>CM050167.1:73145558-73498058 GCA_027410445.1 Discoglossus pictus
TGGACAAATTGTAAAGTTCTGAAATATAACACCAGAATAGGAATTCATATGATTAAAGACACTTCTACATTAAACTTTCAATTTATATATTGTTGTTGAGGCAGTTATAATATAAAAATGCAGACACATTGTTTTGTAAAATAATTTGATTTTATTTAATTTATTTTAGTTTATTTCCCCAAGAATGTTAATATAAAATATATAAATATATTGATGTTAAATATTTATGTTCAGTTGAGTGTAACTTCTTTATGTTGGTGGGAGAAAAACTATAGAAAAAAAAGATGGGATTATTTATCAGATGAAATTTGGCGATCATACAAATGAAATGATTTTTGCCAAAAAATACATTTGCTTGTCCTGCTGAGAAAGAAATATTTAAAGAATTAATGTTCTTCCAAAATGTACTTATTTTAATAATTCATCAGTGATGACTTTGTAAAGAAAAAAATGACTGCTTTTCAGTTATCCTAAGAATAATTCAACTATCTTCCAAAATGTCCTGACATTAAAAACCATACATGGATATTAAAGAGCTTTTAGCTACTTACTGAGTAAGCGCCTTATATTTCATAGAGAAACACTTCTGGGGAGACATGTAATATACTTTGTACCTACTGAAATCTGTAAATAAACATTTTCTTTAAATATAAGAAGATTTGTGTGCATGTGTAAATACATTGGATCCAGATAACTTTCAAACAATCTCCTTATGACTCCACTTGATATGTGTAAATACATACAAATATACACATATATATACTTATATACACATATATCTATCTATCTCTATCTCTCTCTCTCTCTCTCTCTCTCTCTCTCTATCTATCTGTTCTAGAAGAACATTTTTAAAAGTTGTGTACATTTTTATGAATATGGTTTATTCCCAAAATACACTGTGCATAAATAGCACATAAAAAATGTGACCATTTTGAAATTTTAATGATTTGTATACGAATATCTATCTATCTATCTATCTATCTATCTATCTATCTATCTATCTATCTATCTATCTATCTATCTATCTACTCATACCATTTGTATTTGTATATATATATATATATAATATATATATATATATATATATATATATATATATATATATATATATATATATATATAGTAAATAATTAAAAAAATTAAAAAAAAACCTGCTTCCAGCTCAGAATTTCGAGAAAAACAGGTATTACACTGCATTCTGGGAAGCCGAGCAGGGACATGCAAATGTGCCCACAAATGCCTCGCTCTTCAATCCATAGCCATTTTCAAACATGGCTTCCTTTAAGCTTATGCCTGCTGTATTATCTATCTATCTATCTATCTATCTATCTATCTATCTATCTATCTATCTATCTATCTATCTACCCACCCATACCATACCAATTGTATTTATATATATTTATGTCTATCTATCTATCTATCTATCTATCTATCAACCCACCCATACCATACCAATTGTATATATATATATATATATATATATATATATATATATATGATATTTATGTCTATCTATCTATCTATCTATCTATCTATCTATCTATCTATCTATCTATCTGTATGCATGTGTGTGCATGTCTGTATTTATAATATATGTTAAACTTAAGTATACTGCAGTATACTGGTCAAAAGGAGCTAAATAAATAGATATACACATTTGTATTCCTGACACACCATTTTACTACTTTTTATTTGAATAGCTGAACTTATATTTCAGTTTCCAGCTTTAGCAGCCCTGGACTGATCATCTTACTTTGATTTACTGTAGTGCCTTCAGGACAAAGGACATCTGGATAGTATATGAGTGTGGAGGGTGTAGTATCTCATCCCTTCAATATCTGTAACATAAAAAGCACAAAAAAAGTTACTTTAATTCCCACATTTATATTTATTTAGTAAGGCTGATCTGGTCAGTTAAGGAAAAACATTATCAGAGGATTTAAATAACACTCAGAATACAAATTTTGCTGAAATTGTTCATTGTGTTTGTAAAATGTAATTCAAATGACTTTAGTTTGGCATGATATGTAAATAGTGAGTACTGTTTGGGGACATAAGCAGCCTCATTAACAGGACTCTAAAATGAAATCCTGCTCAAGTATAATTTTTATTTAATTTGCAAATAATACAACAGGCAATGTCTTTATTGCACTAATCTAACCATAAATATATTAAGGTAAAAGATAATTGTATTCCTAGTAAATAGAAATCAATGACTAAGCATCATAGCACTTATTTTGCATATATTTTATAATGCATTCAATGATCTATATGCAAGAAGTATATTTAAATAGAGCTAAATATTTATTTAAATTAATATCTATTAAACAATCCGATCATTTTAACCTTAATGATTAACTTCTATAGATTGGGATCTACGTTCTGTATGTGGGTGTGAGATGTTCTACCCAAATTAAGATTGATCACATCTGTTATCTCAGTTACTAATTTCCTAATTACTTTAATACCATAAAGCTCTATGCAACTTTATAATTCCCTGAGTTAAACATAAATAATACAATTAAACTGGTGTGGGATTTTGTATGAAAGCCTCCACTTCACTGACATAATCAGGGCTAGATTTAATGGTTTTACAGGCATGGCTGGATTACCCATTAGGCCAACTAGGCAGCCGACTAAGGGCACTTCCCTATGAAGGACACCACTTTTTTTTGCTTAGAAAAATATAAATAATATTGCCTACTTTCAAATGCATTTAATAAACAAGTAATTGCTTGGTGTGTATATGTTGTTAAAATGGCTGCTATGGGTAAATGTCTGTGATTTGCTTGCACAGCAAGAGAGTGATATACATGCAAAAAATGAAAAAAATTGAGAATATGCATACCTTGTACATTCACTCGCAGGGGCTCCTCCACTTCACTGCCTAGGGGCTCCAAAAAATTAGGTCCGGCCCTGCTTACAGGCCTAGGTAAGTGAGCGTAGCAAATGCTAAGCATCTCATGCCATCTCTTGATTTACTATGCATTATTTGCTATGGGAGAAAACAGCCATTCTCATAGTTACATGCAGTTACATAGTTCGACCATTTTAGATCTCTCCTGACCTTTGTAATATGCAGATTAATTGATAATTGATAATTGATCCAGAGGAAGGCAAACAGAAAAAAACCAACAATGAAACATTGCCAATTGGGAACAAAAAATCCTTCCTGACCCCATATACCGGCAACCGGATTCCTCCCTGGATCAATACTCCTTCTCTAGTTATCCAGGATGACCCTGAATTACCTTTTATTCAAAATATATCCAATCCCTTTTTAAAGTTATCTATTGAATCTGCTGTCATCACCTCCTTTGGTAGAGAAAAGCCTCTTGGCACAATAAGATCACTTGACAAATCCTTATACTGACCCTGGATATATGTATCATTTTAGCCCTTTTCACCTCATTTCAGCCCTTTTTACCTCATCTGAGATGAGAAAATGTTTAGTAAATTCCCCCTAGTGCATTGAAACAGTAAGAGAAAAAGGGGGAAAGAAAGGGTGTGAAGGAAATGGGAAGATAAGATGGTAAGTGTTGGAGGCTAGTGAGAAAGGGAAATAAGGAGTAGAAAAAAAGAGAAAAGAAGATATAGGGTGATTGAACAAAGGAGATAAAATATGCAGCAAATACATTGGAATGCAGTCAAGTGGTTGAAAGAATGGGGAGCAAAGAACTCTTGGAAGTGAGGAGGGAGATGAAAAGGAGGAACAATTTTCTGTTGTCCATGTATTTCCTGCTGTCCTAGACACCAACCTTGTTGGTGTTTTTGGAAATCTGAAAAAGTATATAACATAACAACATACTACAAACAAAATTAATGAGGTCAGAGAAAACATTCAGGTTCTTTTCATCTAAAGAAACTTCTTCAGTATCCCTGAGGAACTCTTCTAGATAAAAGACGCTGGAATGATATTTTAGTCTCTTTCATCTTATTTGTAAAGATGCTCTTGCAAGTTTCTTTGCTGGGTGTGTGTAATATAACATTTTGTTGTACTGCCACACTGTGGTCCTTTTGCTCTCCTGTCTCAGATTCTATTGTTGGTTTGCCTAAGAGGATTAAAAGCATTCAGTCCAAAACAGAATATTGTTTATTACCTTTGTGAACTGTGGTATGGGGTATATATATCAGGCAAGCATAAACATGGAGTTAAATAATAATTTTATGTTTTCTTCTGGGGGTAATTTGTTAAACAGAGTTAAAGTCTGTTTTAAATCTACTTAACTCCATCTATACCGGCTTATCAACACATTTTTGCATATCTCCATTTTTATCCAAGCTTGATAAAGATACCTTTCATATGTCGCACCCCTAGGCACAAGAACTCTAGCTGCTCCATGGGCACATATACACACACACATACACACACAGTTGAGAATTTTCTGGGAGCTCCTAAAATGTGTACTGCTGACTCCTCAATAATTAATCTCTATGGGCCTCATTCTATTAGCGGCCGCAGCCGTTGCGGGGCCGCAAGGACCGGCCGCAAGCTATTCTGCTATTCTATTCCCTTGCGGCCGGGGATTCCGGCAGGCTTGCGGCCGGTGCCTTGCTATCTCTTGCGGCCGCTCGCGCCGGAGGAAAGCCTTTGATCTAAAACGGCCGCAAGAGATTTGCAATTCAATTGCTCCGGGAAACCTCTCTGCAAGGCTAAAAACGAGCCGCAGCTTACTTGCAGGAAAGAGGTCTCGCTAGCACCAATTAAGCACATAAAATAGCTTAAATAAAGCCATCCTGCACTTTGAGAAGACTATAAAGGGATTTTAGGTGTTAGAAAAAATAGCACATAATTATCCTGTACTCAAATCCGTAAAATATTTTATTTTTAATATACGTAAAATATCCATGTAAAAAGTCCAGAGTGCTTGGAGCACCTCAGACCCGCCCACGCCGCAGCCGGAAAATGAGCAGTTAATTTGAACTCGGGTTTGGGCAGATGTGCAAGCTTGAGAGTGGGTTTCTTTTAATCCTCATGTCCCCCAATATGATCCCTAGCATTTACAGAGCTGTACAGTGCAGGCTTGAATTTATTTTTGCGTTTTTATATTTCACAGCTTACGGCCGGTTCCAAGATATGCGGCCGGCCGTAAGGGGAGATCCTTGCGGGGCCGTATAATAGAATCGCGAGTTAACTGAACCCCCGCAAGGAATCGCAGCCTTACGGCCGATTTACGGCCAATAATAGAATGAGGCCCTATGAATGGCTTCATTCCAGGCTCCTATACAAATCTTCTTGGTTCCTAAGTTTCAAATATAGATATACAGATATATGTATAAAGTTTAGTACAGGTACCAATAGAAAGAAGGTTTGTAATGAAATCTCCAAAAATACCACTCTCTGATGGAAAATAAAACAGGGGGCTGAAAAACGGAGAAAGTGGATATACAAATACAGCCACAAACAAAACATCATAACATATAATAAAATGTAAGACTTGCTTGTTAAACTTACAATATAAAGCATAATTATATCTTACTGGCAAGTGCAAGACCCAGTGGTCTTTAATTGCTTACCAGCTTTGAGAAGGTGGAATGCTATATGGCCATTCTGGAAATATAAAAAGAGGAGCATATTGTGTTATTGAAGGAAGCAAGTTAGTGTGCTGATTATGGTGCTTTCAGGACCTGAGGGATGGCGAGAGCCTGATGGCGGTCAGACAATGAGATGGAGAGATAGGAAATTGAACTGATACCTTCTGCATGTCAGGGTGGTAAAGACACTGTAAACTTGCCAATAAGCTTACCATGTCCTGTTTGTTTTACTAGTGCAGCACATTGTAAGCCTTCCACTTTATACCCACTTCCTGGCTAGAGAAGGCAGGGTCTCAGTGTAAAAAATATACAAACTGAAAATTAAATTCATTGTTTTGCAAATGAGGGGCCCCTTTCAGACAGATGCTCCTAGGCACCTGCCTTCTTCGCCTACTAAGAAATCGGGCCATGACCTTTATATCTTCCCCTTCTGATTCTGCTAGACAGTTTCTGTTAAGTCTGAGTTCATACAGGATCATTTATATACATTTAATAAGTAAGATTTCCACAGGATCTATTGTTGTGCAAAACATTTTTAAATTGCAACATACTATCTGATGTTGAAAAAGTCTACTTTTTCCAAACTAAATTATTTTGGATCTTCTAATTTATTTTGATCCACATTTAACAAAGATTTTCAGTGTTATTTGAAAGATTATATTTATCAAATATATTTAAAAAGTAGCATTATTTCAGTCTGTTTGCTGTACTATTCTTCGTAGTCTATACAAATGTATAACCGTTTTATCTAAGATGAGGTAAGAAGTGGGCTGTTTTTTTTACATAGGAAATAGTAAATCAGGAGATAACGTGAGATGCACTTGAAATGCTTAATAAATTCTCTGCTTTGATTCTTAGCACCATAGAATAATATAGAAATAATAGATAATTGTCTTGACTTTGTATCTACATTATAAACTCTCTAGTGTTACTAACTAATAGCCCCATTAAATTTGAAGCCTGTAGCAGCATTGGCACACCGGCAAAGGCTGCGGGCTTGAAATTCTGCTGAGTTACAGAGCTATTAAATTGAACCATGCCGTGAGTTACAGGCTGTAGACGCAAGCCCGTAAAACATTCTTGCGCACGTTGCATGTGCGGCTGTGAACATGATCAATTAGTCAAACCTGTAGTTACAGGTTTAGATGGAGCCGATGGCAAAAGAGATCGTCATCATTACGTCACTGAAAAATGGAGGTTAGATTTCAAAGCCTTACGGGTTTCAATTACGAGTTTCAATCCGACCTGCATTCCAGAAATAATGCAATATTAATATATCAGTAAATATGATATTCTGGTCCATGCGAGTTCCATTATATGTATTAACACATTGATTGCTGGGATCGATATAACACGGAAATTAAGCAGCAACAAAAGTATTTTATATTGCAGATTTGCGAGCTTGAGAATGTTGTGCTATTAATTCTAATACCTAACATCACTTTCTACGGATAGGACTTTAACCCCCTTGCAGGACATCTCTAGTATCCGTTGCCTTTTTGGCTCCTTTTGTGGTATAAGGGTTTAAACGCCCGTGGATTTGTAGCAATTTAATAGCAATTTGCGAACCTAATGTTGCATGCTTGACAGAACAAAGGATTTGCGGCCGCGGAGTCCATATTTCGACATCCCATAGGGCTTTTTCACCCTTAGCCTGCAAGTTATTTGCTGGTAGCTTTGAGGGGCCAATTTAATAGCCGCAAGTTTTGCGGGCTACGTTACGGGCTATGGTTTTACACATTGAGGGAATTTAATAGGGCTATAAATATTCCTTTCTAACCTCAAAAAAAGGGCAATTCTATTTTCCCTTGACTAATCTGCCTTTTTATGCTTATTGATATTTCTCTGTAGACTATTATTCACTTAATATGTCTCTAAACATATTTTACAGGAATATACTGTATCTGTCCCACCAATTTGCCAGTAATTTATTTAAACCAGCTATATGCAGCAAAAATACATGTATTCTTAAAAAAAAATATACAAATAGAGATATTAAAACATAGAAGCATAAATGTTATGGCAGAGAAAAAATAAAAAGTTCCTTCTGGTCTGGCCATTTTATCTACCTAAATTGGCTTAATTAAGTGTTGAGATAGACTTGTGTTATCCCTGGTAGGCTTACATTCCTTAACTGTGTTTGACTCTACTGCTTCCGCTGGAAGGTTGTTCCACTTACCGTATATACTCGAGTATAAGCCGAGGCACCCATTTTACCACAAAATACTGGGTAAAATGAGTGACTTGAGTATAAGCCAAGGGTGGGGAATGTGCTGTCCCCTGTGTCCCTCTTGTGCCCTCTGTGTCCCCCCTCTCTCTCCTGTGTCTCTTCTCCCCTCTCCCTTTCCTGTGTCTCTTTCCCCTCCCTTATCACCCTCCTCAACCCCCCTCCTCATTCTCAACCTCCCTCCTCAACCCCACTCCTCATCCTCATCCTCCCTCCTCATCCTCCCTCCTCATCCTCCCTCCTCATCCTCAACCTCCCTCCTCATCCTCAACCTCCCTCCTCATCCTCAACCTCCCTCCTCCCTCCTCATCCTCCCTCCTCATCCTCAACCTCCCTCCTCCCTCCTCATCCTCCCTCCTCATCCTCCCTCCTCATCCTCCATCCTCATTCTCAACCCCCTCCTCATCCTCAACCCCCTCCTCAACCCCCCCATCCTCAACCTTCCTCCTCAACCCCCCCATCCTAAACCCCCTCCTCTACCCCCCATCCTCATCCTCAACCCCCCATCCTCAACCTCCCTCCTCAACCTCAACCCCCCTCCTCAACCTCAACCACCCTCAACTGCCCTCCTCAACCTCAACCCCAACCCACCTCCTCAACCTCAACCCCCCTCAACCCCAAGCCCCTCCTCAACATCCCTCCTCAACCTAAACCCCCCTCAACCCCCCTCCTCCACTTAAACCCCCTAAATACCTCCCCCCTCTCCCCTCACTTACCTGCTTGTGCTCCGGCCTCCGCTCCTTGACCCGGCGCTGGCGCACATGTGACGTCACATGCACGCCGGCGCCGGGTCAAGGAGCGGAGGCCGGAGCACAAGCAGGTAAGTGAGGGGAGAGGGGGGAGGTATTTAGGGGGGTTTAGGTGGAGGAGGGGGGTTGATAGGAACAGATTAGTGAGTAATCATGTATTCTGATGTGTGTATATATTGTATCTGGGTACCAAGATATGAGGAGAGAAAATAATGCACAGAAGTCAGAGTGCCATCAGAATAATCTCTGAGTTTATTTGGGCGGCAGAACCTTATATAGCATAACACACGTCACAGCTAATAGCATAGTTGAAAATAGGGTTAAATTCACATTTGCAAGCGTCTTTTTCTGTCTAACTCAGCAAAACAATCTTTATCTAATCACGGCTTCCTATAGATATTTGTGCTCGGTAGTTGGTGAGACAAAGGGAGGAAACAGGAAACAGATGTGGGAATATTACCTTAAACATTTCTACAGATAACCCACTTAAACATTCTAGTAAGATACAAGGAAAAAACAAGCTGATATACTTTTTATAATCATAATATTCTTAGCCAATTTCTTCATAATGAAGAAATTAAAATACCTAACAGGGGTTGAGGGGGGTTTATGCTGAGGAGGGGGGTTTAGGTTGAGGAGGGGGGAGGGAAAGAGACACGGGGGGTAGAGAGACACACGGGGGGGTTAGAGACACACAAGGGGGTTAGAGACACACGGGGGGGTTAGAGACACACGGGGGGGGTTAGAGACACACGGGGGGTTAGAGACACACGGGGGGGAGAGTGACTCGAGTATAAAAAAAGGGCTGAAAAACTCGGCTTATACTCGAGTATATACGGTATCTTTCTCACATTATCCTTACATTTTCCACCTTCTCAAATTATAATTTTTTGCATTCCTTTTTTTCTTGAAGACACTTCCCTATTGAACTTATTATATGATTTAATATACAGTATTTGAAGGTTTCTATCACATCACCCCTCTCTCTTCTTTCTGCTAAGCTGTAGATATTCATGTCATTAAGTCTTTATTGAAAACCTTTCCCCATATCCTGGTATCATTTTCCAATCCATCCTATCCCATTGAGTTTATTTATAACATAGAAATGGCAATGCAATTTCTCCATTTAGTGTAATTTGATCTAATTTTTCACCTATACTTTGTAATTACAACCAAATCAGATCCCAACTTATTTATCGTATTTAAGTAATATTTTTTTTCTATTCATAAATAAAAAATGCAGTTACTTGAAATATGTTCTTATTTTAATTTTATGAAGAGTTTATGATGGTTTACATTCATTAGCACCATCACTCCTCCCTATCATTGGTGGCCATAATCAAACAGAAACATATATTTTACTTGTTTTAATAGTTAGTCACCACATGGTAAAAACTACTTTAGAGCTGCATGAAATATCCTAATGATTTTTGTTATCAGTATATAAAGCATGTATTTAGAAAGGAATGACAGAAAAATGTGTCATATTAGATACAAAACGAATATAAGGGGGTGAGTTTTCATTGTAAAGATGGTAATTTATGTGGTAGCCAGCAGTAATATTATAATATTTGGTTAATTAAAAATTGTTTAAATTAGAGTAAATTAATCTCACAGACTGATGGTGGTCAGCTTGGGGAACACAGACCACTTTGTATGCCTGACACACATTTTACCTCTATGCCAGTGGTTACCAAGTCAATCCTCTTTTTTTTAAACACAGTTTATTGATTGTAAACATTTGTTTTTAATTTGTCTGTTTCACTCAGCAAAGCAAACCAAATCGAATTAAATCCTGAAAAACAGAACCATAAATAAAGTACTCCAAAATGATATTACCTGAGCTCCTGGCTTGGATGTGATGACATTCTTCCCCATCCGCTTGACCAACTTGAAACAACTTGGTATACAGCAGCTTCTATATTCGATTTCTATAGTCAAGCCTGTTTTTATCTTATGTTCATACACGTCTTTAGTTAAAAAAGGATTGTATTTCAGATTGTGTGTTTTTTAGTTAGGATTGGCAATATCAATTCCCATACATTATATATATTTTTTCCGCCTCCATCACTAAATGCCCTAGACAAGGTCCATTCCAGTATCACAAAAATAAGCAACTTTCCTCTTCCACATGCATAAAGATGGAGCAGTCGGTTCTATCCATAACGTTAATGTACATTTTAAAGCAATGGGGATTAGGAAGTCTAGATTTTTTGATTATTTTTTTTTTGTGGGAGGGGGGGGGGGGGGGGGGATATATGGGCCTGTCCCTATTATAAAAAACTAAAATTATTGTCCAGGCGTTATCAATTTTAAGAGGAGCTATTCTTTGTTTTATAAAATTTAGAATAACCTTTCAAAAACAATTCAAGCTCTCCTGACACATTAACAGAATTTATATTTTATTGATTTATACGTTTCCAAGTAACCATATCATAATATAATACATTAATTAACCAGGTATGTAATAAAAATGGAACATTAAAGGAAAATACAGGAAGAAGAAGCAACATTTTAAATAGATAAAATATAAATAAAAATTATGTGTATATTAAACAAACTACAACAAAAATACAATTACATTCTGAAACATGTATCTCAAATAAATAACCTAACAACCCTTTCATTACATTAAATTATCCCTAAATATATTATTCCTATAACATAAATCCCCATGGTAAGATGGTCTACTTGTAGTGCAAAAAAGTGGTATATTTTATATTTTGCCTGAGTATTCCTTGAACATTTTTGCTAAGTCTCAAACATGACTAAAGGCTATCTATACCTGAGCACAGGCAGCATAAAAACACTGACACTGATTAAGCCAAATGTGATCAAGCAGCAAAATCCTCAAATCATGACCTCTCTGGGTTCATTCTAGATTAGAAGACAAATCCACTGAAAAATCAAAACAGTCCATGATAAAATTATAAAAAGTTTTCTTTTCCTGTGTACACGTATCTTGAAACTTCCTTTTCTGGTGTAATGGGGTTCAGGTCAGATTACTGAGGTTAAATGCTAAGTTTTAATAAAGCATTTTATGGAGATCTGGCTGTCAACCTGGCACTGGTGTCAATCCTTGTGACTTTATCTGCTGGTCCTCAGGGACAAGAAAGAATGAAGAGAGAATGACACTTTAAAAATACTCCTGCCATTTGTCACTATTATAGATTATTGATGAATGTACTTGCAATTAAAATGAGTGCAAAACTAAATGAAAAATGTGTGTGTTTAATGTAGTATTACCCTGTTGAAAATATTCTGTTTATCATATGAGGTACCCATGAGCACTGGAAGATAAGCAGACATTCCATAGATGAAACACTCTATTTATAGAGTTTCTTCTCTTCTGTTAGACAACACAATATCCATTCATATGAAGTAAAACTCCCATTTAATTGAAGAAGGACTTCAAGAGATACCTTGATATCTCAAATAAATATATATATATAAATATATTGTGACAGGCTGCCCCCCTAGAGGTCTGTGTGAAGGTGCAGTGGTGTCCATTACAGCAAGAAGTGAGTTAACTCTAGCTTTTAAAGGCTCCCAAAGGTGGAGCTCCTTCAAGAGGTCTCGCTGTAACCTGGAGATTGCTGGAGAGCAGAGCAGGAGCTCTCGGACAGAGGTTCCTAAAAGAGAGAGAGAGATGCAAGTGGACATGCCACTGAGAGACAGTGTGTGAAGGAGCTTGAGACTGCTAGTAAAGGCAGAGGCTCAAAGTGTGAGAGTCTAAAACGACTGCAGTTTATGAGGAGACCCCATGAGGGGAACTGCTGCTGAGAGAAACCAAGGACTCCAGGCAATTAAAATCCCCTGAAGAGGGTAATACTGGAGTTCAACTGAGTATGGACTTTGTGCTACTATTGAGCTGCCAGGAAGCTACATTAAGTTCCTGTTTATTTTATTTGTGTCACAATAAAACGTTGAACGGAATTAAAAGCCTCTTGTTCCTTCCTCCATAAAAAGAGTTTGTTTAAACAAATGCGTCTTCTATTTTATAACATTGGACTCCATAATATATAGAAACTGGAAATTTTATACATATTGTTTTGTATATATATATATTTCCACAGCTGGCACTAATTTAAATTTATAAATGACTGTCCAACATATTCACTGATGCCCTTGCTGGTTATCACTGGATCCTGACCTGCTGACTTGAGCCAATTTATGGCTTGGCCTTACCTCTTCAATTTCTTCCCAACTGTCTGTCTACATGGATATCATTATAATACTTTTTTTAAATAGCACTTTGTTTACCAACAGTTTCCCTCTTTTTCTTTAAGACACTATATACCAATACTCTTCACATAATCTGTAATAAAATACTGCCACTAGCAAGACAATTGATGGTTTGCTTCTGCCTAGGTCCACAGTACATTTTCAGGGGCAGGAGGCTGTCTGAAGATGCAATTCTGTGCATGTGTTTATATGAATGAAAACGTTTATATGCAGTCATCCCTGACATTTTCTGACAATCTGTATATAGTTATACCTTTGTTCTTGTCCTTAATCCATCCGGAATGCAAGATGAGTTTGAAACAGGATGAGTTCCAAACAAACAATTCCTATAGGAATCAATGTAAATTGAAATAATCCGGTCCAGGACCCAGATTTTTCACATTTTATTTTGAATTGATGGTCTTGTTTTTGGAAACAAAACCTTAAAACTAAGCAGACATAACTAAAAAACGATAAATACCAGAGCATTTAACTTTACTTTAACTTTACTTTAACTGTACTGAGACAGCTTGAGGGCTCAATGAGATGGTGGCAATGTAGAGGAGGAGGAGGAGGAGGATATTGGTTATTGCTTGGAACTGTGGTTCTTAAAAGCACAGGCTATACGTTGGTTCTTGTAAGCACAGGCTGCAGATTGGCTCTTACAGGCACAGGCTGCACATTAGCTTTTACAGACACAGGATGCACATTAGCTCTTAAAGACACAGTCTGCAGATTGTCACTTACAGGTTGTCACTTACAGACACAGGCTGCAGATTGACACTTACAGGCACAATATGCAGTTTGGCACTTACAGGCAGAAACAGGATGCAGAGAGTCACAAGCATGACGACTTCCGAGCAATTGATCAATACCAAACGCTGAGTCCCAAGCAAGCATCAAGTTCCTAGCAATTGATACCCTGTGAGACACTTCGAGTACCGAAAACATTGAAAACCTGAGCCATCTGGAACCGAGGTACCACTATATACATAAACACGCAAAAGCCTATCATTTGGGATACAGAAAGGGGAAGGGAGGAATAGTAACCAGGGAGTGCGGGTGCACAAGTCTCAAGCCTAATATCTAAATATGTCTCTGCCATAAATTAACACCCCAAAATATTTTGTCCATAAGGGAAGCAAGCAGCTGCCATTCATTCTATTTTACAAAATGTGTTAAAGAACTTACCAACTTGCTAAATATAAACAATACAGTTATAATCCAATATAGTTCAATCAATTATTATAAAAATAAACATGAATGAAAACAGGAATTCCTAAATGTTATTCATAATTATCAGGCTATAAGATGGATTGATTTCTTGGGAGTAGAGGGTAAGATGGAATATTGTCAATCACTCAGCTCACCAAGGAAATGGAATGTCTTTCATTCAAAACTGATTAAAAGATAAGAAACAAATATATCATACTGAAATTGAAGTAATGTGGTAAGTGGAGTTCCTCAAGTTTCAGTTCTGGGTCCTATTATTTCCAATTGTATTAATTACTTAGACATATGTAGACTAAATAACAATTCTATATTTACTGATGACAAAGGCCCCCATTTAATTCCAAGCACGTAATTACCTTCATACAGGCCGTAAGTCTGCAAGTTACAAATTTGCTACAATTATAGATGTTTTTAATTGCTCAAGCCCACATTTAAAGATTCATAGCCCCAACAGGCAATCCATGAACCTGTACGTAGCATTGTAGGGCATGATCATGATCAATTAAGCAAGCTGGTAAGTTACAATTTAGACAGAGCCAATAGTAAATGAGACCATCATCAGGACGTCAGTAAAACAAGGAGTTTAGACTACAATTAAATAGTATTTAGAAGTCTGATTTAAATCAGTGAAAAAGGGAAGAGGGGGATAACAATTAATCTTTATTCAACAATTTATTAAAATGTGTGCCCATGTACCTAAGTACTCTCAATAAAATAAATAGCATTAGCACAGGGTAATAAAATACCCCCATTCCACCATTTACTAGAAAATGAAAAAACAGTCAGCCCGATTAAACCTTGTTAAACTGTAGCTTGTAATGTAGCCCATTACTGCCATTAATTTAGCCCAGTAAAGTAAGCCGCTGCTGATCTGCGGGCTTGGAGCGAAAAAACCCTATGAGACATGGAACGTTGAACTTCGAGTCCGCAAATCATTTGCTCTTTCAAGCCCGCAATCACTACAATTCCAATCATGCTATTAAATTGCTACAATTTCACTTGCGTTCAACCCTGTAACACGCACATGGAGCCCAAAGGCCAACGAGGGATAGAGAGGACTTGCAAGTGGAGGGGGGGGGGGGGGGTTAAAGTCCAATCCATAGCTCTTTAAATGCAAATATCACCACACTACTGTACTTTTATTAAAATGGAAAGCGATGTTAGGTCTTAGAATTAATAGTACAACATTCTAAAGCTTGCCCCACAAAAATACTTTATTTCATGTTTAATTTTTGTGTTACTTTGATCCCAGCAATCAAAGTGTTAATACATATGCTGTAACTCGCATGTGATAGAATATCATATTTACGCTTTAGGAATACTGCATTATAACTGGAATGTGGGTTCGATCGTAACTCGTAATTGAACCATTTAAGACTTTGAAATCCAATTTCTGTGACGCAATAATGATGATCTCTGTTTCCATTAGCTCCATTCAAACCCATAACTATGGGTTTGACTAATTGATCACTCGTCTCCTCCGTTCAACAAATGGATTACAGGTTTGCGTCTCAAACTCGTAACCCACAGTTCGTTCTAATTTAATAGGACAGTAACTCAGACAAATTTCAAGCCTGCAGCTGTTGCGAGCTTTACGTTGTACATACAGTCTTTGAATTTAATGTGGCTGAGTGTGTCTGAAAAAAACAGTTGTATGTTGGAAAAATGCCCTGAGGAAAATAACATCGAATGCTTCATGGCAATAATGAAAATGACAGGGGACAGCCTAAATCCAACATTCATTGGCACCCCTTGATGATGTCAGTTGCTCAGACGAGACGCGCGTCAGGGTTTTCTAACTTTCATATGCATTAAGCACAGACTCTCCAGTTATACCTTCTCTACACTTGGCACATAAGGACAGGGAGCTAGGTATCCTGCACGGCACAACTCAAGACTGCGGTTAGGTAGATATTTACCTTGCTAGCAGTGTCCTGAACCTGGCACAACTGAAGAGTGCTAGCAGCCAGTTTAGGCTAAGAACAAGTGTGGAGGAATGTTGGATTTAGGCTGTCCCCTATCATTTTCATTATTTCCATGAAGCATTCAATGTAATTTACCTCAGGACATTTTCCCAACATACATGTTTTTTTCAGACACACTGTTTTTTTTAAGGAATGGGGTATTATAATTACCCTGTGCGATGCTATTTATTTTTTGAGAGTACTTAGGAACCTGGGCATACATTTTAATAAATTAATGAATAAAGGTTAACATTTTATCCCCCTCTTCCCCTTTTTACTGAGTTATATTGTACTGTTGTTACGCACCAGGGGAATAAGTCCCATTTGTTTTTTAGAAGTCCGATTTGTGATCCGACTCGCAATCCAGAAATGTAGAAATCAATAATACTTAATAAATCATCTGTTCTAGTCCATGTGGGTGGCCTGATATGTACTAACTACTTGATTCCTGGGATCAATATAACATGGAAATAAAACATAAAAAAGTACAGTAGTGTGTTTATATTTGGTTTTACAGTGTTACAAACAGGTGTTTAACCCACTTGCGAGTTCTATCTAGTACTCATAGGATTTTTTTATACATTTGCCATTTACAGGTAAGATTGTAATTGCCGGCATGTTGAATTGTTGCTATTAAATATGGATTTAGCATCTTTGGCTCTGGTAACATTTGCAGCCTTGAAACATCAACGGAGGAGATAGGACGGAGTTACGTTTTTTGACAACCGCAGGGATTTTGAGCCTGTAACTCGCAAATGGATTGCAAGTTGCAAAATGTAGCCAATTAAATATCTGTAACTTTTACGGGCTCCATTACGAGCTCCAGTAATTGCGATTTGGACAAAAAGATAGATGACATGCAATACAGAAAAACTGTAAAATTATGCCTTTGGGAATGAAAATAAGCATGGGATGTATAATCAAAATAGAACAAATATAGGAGTATCAGAGATAGAAAAGGATTTAGGAGAGCTCATGGACAAACTTTTACTTAACAGTCTGTGCTCAATGTCAGGAAGCAGTTGCAAAGGCTTATAAACTATTAGCATCCTCTATAGCAGACATAGATGCAAGGGAAGCATCTATAATTCTGCCACTATATAAATCCATTATAAGACCTCGTCTGGAGAATGAAGTACAGATGTGAGGAATACTTCTAAAAAAGACATTGTAGAGTTTCAAAAGCTTTAGAGCAGGGCAACAAATTAATACAGAGGATGGAAAAGCTAACCAAAGTGTATTTTTTACTTCCAATCTCATTAAACTTAGCCGCTCATTATAAACAAAGTTTCCGCATTAATGTGTATAGATCTCTTGTGATGCCTTGTAAATAATCCATTATCATTGTGTCACATTTTCCTAGCAGTTCTATCCAGCGCAAGAATTTCCCATTATTTGAAGTGAATAATTTACTGCAAATGCCAAACAAAGCCAAGTTATTAGTGCATTTCATTTGACTAAATCACTTTCAGTACCAGCCCACTTCTGACATGATCTGAAATGTTCAGATTCTTTTTGCCTATTCAATTATTTACCAATGTGCTGTAAGTTGTTATTGACATCATTACCCAGGGTAGCTGTTTTGGCATTGGGTCAAATAGACTGAGACAACCATTGTACACTTTGGCATAATAATCAGAATATTGTATCCAATGCAAATAACTTAGCCATTTGTTGAACATGGGTAGTACCTTTGTATGCTAATCAAGGAATCCATTAGAGTCCTTATTTGTATTGCTACTACCTACAAACTTAGGCCCCTATGAAAATCTCTGCAAAAGCAATTACGAGTGCCGTATCAGCACAGTAAATTCTAGCTATGTTAATCTTAATCCTTTAAACTGCTACGAGTGACTGCTACGAGTGAACTACATGACAAAGCTGAAAAGCAAGGCAAAAATCTCCATTGTTTTTTGCACTGACAATAAGTTACTCCCTTATACCAAAACCCTAAGCTAATAAGCTTTTATGGATGACTCGCAAATCAGGGCACTGTCGTAACTGCAAAAAGCAGAAGAAAGATTTACGGGTATCAAACATCACTCGCAAGTAGTTTTTAAACCCTTTTTAAGTCCCCCAGAAGTATTTAAAGTGATACTATAGCACAAAAAATAATATAAAATAATAGAGCCCTAGCTTACCTGTAAAAAAAAATAAATATATATACTGTGTATATATATATTTATATATATATATATATATATATATACATACACTAGCGACTTGCCTTTCCAAAATTATGGCAATAAACTGTGAAGGCTGGCAATGCTGTTTGCCACACAATGCAAGGTTTTCCCGCCTCTAACTTGCAGGTCTCGGCACACATTGTGAGCCACTCTTACAGTCTACTTTACGGGCCTCGTGATAATCGCCTTCAACGCACAACGCAAGCCCCGCAATGAGCAGCTTTGCCGCTCATTGCAGGCGTCAGCCAACCCGTCACTTTCATGCCTCGCAATGAGCACTTTCGGCGCTCATTGTGAGCCTCTCCCTCCCTCTACTTTTATGGGCCTCGCGATGAGCGCCGATTGCAGACATCGTTCAAGCCTCTACTGAGTGCCTGTATCTCTTTCCACCCTCTCCCCTTCTCCCTCCCCTGTATCTTTCTCCTCTCTTTCTCTTTCTCTGCTCAAGTCTTACATGCCTAGTGATGAGCGCCGTTGCTTTTATTAGCAAAGTCTTGCGTTTCTCATGAGCGACGTTGCTTGTTTCCTTAAGTCTTGCGTGGCTGACATTGTTCATGTAAGTGTTATGGGCTTCGGCCTAGTTTTGACCTGTTTTGAAAGCATTTACCTTTTTTTGCGGCCCTTCTTTTTCCTTAGTTAGCCGATTTTCGATCTCTGAAAAACAGCAATTGAGCCTCAACTTAGCTTTTAACCTCACTCACAGGCTCCCTGCCTCTCCTCCTGTGCTGTGTGTGAGGTGTTTAAGGTAATTTCTTAATTATTTGGTGTTTTTTGGTGGTTTTCCGAGTTACGTGTTTGGAAAATTATCAGCCGTTAAAGCTGCAATTTTGTCAAAGTCTTGTGTGCCTTGCGATCATTTTCAAAGTGCTATGGGCATCAGTGCCAATTGCGGGAGCCTGTTTCAAAGTCTTGCGTGCCTCGCATTCATCGATCGCGGGCATTGCCATGGGCACTTTCAATCTGTTTCCATCCTCCATCGTTGGAGCGTCCTCAGGTAAATAACAACTATGACGGGACAGATGACCCTTAGAGGGACCCTGTAAGGCTACAATTGCAAGGCCTGCAATGAGCGCCTTTGACACTCATTGCAGCAAAGTTGCGGGGCCCTTTGCGATGAGCACCTGCAGTGCTAATTGCAAGGGCTGCAATGAGCACCTTTAGCGCTCATTGCAGCAATGCCGCAGCAAAGTTGTGCGGACCTTGTTATGAGCACCTGTGCCTCTCTTTGCGAGCCCTGCAATGAGCGACTAAGTTGCTCATTGCAGAAAAGTCATACTGGACTCGCCATGAGCACCTGCGGCGCTCATTGAGAATGCGCAAGCACGAAACTTTTAACATAGCGTTACCAAAAAACTCACAATTATGACAAATATATATATACTAGCGACTTGCCTGCCAAAAATGACGGCAAGAAAATTTTAAGGCTGGAAATGCTGTTTGCCATACAATGTGAGGCTCTGCTCCCTCTGTGTACCTTCGGCGCTGATTTCATGAAAGAGTATTATATATATTTTTTTCTGTCTGTTTATATAGTATCTCTATGTGCAATATACATATGTGTATCTATTTTTTTTATTTTTTTGCATAATTTCTATAATGAATAAAAATGTCTTATATGTTCTTAAATGTAATATTATTTATTTATTTTACAATGAATAATGAACAATCTATTAATATGAAATATAATGTCATTTTTTTATTTTAAAACACATAACTCATAATATAGTACAATATAAATGTTGTATGTGCTGTTACACTTTGAATAACTTCATGAAACCTTTTTATATCAAACTATAATGAAACATTTTTTTTATTCTTAACATACATGATTATACTACTAATGTTTTAAAAATGGAAAAATTACTTAAATGTTTATAATGACCCAATTTTTATTCCGTGAAATTCCTATACATTTCTATTTTATGAACTGATGACCAATACCTTGCTATACATTTTCTTAATTTATTTTTTAACACTATACATGAATTTCGTACTAAGCAAACATTTTTTAACATGTCATGTAGCATTCCATTTTTTATACAATATCCTTAAAAAAAATCTAAACCAATACAAAATTCTAATTTACACATCTCTAAATTTCTATAAATCACAAATCTATTACAAACCAATATTAAATTAATATATTTACACGATTATAGAATCTATATATACAGTCTATTGTAGTGGTTCCCAAAGCGGTCCCAAAGTCTCACTATACATGTAATAATTTAAATGTACCACTGTGTTCACAGTTCACAGTTGATGCAATTATTAATGAACATTCAATATAGGGTATAATTGCCTCACCTGTGTTTACATGTTGTTACATTTAAATCCTGAAGTGTATGTTGATGGGTGAGGACGGTTTTGTCAAGCACTTGTGTATTGTCACTTTTTGGTTATAAACTTACAACACCTCATAATATACAACATTTTTTGTAAATACTCTACCATCACCTAAGAGATCACCTGGATTGTCGTTTGTTTAGGAAAAACTTTCAATTCTGATAGATGTTTGCATCTGGAAAATGCAAAATATAGTTGTCCATGTGCAAAGACTTGTACCTCTAAAAATAGCCCAACAGACTTAAAAGTTTGTCCTTGTGATTTATTGATGGTCATGGCAAATACCATTATAATCAGAAATTGTCTCCTTCGAAAGACAAAAGGCAAGCTACTCTCACTTGGAGACAAATTCTTGGTATGAAAACTTGTTCACCTTTATGGATACCATTCAGAATTTCAGCATGTATGAAATGTTCTCTTAAATCCTGAACAATTAATCTGGTTCCTTTACAAAGACCTTTATTTTAGTTCATATTTCTCAGTAACATGACAATTGCTCCTTGTTTTGACTTGCCAATTATGTGGTGGCATTCCAGATGGAGTTAATGATTTGATAAATTCAGTTGTGAAGTTTGCTTCACTCTGTTTGTCATCATCCAGAACTGAATCTGCACTGTAATATTTTTTTGTGTGGCATCTATTAATTTTAAAATTTCATTATTCAGATGCAGTACATCTTTTTTTTTCTTTTTTTTATCCATTCTTTTTATTATTGAAGACAAGTTAACATTATAACATTGCACAGAATAAAAGGAGAAAGAAGAGAACAACAGGGCAGTCAGGTTATACAGCAAGACAATTCCACAGCATCCTAACGAAGAAACTGCATGCAGTTTTCATAATAATCTTACAGGTACATTACTTCATTATTATCCTGTGCCCTGTCTATCCCTCTACGTCTTCAAACATGGTATTTTTTATTTGTTATTGTCTACCTCTTATCAGGAGATAGAGTACAGAACCTGAAAAATATTAACATCAACTGTGTCAACTTAAAGGGGTAGGGAAAAAAATACCTTGCTCACTCTACCAGTACCGCACCGGCTGAGATTCTATTGGTATGAGGAGTCATCCGGGCTCCCCCTCGACCTCCATCCTTCGGCAAGAGCTTCATTCCCTACTGTCCTAGTCATATCCCCACCTTAATGCTGTAGGCCGAGGTCAGCCATGGAGTCCAAATATTTTGGAATAGGGGGACCGTGTTCTGCAGGACATGGGACAGTCTCTCGTTTACCATAACATAGTTCATTTTCAAAATGATCTCTCTGGAGGTCAGTGTTGCAGCTTTCCAGTTTTTTGCAATACAACTTTTGGTGACGAGAGCCACGAATTGCCATAATTTGTTCTGGCTTTTAGAGAGACTAGGTTCATGAACTCCCAAAAGACAGGTCTCTATCTCTGGCTCCTACTTGGTTTCTGCCAGTTTAAGTCAGTCATCTCTTTCCACACCTTCTGCACTAATGGACACGTCCACCATATATGTAGAAAGTCTCCCCTAGCTTTGCATCCTCTAAAACAGTCCTCGCTACGATAGATCCTGTGCAAAACTTTGACTGAGGTCTCAAGTAGGCTATATGTGTATGATCCTTTTGTTAAGTTGGTACAAATTTCTCTCCAAGTTGCTCCATCTAGCTCCCTACCTAGGTCTTTCTCCCATTGGAGCATATATTTTGGCTTCTGAAAAGAATATAGAGACCCAAGGATTCCTTTGATAGAGGGCAGTTTTGCACATATAGTCGACCACTAGGAATGTTTAGGGGTCCCATGTACCCGGGTTAGTGAGGATGTACAATGTCTAATTTTTCTGTAATTCCAGAGTTCACTCTCTGGTATGTGATATTTAGTGATAAGGAAGGTGTGGGATAGTAGAGCATCATCTGAAAACCAGGTTCCTGCTCTTTCCAATTGGCTGCTAAGCCACCATTGTCTAGAGGTGAGGCTAAAATTCTGGGAAAGATCTTACGCACAACAATGGTGAAAGGAGGGGAGCCAAGCCGCCGACCGACCCGGACCGAGCCCAAGCCACAAAAGTTGAAGATATTATGGGATTAGAGTGTCGCCTCCTGATGCCCGAAGGAGGCATGTCCCAGACAATAGTATCCCATGTGTGGGGTCTCATTTGCCAATTTTCCACAAAGGTCCACAGCAGTTTTAGCTTCCCCGAGTGGGCCAGTGGAATGAAAGCAAGTTTTGCCGCTCTCAAATAAAGTCTCAGGTTCGAGCACAAGAGTCCCCCCTGAGACCTCTGCCGTAACATAGTCTTTCTTGCTATTCGTGGCGACCTACCTCGCCATATAAAATTTAAAATAGAAGCTTGGAGTTTATATAGTTCCTTCATATCTAGCGGTATTGGGAGAGTTCTAAATAAGTACAATATTCTTGGCAGAACCATAATTTTTACCAAATTTATCTGACCTGTCCATGAGATATGGTATTTCGCCCAGCATCGCATTTCTTCAATTAGTTGTTTAGATAAGGGCGGGTAGTTGGCCTTATATATGTCCGACAGCTTCCTGGTGATTCTAACTCCCAAGTATTTAATAGCGTTTTGGGGCCATTGAAATCTATACTCCGCTTTCAATGCCCCCAGGACTGCATGAGGTATGCCAATTCCCAAGGCCTCAGTCTTTTCAACATTGATTTGTAGGCCCGACAGGGCGCCGAATCCGCCTAGGGTTGACAGCTGGGCGGGGATTGGCAAACCATTATCTGTCCCTTCGCAGTTCTAATCCGCAAGATCTTAGACTCCGCTATCTTAGACCAAAGCTTCTTAGCCAATGGAGAATCTGGCTTGCTGGCATTGGAGTAGAATAGATGCTTGGTTCGTCTGAGGGCTTTTTACGTTTTGTGGGAGAGTACTGCGTCTAACTCAAGCCTACACTGATCTATCATCTGGTGAAGTCTAGAGAAGGGGCATGACTGGTTCCTAGACTCCAGGTCCTGCAGCTTAGTGGTAGGTTCCTGCTCTTTGAATTTACATTGTTTTTCAAAAGCAGAAGCCAGCTTAATGCAGGACCCCCGAATAAAGGCCTTATGGGCCATCCATACCCAGCCTATGCTCGAGTCACCAGGTCTATTACACTCAAAGTAAAGGTGAAGATCTTTTTCAATTTGTTCTGACAGCTCTGGATTAGCGAGCAGAAGCTTGTTTAGTTTCCAAGCATACTGTGTGGATATGTTCACCCCTAAGTCAATGTCTATGCTCACTGCCGTGTGATCCGTCCAGGGGCATACCCGTATTTCCGCCCTCCTTGAGCGATCAAACAATGACGAAGCGATCAAGAAGGTATCAATGCGCGAATAAGATCCATGGCCTGAGTACCCGAGCGGTCCAAGTCTTGGTCAAAGGTAAGGTTAAAATCCCCTCCCATCACCATCATGTTACCAGAGAAAGGCTCTAAAAGCCTCAGGATATGCAGTAGTGATTTATGTGGTGCATTGCTAGGAGCATAAAAGGAGATGAGGGATATTTTAGTCTCCAGAACTGTTTCATGGAGTATTACATAGTGTCCATCTTTATCCACTATTTTAGACTCTACCTGAAAGGGGAAGTTACGATGAATCAGTATAGAGGACCCCACCTTCCTGGTAGCTTGGGTGGAGGAGTAACTGGTGGGATTGTCTCTGCTAAGATAAGTTGGTATATGATGGCGGGCAAAATGTGTTTCCTGCATGAATATAATCAATGGCTTCATATCTTTGTAATACATAAAGGCCTTCTTTCTCTTGAACTGGGAATTAAAGCCCTTAACGTTGTGAGTCACAAAAGTAAAGTTTGCGTCAGCCTGTCTAACCATTGCTAATGTATAGTGTGAGGCTGTAGTGTCCAGTCATCTTACCTTGTCCTGTAGAGGACTAAACAAGGAGAGAGCGGTCGGAGGGAGCCGAGGCCACCCTTGAGAGCCAAGCACGGCCCACATTGGAGCGGAGATGGAGAAAGTACACCAGGGGGAGAAGGGAAAAAAGGGACACAAATCAAATAAGTAATAACAACTTTGTAAATCTTTACAATTAGTAAAAATACACATTTACAGTAACACAATGGATCCTTGAAAAAAATCTTCCTACACCAGTCGTCTATCCTGGCGCCTAGGGGAAGGATGAGTGGACCTGCCACTCCTCCAAAAAAAAACAATAGGAAGGGGTTGACAAATTCCAGGGGAGGGACAGGAAAAAAACAAACAAATCAGCCTGTTAGGGGGAGTATCTCCGGATCATAGTTTAGTAAGAACAGTATAACCAGCAACCAGTTCACCAATTAGAGAAGTAAAGCATTGGGGCTTAAAAAACAGGCAAGAAAAAAATAAAAAATAAAAAACAACAACTTGATATTCTGTCCCAGAGAACTTGGGAGAAAAACAGCCTATTTTTCAAAAAGGAGCACGACTCAACACAGCCGCACTCATGTCTTTTCTGGTTTCCGCTTACAAGCCGCTTGTATCTGGGCCCTCTGAGGCTACCTCGTTCCGCGCCTGGGTAGGCCGGGTCCGGGGTGAGGATGTGGGACCTAAAGCTGTTATCTCAGATGACTGGGTTCAGGCTTTATACGGGACAGTAGACCATTGCTTGTAGACTTGTAGACTTGGCCCCTCCCGCCGGAGCTCCGATTCCCTGTCCCCTTCTTCCGGGACCATGTGAAGAGATTGGAGGATTGCCTAGCCATCTTCAAGTGAGCGGGCAGAGTATGATTTGCCCTTGTGCTGGAATACCAGGGCAAAGGGGAAGCTCCACCAATATTGAACGTTGTGTTGAATCAGCATTACCAAGACCAGTTTCATGTCTCTGCGTTTGGCCAGCGTGATGGGGGAGAGGTTCACAAAGACAAGAAGTGGAGCACTATCAGGCCCCTTGATGTCTGGGGATTTTTGGGCTGCTGCTAGCACCAAGTTTCTTGATTGTTGCCAAGGAAATCGGATGATAACGTCTTTGGGCACCTCCAAGTTTCTTGTCGCCCCTTGGGCTTTATGGGCCCTTTCAACTTTCAGCCGCGCGGCCGGTACCTCCGGGAGGATCGTGGCCAGTGTCTCTGAGACATATTGCTTTAGATTCTGCACCGCCCTGGGAATCCCTCTGATTTTTATGTTGTGGCGTCTCGAGCGGTTCTTCAAGCAGGTGGGTCCTCTGGCCCAGGTCATAAATATATTTTTTGATGGCATCAACAGTTTTGGTCATGTATGCTTGAAATAGACCCTCGATCTGGGCTAATGAGCTTTTAGAGAGGTTCATGTCGGGTTTAGGCGGGTCTACCTGGCCCTCATCCTTCAATTTTCTTGAAGGATCCGATGCCACCTCCTTCGTTGCCCCTGAAGGTTTGCAGAAATCTGTAATTCTCTTTGTTGGTAGGGCTCTCTTGTTTCTCCCCATCTCTTGCTGTCGTGTTTTGTGCACTGAGTTGAGCATAGGATCAGAGTGGCCAGATGTGAGGAGTCCCGAACAGGCGGTCCGAATCTTTTAGGAAGTCTGCTATCCAATGATAGTGCGGTTGCCAGCTGTAGCTTTCAGTGTTGCTGTGCTAACGATCCATCGGGGTATCCCCCTCAGAGTGAATTTTAGTCCCAAGTGCGCATTGCTTTAGGCATTGGCCTCAGTGGACACATGCCCTTGGTATAGGTAAATGCTTTGTATACAAGATGTTGTGGAAGCGGCCAATCAGGCTCCCCAGTGGCACTGTAGCTGGATATAGTCCCGAACAAAAGTGATAGGGAAAATGACTCTTTTGGTATATTGTGTATTCCTGCTGCAGTCAAATATATGATGAATGTATACATTCTTGGAATAATTTTATTTCCGCTGCTTTTTTGTTTTCGCCATAGTCCATTAACGAAAACATAGTGATATGGAATCTCAATGTATAATTCCCTAGCATCAATGTCTTTACAATTTAATTTAAACCAAGCAGTAAGTGTTGTTTCTCAATGTGCATTTTGTTCATTTTCAGCCTGAAAATAAACTAAGAGTCTTTGTAGTAAATGTACTGCTAATGGATATACTGCATGTGATCGATCATGCATTTCAAATTTCAGAAAATGCCACATTGCTTCTGGCGCACTGACATAGCGAGCATCTACATGAGATGCAAGTTTATCATGTATAAGATCATTTTCTTGTTAATTTTGTCCACTTTTCACCACAACCGTTGCTGCATCATATCCTTTGTAAATATATTTGTATACATATGTAATTGTTTTTCTAGAAGTGCAAGCTTCCATATTTATGTGTGCATTGTACTTCATAAGCAATTGGGGATTATATGGGACAACATATCTGTTTTCTACATTTTTGCCACAATTTATTGCCTTTTGACCTTCTCTTTGACGATACAATGGATAGCCATCACAATTAGCAAAAGTTTTATCTCTAAATTATTTTGGTAATCCTTTTGGGCATTTTTTTCCCATACACGGTGACTGTGGATTTATATCTTCACAGGGTCCATGAATCATGTGATGTGTTTCAAAATAGTCTTGCATACTTTTGTTGATCTGGTAGTTCAGTAGTAATTACTGAATCTACTCTATCTTCACTATTCAATTTATCCTTTTCTTGAAGGATGAAAAGAAGATGTGCATGTGGAAGTCCTCTTTTTTTTAAATTCTTTGGTATAAACATAAGCCATAAACTTTCCAAAACAATTAGTGATGGTTATGTCATGTATTAGCGCTGTTTTATTTTGAAAACTCTAGCCACTAAATCATGTCTATCAGAAGCAGTTTGTCCATTTTGCAAATTATCAACAATCTCTGGCCATTGTGGATTACATGTAAAAGTAATAAATAAATTTGGTTTACCAAATTTAGTTACAATGGAAAATTAAATCATTGTACCTTTCTCTCATACTTCTGGGAGATCCTTGAAATGAAGATAGCAAAATGATGGCTCGGCCAGCTGGATGATCTCTATTTGTAGGGACTTCAGCTACATAATCCAAAAGTCCAGAATACTGTTCCACACGTAATTTTGTTTGTTGAAATTTTATGAAATTTAGATTATTTGCTTCTACCTGCAGATATGAATCAATGATTCATTGTTGTGTCAGTTTTCCACCACATAAAATTGGATTAAATGCATCTAATTGCAATTTGTGTAACCTTAAATTCAAGCATGGAAATATTACTTCTGACACATACTTTAGTATTATTATACCTTTCAAGTATTAATTTTGGTTGCCATCCTGCTTCACCATAGGGATACAAAATTGGATATGTAATTGGATCCAAATTAGTACTTAAAATACTTATGTTAATGAAAGGTTGCTCATCATTTCTGGGATATATTCTAATAACCCTCTGAAATGTTGGTTCCCCCTCGATATTTTGAAAGACCATTGCAACCTCATTAGATGTAGGTAAGTTATAACAGCGTTTATCAGAATGGAGATGTCTTCTAAGAACCATATTGACTTTAGGGATTGGCAACTGATTTTCTTCTGCATGAATGCATTGTTCTTTTTCTACTTCTGACAATTTTTTGTATGCTTGAGTGTATGAGTTGTTGGTCATAATTTTATCAAGCTCTTGAAAAACAATGGGTAAGAAGTTTTTATTTTCTGAAAACTGCATATGTTGTCCAACAGCTCCATTGTATTTATGAAATATAGTTGAGCACTTTTCTTTGCTCCCCTTCTTCTGGATGTAAATGTGAAGTACGGTGGTAAATTTGTCCTTGTACTTTAAAACAGTTAGGGCCATGTCCAGCAACATTTCCAGCTAATGTTGTACCCATAGATGCAAACGAAATGGCACTATTATATGAGCGTACGTTTGAGATTTTTTTTTATTGTAATTTCGAAAATTGTGGTCACTCATAATACTTTGTAAATATGTGGGGAGTTGTTGTCTTTGTGGAAGTCTTACCTTTACTTTTTGACAGCAACTATTGAACTCCCCATCTCTCAGTCTTTCCTGTTTGAAATGATAAACCCCACAAAACTGACAGACAACGTTCATCATATCACAATTATGAAGCTCTACTGTTAACAATTTATATAATGGACTATCCTGAGGACACATATCAATATCACTCTCTAAATCAACATTACTACCGTTACCAGATAGTTCAGATGCATTTTTTTGTTTCCTGGTTGCTTTCTGAGGCTTGGATGTTACTTTCTCATGCACTTTTCTTTTCCTTGCAAGTCTCTCCCATTCTTGTTCTCGTCTAATTTTCTGTTCCTGCGACTGTTGATCTTTCCATCTTTGTACGCATTCTCTTGTTAGACGTCTTTTTCTGTTTCTCATTGTTTTCAGTATCCGCCATAGTAATCTCTAAATGAAAATAGTAGATTTTTAATTTTCATCCTTTATTAAATTCCTATGTGCCTGGCGATGAGTGCCTGTGGTGCTCATCCTGAGCCCTGCAATGAGCGCCTTTTGCAACTGCAGGCCTCAGTTCGCAAAGCCTGCAGATTCGGGCCACAATATTTAACCTTGCTTTACCTACAAACTCGCAATTACGATAACTATATATGGGATATACACAGCAATCATTTAGCTTATGGTGGGCCAATCGGTGATAGAATCCCTTCACGACACAGAGTACAGTAGTACAGAAAATTAATAAAAACTTAAGTCTTACTATTGGACATTTTAATCAGAGCACAAATGTACTATTGATTTTCTCTAATATATATACTATATATATTATATATTATATATATATATATATATCTATTTACATAATAATGCATATATAATGCATTGTTATAGGTGCTTGTTCTCACTCATTATAATAAACATGATGCTTTAATTTTCTATTGGTTCCTAGATCGGTTCTCATCTGTAATGCTTGATTTGGTGTAATATTCAACACATACTTCCTACACTGAACTCTTCAGGATTTACGTATGTGGGCTGAGTGCTGTAGTATTGTGGGTAAAAAGATTAGAATAAACATGTAACATAGGGAAAACACCCCAATTTTCACCATTCAATTAGAATGCAGTCTTTGGTTAGTTTCTCTTTAGGTTTATTGAGCCAACATACTTTTCAATCATCTCACATTTAATTTGCTTGCCCCCTCTAGAGGACATCCGCTACTGCAGATGAGTCATAACTAGAAAACCATTAAGGACATCACCTGACCATTACTGACCAACGAAATGCACTGAATGTGACAGAAACTCACAGACACTAGTCTCTGCTGAGCATGCTCATTACTTTAAAATGTTAAACTATATTGTGTCTAAGCTCAAACTTATTTCAGATCAAACTTGTATCAAACATTGAAACTTGCCTCTTGGGAATTTCTCCTCTTATTTTGTCCACTTAACAAAACAAACTACTTCAATTAGTATTACTAGCTGCCAAAAGTCACACAGCCAAACAATGGAAATCCGACATACTCAACCTGCAAAAAGTTAAATATAAACTAAACTAAACTACATCTTGATTAATGAGAGACTTACACACTTATTAGCGGACTCCGCTGATAATTTTCTCCAAATTGGGGTCCATGGCTGAACTCTCCAGATAGCATTCCCTTAAAGTAACTATTGACTACATGTCTCAAAATTCTCAAAATTACTGAGAGGACCTGTGGGAGACCTGAGACCCTGATGGGAAGTAAGTAAATCCCGCCAAGGTAGGATGCTCTTCCCTATTCACAATGTAATAAACTGAGGAAAATCAAAAAAGACAAAATGCTACTAACCCCCCTTTCCACCTACCTGTCTACCCCACCCATTTATTTGTTCTTTCTTCTTTTTTTGTTTTTTCTTTTGTTTTTATATATTTTCTATCTATTTCACTAATAATCTAAAAGGACTCAATTCCAAGTTTTTGTATGTTCCTACATTAAGTGCACATGTCGAGAGTCAAAGATAAAAGTAGAAAACGGAAAAAGATGGGGAAATAGAGTATGAGACTACAATTAAAGAGGGGATACAAATGTGTATTTAAAGGTAATCTTTATTTTACAAATGTTTAGATTATATACTACAACTAAATGATTGTTATAATGTCCCTCATATGGCAAAGTTTTACAAAGCATTATCTACAAACTGCCATTTAAACATATTTGTTACTTTATACTTTTAGTCTCAATAAAACTGCTTGAAAAAAAAATGTAAACTATTATATCTAAAAAAAAAACTTAAGCTAACTAAAAAATCCAAAAATCCATTAAGACTTTTTAGTTCACCATTACATTTCCAAATTTCAAACAAATTCACTTAGTAAAGTTGTTCCTACAAGCAAGCACACATTTCATGAAATACAATGTCCTCATCAAAAAATTCAATGTAAATCAACTTTGTTTTTGGCTGGAATACATTTTATGAAAACTGGAAAACTAAATTAGACCTCCAATACCTCCTAAAATACAGAATTTCCAACCAGATATGTCAAACCATTGCAGCGTTTTACGTTTATGAAAAATTAGTTTATAATGGAATGTTCAAGAGAACCTAAAAACTCTAGACCTAGTTACAGTGATGCAAAAATGTACTACCACCATCTTAGTCACACCAAAGCTTAGTGAAAGTAGCCCAATGCTAGGCTCACAAAATCATAGTCGTGCTCTAGTAATTTGTTAGTTTAGAATAATTAAAGGCAATTTTGTATTTTGCTGGTTGGCCTTGGTATAAAAAAATTATCTTAAATACATTTGATAATTGATTATAGACATTCACCTCCAGCTAGTTGAGCTCACTTTTTCAATGTTAGAAGGGGATATTATTTTATTCTGCAATACAGTTTTCTTTGTTTTGTTCTTCCTCTGATTATCATACACATGAAAGTTATTAATATGTGCATTCAGCTTTCGGTAGCACAACATACATAGAGCAAATTTTTATACACATAATAGATAAAAGCGCAAAACTACTCAGGTCTAAAGAAGCAAAAAAAGTCTTCTCTCTTCTTTTCCATTTTTAATTTATCCCCTTCCCAATAAACTTTTCATTTCACATTTTTAAGCTTCATTCCCATCTTGTTTTAGGTCATCCATGGTCAACACTCTCTCTTTCGTTACTTTCACCATTTTCCTCTCTATTTCTGTTCACCTCTTACTCTCCATAATGTTTATCGCAGCCCCTCTTTTTTTTCTCTTTTTTTTTTCTATTACTGCCCATTTATGTCTCCTCTTTTCTCTGTCGCTATCCTTTTTCTACACTTTTCTCATGACAACTTTCCATGGATTCTGTACTTTCCATTTCTATTTCTCACACACTGCATGCTTTTTCAGTTACTTATCACCACTTTCCTTCCTATTCAATATGTTTTCCAATGTGTCAGCATTTTCACTTTCACTGATGATGATCCAACCTTTCTTCCTCCCTTTCTCTCTCCAACTACAAACCAGGGGCCCTATGAAAAACGAGAGGTGTGATTTGCGGCATAAATCGGCTCCTTTTTCTCCCCACATTACACATTGATGTATATCTTTAGCACCCCCAGATTATGGCACTCAGCTGACATGCATTAATCCTGCTTTATCCACAAGAGATTTCAGTGTAAGGATTAGCCAAAACAAGCTTTACGGATGAGAAGTGGATCTCAGAACTTACTGGAAATGAGAATGTCATGGTTATTAAAATGGGAGACAAATACGGTAATTGATGCAGGGGAGGGGGGAGAGACACAGGGGAGGGGAAGACACAAAGGGGAGAGGGGGGAAAAGACACAGGGGAGGAGGGAAGAGAAACAGGGGAAGGAGAGGGGGCAGAGACACAGGGAAGGGAGAGGGGGAAGAGACACAGGGGAGGAGGAAGAGACACAGGGGAGGGAGAGGGGGAAAGGGACAAAGGGGAGGGGAAGAGACCCGGTGGAGGGAGGGGCGGAGAGACACAGGGGATGGGGGAAGAGACACAGGGGAGGGAAGGGGGGAAGAGACACAAGGGAGGGGAGAGGAAGAGACACAGGGGAAGGGAAAGGAAGAAAGAGACACAGTGGAGGGGGAAGAGACACAGACAAATACGGTAATTGATGCAGGTGAGGGGAGAGACACAGGGGAGGGGAAGACACAAAGGGGAGGGGGGGAAGTATATTATATTTATTTATCCTTATTTTCATTTAATAAATCTTCGGAGGGTAGAGGAGAAGAGGTGAAAAGTAAGTTAGAGGTATGAAGAGAGAGGGAGAAGCCGGTCAGGAAGGTTAGGTGGAGGAGAGTAGCATGGGGGGAGTGATGTGCCCCCAGATATAGGCACACAAGGAATAGGGCCAGAGGGTCAGAAGCCTGATTCCGGGGGGGGGGGGGGGGTGTAGTGGGGATGAGGGACCGGCCCCAGGGAGAGGACAGGGAGGCCTGGAACCCCAGGAACAGTTGGTAGGGCAAGAGGCTGTGGCAAAGTACAGGGCCCCCAATTATAGCTCAGAGAAGTTGGACGTCCTAGTCGGGGAAATTCATACCCGCTATCATACATGATGGGAGATATGTGAGAGCTAGACAGAAGGCAGAGGCCTGGAGTCAGATTGCTTTTGGTGCTGCAACATTAGGGGTGGCAAATAGGGACGTAAGGTCTGTAAAACACAGACAACCGGCTGAAGGTAAAGAGGAAGATGGCAGAGGAGGCAAGAGCTGCACGTGCAACTGGTGGTAGGCCACCAGCCAACATCACTTATTGTAGATGGGAGCAGGCCCTGAGGGAGTGGATTGAGCCAGCGGCAGTGGTATGCCTACCAGGATACGACTGTGCCGAGAACCATGCATGTTGGCGTATGAACTTGTGTGTGTGTGTATGGGGGGGGGGGGGGTAGGATAAGGTTGACATGATGTTTGTATGTATGTTGAAATAAGCTTTTACTCTGGCTGGTGTATACAATGAGCTGTAATCCCCCTAGAATAATTCTGGCCCCTACACCCCTGCCAACACGCATAGATAGCTGACATACAATAGCACTGTAAACCCTATGGTTATGACTGAAGATATATGGGGCATCAATAACCATGTAAATCCTGGTAGCAAACATATCATTTTCATATCTTGTATCAATGAAATGTCTGGCCAATACCTGCAGTTTAAACTGATTCTGAGTACAATTTACTATTAGATCAAGATTGATTTGACATTCAAAAGAGAGTATATGTATGGGTGTGCGCACTGCGGCATATTTGGATACAGACTTTGTAGGACTGCATGTGCGTGTCATATACTGTCCTAACCTGGACCATGTCTCAGCTGCATGTTAACAATCATTGCTGGGAAGACGTCACAGATTGGTCAGTCTCAGACACTGCACAGCAGATCCAGCAGAGCATGGGTCTGATTCACATGCAAATGGCACACCGCACCAGCAGTGCATATATTCATATGAGCCATGATTCACAATGCTCATTATTCAGGCCGTGGTTCATCTGTGTAACACAAGCACCACAGTCAATTACAGTTGACCATTATGTCAAGGTTACAGAAACACATAGCTGTCAATTGTGTAGAGAAAGCAACTCAAATATATTTTTCTTTTATTTCAGTACCCTGGAGGACAAGGCCAACCACAGATGAACAGGGGGAGGCCCCACTGGATGTGGGAGTGATTGACGAACAAGGCCAGGATATTCCAGAGGGCACGGGACCATCCACACAAATTGGCCAGTCTTGTTCACTGGCATATCAGAAATTGGAGTCACTGCCTGGGCCCTCAACAGCATCACCCAGCCATGCACATCTCTTCCAGCCTCTTCCACTCCATGTCCTGGTCCCAGCGATCATCACAGCTGCCATCGGCTCAAACAACATTGCAGCCATGGCAGGCCACAACCACTCCCACAAAATGGGCTTCCCCAACATGGCCACCCACACAATGGCCTCCCCCAACATGGTCCAACACCCCAGCCCTCCTGCCGACACCTCGTGCCCTGCTGCCGTCACCTCCGGCCCTGTTACCGTCACTTCAGGCACTCATGCCGTCACCTCTGGCCCTTTTGCCGTCACCTCTGGCACTCATGCCATCACCTCTAGCCCTGCTGCCATTGGCTCGGGCCCTGCTGCCGTCACCTCCAGCCCTGCTGCCATCGCCTCCAACCCTGATGCCGTTGCCTCTGACCCTGCTGCTGTCACCTCCAGCCCTGCTGCCATCGCTCGGGCTCTGCTACTGACACCTCCGGCCACAATGCCGACACCTCAGGCCCCAATGCTGACACCTCTGGCCCCAATGCCATCACCTTTGACCCCAATGCTGTCAACATCAGCCACAATGCCATCAACACCACCACCACTGACATTAAGGGAAATCATGGCCCGTTTCACTAGGAAGGACATGGCACGCAAGAAGCACCAGAATGAGGGGCTCTGGTTGCTCAGAAGGCAGTGTAGGCTCACACACACACTTCTGGTGGGCACCCAATCACTCCATTCTGAGTTGAGGAGGCAGAACCAAAAGAAGAAGAGATATGAGAAATGGGCGATTCGGGACAGACAGCAACTCATCGAATTAGACGAATACCAACTTATACCTCTCTGGCCTTCGGTTGCACAACTGCAACCCGAGATGTCGGCCTCCTCATCTCAGACCTCACCCCCATCTCAACCTGATCTCCAACCACCTAACCTAGTGGCACCCCACGCTCTTACACCACCAAAACATGGAAGAGTGAGATGGGGCGCGGACACGGAAGGTGGGGGCCCAGTGCTGTGGAACAGAAGGTCTTAGGACCATCCACGAAGTCCTCCTCTTGATCACTCCTCACTGAATACTGATTGGTATAGATGTTTACATACTATTGGCTGGCTACAGAGTGTATACATGTCTGGTTATGTTTACTGTTTCAACAATTGATGTTTAATTTGGATTGACCTTGAGATAAGGTGTTGTAGTTAAACAGAATATTGTTATGATTGATATCTTGTTCTTGTCTCTGTAGGTGTTAGTTGCCAAATCTCTTAATCATGAAGGCGTGTGCTTCATCTTCGAGCAATTCAATACCATCATGTGAGTGAAGACTCAACCCAGTTCCCAACAGGCATTCCATTAGTGTCATTCACCACTGCACATGGATCTGAAATGCAATATATGACTACATATCTCTTCACTAATGAACATGACTGGTGTGAGTTTCAATTATAATGAATAGTGTCCTGGCATTAGAGTTGCATGGTCCCATTAGGATCTGCTAATCCAAAGCTGTAGTTCTACATGCATTTTTGTTTCATTTCATCCTGTTAACAGTATGAAAGCGGAATAATGTATTTCATGTCATCCAAACAAAATGGATGATTTCCTTGTTTTAGACATCAGGATCAATGTGCATATGTTTAAGGGTAATGTGAACAGTGAAATCTGTCTGGCCTTGGTACCCCACATATACCAGTGAGATGTGATATCAGCATGGCACAACTATTCCATGTAGATAGTGATAGTACTTTTTGCAGAAAAATTGTGTTCACAGTGAAGCATGCCTTGTTGTATTACACCTCCTCAACATATTCCAGGAAGGCTGATTGAACAGGCGAGAATCAATATGGTTATTACTGCTCATAGATGACGTTCGTGTTAATTGGTTTATTGTAGTGTCCAGAGCAAAAACAATGTACTATAATAACAGCTTATGATTGTTCTAACACCTCCTCTTTATGTTTTCCAGATTCCTATCATCTATTTGGGAATCCGCAGTAATTTATGAAAACACACTGTGTGTGGAATTGATTAGTATCACATGATCCATGATTTCTAGCATCTGTTTAATATTGCAGATCTTTACCTTATGGTTGCTGTATGCGCATTAATGGTTATTTCTATGAAATGGAGTGTTATATGATGTTCCTATGTCACATCAGATTATGGTTACTGTGGTGTCCTGACCACATGTGACCAATGTTCCATCTAACTTTTTACAGTCTGTGTGTGCTAAAAAGTTCTGATGTGCAACATTTTGCAAGGAGAGTAAACTTTTGTGCGCATTGGAGAGTCAGGTGATGATGTTATTGTGTCTTAAGCTCACTAGCATACATTGCTTGAAATTTAGCATTTGTTTACAATATATACACATGTTAATAAGGATTTGTTAAAAATTACATAAAACGCTGTATACGATAATCAAAACTGGTGCAATTTCTAGCATCAGATATTTAAAACTGTATTATAATATAACAATTATATTCAAGCATCCCACACAAAGTATAGCAGCGACTGAATACTTTCTGTAAACTAAAGGTAAGACATATGAGAAATGTAATTAGTTTATTGTCACTCCTCTTAAATCCATTCTTACTAAGAACTTTTTTCTTTTTAACAAACTCTGGTATCACCAAATTAGGGGCACTGCTATGGGTACGGCATGTGCCCCTAGTTACGCAAACCTATATTTCGGTCAATGCGAGCGATCATGCATTTTTTCCAATCAGATATCTGAATATTCAGATAAAATACTTTTATGGCAATGTTACATCGAGGGCATATTGATCCTATGGTGTGGCTCAAGACAAGAATTTTAGTTATTTATCAATAAAATCAACAATAACTCTTTTGGCCTGAAATTAACATACGTTATTGACAAACAGCAAATATACTTTTCGATCTGAGCAGTCAAAGAAGATATGGGATACTTACATTCATCAACCCATAGGAAACCAACTGCCTCAAATTAACTGCTACAATGGTCCAGTCAACACCCTGTTCCAATAAAAGCAGGTATACCAATTGAACACTATTTGCGACTGAAGAGAAACTGTGATAGCCCTGCTAATTTCAAAATACAAAAAGACAACCTGAGGAAAAGGTTCAACGCCAGAGGGTATCCAAATCAACAGCCTTATTAAATTGCAATTCGGCAAATTCTAAAAGGCTCCATATAAGCACAGAGCATATTTTTTTACAGAAGATTTTAGTTAGTGAGGACCTTGATTTTGGATAGAAGTTCACTGACTAAAAACTTCTGTAAAAAAATATGCTCTGTGCTTATATAGAGACCTTTTACAATATGCCGAATTGCAATTTAATAAGGCTGCAAATTCTTAAAAGAGCATATAAAAGATCATTGGAAACAGATCGATCAGATCTTCTTTATGGTAAGGATGTAGAATCTGATATTGCTGAAATCAGATGTATTATGAATTTCGGTAATGACTGGAAAGAGGTAAAATCTATGCTGAATAAATATTGTTATATCCTTAAAGATGACCCTACAATAAAGGACTACTTAGCAGAGAAGGCATTGATTGTCTATTGTAGAAATAAAAACATTAAGGATCTACTAGAAAGGAGCTGTTGTCAAACCACGGAGAAAACCGATACCTGATTAAAACCAGTTTTGAGTTTACTTAAATGCCATCACTGCAGCACTTGCAGATTCATAAAAGCCAACAAAGTGTTTATAAATCCCATCACTAGCAGATCTTATCCAATTAAAAGTTTGCTGTACTGTAGTTCCACACAAGGGGCCTCATTCTATTATCGGCCGCAGCCGTTGCGGGGCCGCAAGGACCGGCCGCAAGCTATTCTGCTATTCTATTCCCTTACGGCCGGGGATTCCGGCAGGCTTGCGGCCGGTGCCTTGCTATCTCTTGCGGCCGCTCGCGCCGGAGGAAAGCCTTTGATCTAAAACGGCCGCAAGAGATTTGCAATTCAATTGCTCCGGGAAACCTCTCTGCAAGGCTAAAAACGAGCCGCAGCTTACTTGCAGGAAAGAGGTCTCGCTAGCACCAATTAAGCACATAAAATAGCTCAAATAAAGCCATCCTGCACTTTGAGAAGACTATAAAGGGATTTTAGGTGTTAGAAAAAATAGCACATAATTATCCTGTACTTAAATCCGTAAAATATTTTATTTTTAATATCCGTAAAATATCCATGTAAAAAGTCCAGAGTGCTTGGAGCACCTCAGACACACCCACGCCGCAGCCGGAAAATAAAGAGTTAATTTGAACTCGGGTTTGGGCAGATGTGCAAGCTTGAGAGTGGGTTCCTTTTAATCCTCATGTCCCCCAATATGATCCCTAGCATTTACAGAGCTGTACAGTGCAGGCTTGAATTTATTTTTGAGTTTTCATATTTCTGAGATTACGGCCGGTTCCAAGATATGCGGCCGGCCGTAAAAGGAGATCCTTGCGGGGCCGTATAATAGAATCGCGAGTTAACTGAACCCCCGCAAGGAATCGCAGCCTTACGGCCGATTTACGGCCGATAATAGAATGAGGCCCATGTAGTTTATGTTATGGTATGTCCATGTCCCAAGCTTTATGTAGGAAAAAACACGATAATTACGGAGACGTATTTTGGAACGTGTATTCGATCAATAAAAATCTGGATACCCCTGTCTCAAGACACATTAAATTGTTTCATGCAAATAATCCTCAAACTATGCAGTTCAATGTAGTTGATAGGGTACTTGGAGGTCCTAGAGGCGGAAATTTGGATAACATCCTATTGCAAAAAGAAAGCCAGTGGATTTTGTGGTTGGACTCATAGAATCCTAATGGATTAAATGAAGGATTCTCCTATAATGCATTTTTGTAAAAGGAATTTCTTTCATTAATTTTCATTTATTTGCGCTACTGAAATCAACAGTGAATTTGAGTTTTCATGACATTATATTGTCACATTATTAAGATTTTGTTTTTTCTAATCCACACTACACTGTATGTAATATATATATAGCCCTTTTTTTTTTTTTTTTTCATTGTTTTAATTTTTAATTATCTATTCATACTTAAGTTTACGTCTGTATCACAAAGTGTTACCACTTTAGCTTCCATTGTAGCACTTCATTAAATATTTATTGAACTATAGGATAGTTGAAAATACTTACATGACTTTACTCACTTATTATTCTAATTAATTGAACTTAGAACTTTGCTTTTATTTTTATTTTTCATAAGTTACATATTAAAATGAATACATTATATTCTCTTATATCATAGGCACACCAAACACTTTCATATAATTTTATAGATATATTGCATGTATATTAGCTAGTTATGAATGTTGGCAACAATGTTATGAATTCATATTCTCTGAGAATACAAGTGACTTTACTAACATTTATTTTTTCCAACCTCTTTTTGATTTCTTCCTGCGTTAACTAATTATTAGTATCAATGGACATCTATTTCTCCCTGGGTGGAAAACATTTCTGTGTGCGCTCCATGTTTTCTTGTGTGCGCTTGTGTCATGACCTGTGTGCGCGCGCAAACGCGCACAGCTTAGAGGGAACAGTGCATGTTACCCTAGTAGATGCTATGCTTTGTCCGTATGACGTCGTCTAACAGTTAGCCCTTTAGGTGTCCTTTGATTGCCCACAGCCTCTTTCCCTTTCGTTATCCGCCCACACCACACCCATAATATTAATGCACAGCCTTGTCCATTTCTGATTGTGCTCTGTGTATGAAATAAAGTATGATCATGTTATACTGTCATCACTGTTTCTGTGGGTTTGTACCTTATCATGCTCTAGACAATACAGAATCCAGATTTAATGAAGTGTTGAAGTGTCATTGTTATATATATATATATATATATATATACTGTATGTGTGTGTATATATATATATATATATATATATATATATATATACTACATTAATCTGTACCTTGCCAATATAGATGAAAGTGTTAGCCAGAGGGGCGTGAAGTCATGTGTCATGTCAATATACATGCAGTGTTGTCTGTAATGACTTTAAGGGCTTAGATTGTAAGTTTGCCCCTTAGATTGTAAGTTTGCGAGTCTCAATTGTGTGTCCGTGTCTTGGAAACAAACACTATGTACATTTGATTATATGCTCAAAAACAGGGCCCTCCATTCTTTAAGGTGTTAAGTTTGTTTTTTGCCATGTACTAACCCCCTGTACAGCGCTACGGAATATGTTGGCGCGATATAAATAAAGATAATAATAATAATAACAAAAATGATGGTATTCATCTACATTCATGATTATGATGCAGTAATGTAAACACATATTGAACAGAATATTTATACCCCTAACTGATGGTGATGAGCACATCTGCTGACTTTCAGGGTCATTTAATTGCTGCTATGGAAAAGCTATAGTAAGAACATTAGCAAGGCTAACACAAACAACATTGCTGATAAATAATATTTAATTTCAGAACAATATAACAAACACACCAACAAAGCCACACAGTGATAAATTACTACAGGTATGCACAGTATTATGTTGGAAGTGGGTAGGATACAGAGTTCCAGTGACATAGGGAAATTGAGATATAGGAACAGAATGCAGGCAGTGGGGATTGCATTGATATAGTTGATAGGTTGTAGGTGATTTACAGTGTATCATCCAACATGAGACACTATAAATTACATCATATTATTCCAGATATCAGGAGAACTATATCATTCAATAAGCAAAAACAATAGTACAGCATAAAGAGATATGCTCATGGGGAAAAGTAATCTGTAGGCTTGTGTGTCCAACGGACACTCCTTTGCAACTGCAGAGGTATAAGTGCTCAATCAATTAATGTTATAACCCCAATAGGTCAGTTCTCTGGCAATGCTAATCCACTATGAAAGCAGCCTCTCCATACCTAAGTTTGGACACTCAGATGGGGAACTGACCAGGACCATAACAGTGTGTTCTAACTTACTGTATGAAAGAGATTCACTCACAACAAACCAGCCAATTTGAGGGGAATTCTGTTGTCTGAATGAGCATCTCTATTATCTGTTGTTGCATATGCATAACTGAAGGTTAAGGTAACCTCATTAACAGTTATGTTCCAAGCCTAGAGTTACTCTTCCCCATATGTACAGAGAGGATCACATCAGCACCTTCCCCATATGTACAGGGAGGATCACATCAGCACTGAAGAAGAGATCTGGAAGGAAGTATGATGCAGACTTCACAATAGTCCAAGTAGAGGAGAGAATAGCATGTCTAAAGCAATAGGTACATATAAATCTATGTATAGTATGCAAGCATACACATGCTGTGGATATGCAAGGAACATCATTTGACATATGTCCTATGACATCTGCATTGTAGTCTGCAATCAAAACTTTAAATATATTAGCTAATCAGTAGTAAGAATCAGATATCTCACCGGATGCAACACATGAACAATATGGCACATGAACATAGTTACATAGTTACATAGGGCCTCATTCAATTGCAATTTGGCTAATTGAATAGGGCTCTAAATAAGCACATAGCATATATTTTTTGAATAAATATTCTTTTATTAGAAGGTATGCAAAATCCATACATAAATAAAACATTCTTAACAGTCATAAATGTCAGTTTTATCAAGTCCTCTAAACATAAAATTATCATTTTTCAGCATTTAACTGACTAAACCTTCTTGTTTTTTTTAATTTTTAGTGAGAAAATTTTCTAATGTCTAGGCTGGTTTTTCCAACCATATAAAAAATACAAGGCAAAATGAGCCAATTAACTTCTAGAGTACACAGTCGATAGAAGTATACAATATAAAATGTGTTACCTATCTATATTAACTAAACTATCATATACCATACCCCAGAAAAGAAAGAGAGAAAAAAAAAATATATATAAACTAAATAAAAGAATCATTGGCCCCTCATGGCGGCCCCAAAGCAGTCCCGGCTTATCTCTCCCTCTTACCTCAGATCCTTCCCGCCATCCAGCACCACTGAAAGGTCTCCAAAGCTCCCCCACTCCAGTCCACTCCTCAGAATCGCTTCAAGCAAATACAGGCATTATACTAAGGAAACGCTAAAGGAGGATGTTATCCAAGGGTCCCAAACTATCTGGAATTGGGGCATCCTATCTAAAACAATATGAGTTAGCCTCTCATTAATAAGCAAATAGTTGATCTTCCTAATTACCTCTTGAAAGTTTAGATTCATGTCCTTCCATCTACTAGCTATGTGAATCTTTGAAGCTAATGCCATTATTTGAAACAACTTGTTCTGGGATTGGGACAAGTTTTTAATATGGACCCCCAGTAAACAGGATTCAATTGAAGGAGCTACTTCTCTATGAAAAAGTGTGGAGGCTAAACGGGTCAATCGTTCCCAGAGATAGCATATATTTTTTAAAGAAGTTTTTAGTTAGTGAAGACCTTGCTTTTGGATAGATGTTTACTAACCAAAAACATCTTTAAAAAAAATATGTTATGTGCTTATTTAGAGCCTTATTCAATTGGCAAAATTGCAATTGAATGAGGGCCATAGTATTTAAGGTTGAAAAAAGACTTTCAGTCCATCAAGTTCAACCTTTTAAGATCTCCTTTGATCTGCAATATGCGGATTAACTATTAATTCATTAGTTGTTAATTAATTATTAATCAATTATTTAATGTTTTTTTTTGTTTGTTTATTTTTTTATTATTATTAATTAGTCCAGAGGAAGGCAAATAGAAGGAAAAAAAAAAAAAAAAAACAAGCGAGACTTAGCCAATTGTCTAAAGGGGAAATGTTAAAAATTTGGATCATTACTGTCTCTCTAATTATCCATGATAACCCTGAATACCCTTTTTAATTAGAAATAATTCTAGTCCCCTTTTAAAGTTATCTATCGAATCCGCTGTCACCACCTCCTCTGGTAGAGAATTTCACAGATTAACCACCCTTACTGTGAAGAACCCTTTTCTTTCTTTGAGGTGGAATCTTTTTACTTCTAACCTCAAGGGATGTCCTCTTGTCAGTTGAAAACCTCTTGGCACAAAAAGCTCCCCCGACAAATCTTTATACTGACCCTGGATGTATTTATATAAGGTAATCATATCTCCTCTTAGACGCCTTTTTTCTAGAGAAAATAAGTTTAATTTGGTTAGTCTTTCTTCATAACTTAGCCCCTCCATTCCCCTTATTAGTTTGGTTGCCCTTCTCTGTACCCTTTCCAGCTCTAAAATGTCCTTTTTATGAAGTGGTGCCCAAAATTGTACTCCATATTCCAAATGAGGGCGTACTAGAGATTTGTATAGTGGCAGAATTATATTTGCTTCCCTGGCTTCTATCCCCTTCTTAATACTTGCTAATATTTTAGTTGCCTTTGCAGCTGATGCTTGGCTTTGAGCACTGTTACCTAGGTGGTTGTCCACAAGCACTCCCAAATCCCTTTCAATATCTGATACACCTAGATTTGCTCCATTAAGATTATAAATTGCATGGCTATTTTTCCTTCCCAGAACCCAACATACATGATGCAATGTGACAACAGCATGGTCATGGAATGTCGGGATTGTCATCATCATCCATTGTTCTGACAGTGAGGAATGTGACACATCTTTGCGATCTGTAAGAAACATACAAGGAAATGACAGCAAACAACTTTGAAGCCTCGCACTGCTGTTGTTTGCCACACAAAGTGAGGCTCTCCCCCTCTAACTTGCGGGCCTTGCGATGAGTGCCTTTGGAGATCATCGCAGGCTTTGCAATGAGAACCTTCAGCGCTCATTGTGAGCCTTTCCCCCCTCTACTTTACGGTCCTCGCGATGAGTGCCTTTGGCGAGCCTCTCAAGGAGAGCCTTTGGTACTCACTGTGAGCTTCTCCCTCCTCTACTTTATGGGCCTCGAGATGAGTGCCTTTGGCACTCATCACGGGCCACACAATGAGCATCTTTGCCGCTCATTGCAGGCCATGGCATGCGTTGTGTGCATATGCAAGCTCATAACTTTGCGAGCATTACAGACAAATGCTCTCACCTCTGTGTCTCTTTGCCCCACTCTTTTCCACCAATCCCTTCCCAGTGTCTCTTACCCCCTCTCCCTCCCATGTTTCTTTGTCTCCCTCTCCCTGCCCTTTTCCCCCCTTATCTCTCTCCCCTATTCCTCTTTCCCCCGCTCTCCCTCCCCTTTGTCTCTTACCCCTCTCCCTCACCCGTGTCTCTTTCTCCCCTCTCCTTCCCCTGTGTCTGTTCCCCCCTCTCTCACCCCTGAGTCTCTTTCCCCCCCACTCCCTCCCCTGTGTCTCTTTCCCTCCTCTCCCCCCTCTCCCTTCTCTGTTTTCCTTTTGCTATTTACGGGTGTGAAAACATTTATGGGTTTGAGGAAATTGATCAATTTTCCCAAGCCTGCAAAGTGCTTCCGAGTTAAGGCCTTAAAAAAAAGTTATGCTTTTAATGGCCGCCATTTTTTTTCAAGCCAGTAAGTTGGAAGCCATTGGAAGGCTGCCAAAAGATGCCAATTGAATAGCAAGTTAGCTTTCAACCTCACTTATGGTCTCCCTGCCTCAGGGGAGGCAGGGAGCCCATATATGAGGTTGCAAGCTAATTTCCTATTCAATTGGCATCTTTTGGCAGCCTCCCAACAGCTTCCGAGTTACCTGATGTAAACAAAATGGGAGATGTTGATATTAATAGGATGTTGTGATGTTTGTAAAAGCATATGAATGTATACTTAATGATTAATCTATTGTTCTTTTTTGTATATGTTGTTGTGAACTGCATATTGTTTGGGCAAGCTAACACAGGGTTATGAACAGCAATGAGCAATTATGTTATGGCTCAAGTAGTATTACTCCCTTATGCACATGTGAACATCAGAGCAATAGAGGGAAACATGATGTATATGTTATTGTATCCAGTGTTAGTAAGATATGGTTCCCTTTGATTACTTCTGTCTACTTACCCAGTAGCCATACGGAAGGAAATTGCCCGGACCCAAACAAATCATATGTGGATGAATGACGCAGGACATGGGCATCGTGAGCACTTCCAGGGAAGGCTGCAAACACATTTTCTATGTGCATGTTCCCATCACAAACAACCTGTACATTGATCGATTGATAATGTTTGCAATTTCTGAACAGCGCTTCTTGCTCTCTAGGAGGTATCAATGCAATGTGCAATCAATGGCACCGAGCACACTAGGGACACCTCCTAATCGGTGAAAATCAGCTTTCACCTTTATATCTCTTCCCCAGTGTTAGGGTAACTAATGTATCAGAACAATAGCACTGAGGAATGCACTCAAAGAATTGGACAGGCTTGGCTGAGACATTCCTCCGGCTTTGCTCATGGTGTCCTGGAAGCTAGCAGAGGCAAGTAAGTGTATTGCGGCTAACATCTGTGTTAGCCCTGGGACGGCTCTATTGGTCCGTGCGCGAGGTTTAAGGTCCTCGCTCAGGACCACATACAGTTCACCAAGACTGGCACTGATCAGCCTAAAACACACACACCTCCCCATCAGTTAACCCCTCTAATGTGAGACTCTCACTGTATACATTTGGTGCCCGGACCCTCCTCACTGGCTCCTGGACCTGCTCACCCCCCTATGCCTGTAGGTGTGCCTGATCCAGCACATCTTGTGCACCTATTTCTTGTAGTGCCCCCCCTAACAGCTGATCACCCACATCAATATCATCCTCCCTGTCTGCAGGTGCCCCTAATTCCTTCTGTCCCTTTGCTACTAGAGCTCTCTCTTCTCCCTGATTCTCCACCATTATACTATGCATGGCCTCTGGTAATTTACTTGCCTGGCTTGGTTCTGTCCCAGCATGGATCACATTACAACACGCACCCTCATTAGCTCCCGGACACCCCTCTCTGCCACTCCTCATCCACTCCTCAATCACACACCTTCCATCTGGATCTCTATCATGCGACATGCTGTTAAAACAATAATACCTTTGATGTGACCATGCATCCATATCTCATTCATCTCTCTGTCATGTTGGGAATCCATGCCGGTTTAGACGTGAGGATGAGTCATTGGGGATGGGGTTATATAGCTTGTTGATTACAGCACCTGTTAATAGGCAGGTGGATTTCAGGTTTGGAATTAGTCACCTGTGGATCTGGAACTTATCTGGCATTCCAGCTGATGACTGCTCTGCTCCATATATAGATTACCCTCACTGTTTGATGCAGGGTAAACAAATGATGTTACTAACAATGGTATAAGAGTATTTATTGATTGATTCAGGATGTCTCTGATTGCATTGCTATAGTTAATGTTTTGATGTTTGTTTTACTGTAGGGGCAGGCCTCCACATAGTTTTTACTGTTCACATGTATTTCTTGACCTGTTATTTTCATTTGCATTGATATATTGCATTGCTCTTAAGTGATGATATCTCCCATAGTTCAATGGTTGTACATGGTTTTATATAAGTGTGCTATTTCTTTAAATGCTGCATCAATTATTTTTGGCAATGTGTATAGCAGTGCGTAAACACAGGCAAGGCAATTATTCAACAGGAGCCTCTGATTTGGGCACTTGGGTTGTCATGGTTAAGGATTTTATCAGGCCTGTCTAGAGGAAAGGCTCATGAACCACTGGTATATGATTTTTATATGATGAACGTCACTTGAGGAGAGGGGCACATGTTTTGTTTTGACAATAATGTGGCAATGGGAATGTTGAGCATGACAATCTAATGAACTTCTCTTCTTTTGTATTGTTTAAAAGTGGTTTACTGTATTTTTAAGGGCTACTAGGGCACTCTTACATCTCTGTAGGAAGCCTTTGCGAATCCTATTTATATTTCATGGTCCACATGAGTGCCTCTGTGAGCAAGAAAGGGTTAATATGGCATCAGTTTCATGTTTTTGTGTTGCAATTTAATCTTGTAGCGTGTCTTTAATTGCTTTATGCATGTTGCAGCATGACTTTTCAGATTGGCATATGCATGGCCATTCCAACATATCATAAAATAACATAATTTTTAAAGGAATATTTAATCAGGTAGTGTGTCTTTAATTGCTTTATACATGTTGCAGCATGGCTTTTCATATTGGCATATGCATGACCGTTCCAACATATGGTGAAATAAAATATTTTTTAAATGCCTATTTTTTTATTGGGGGATTATTCCCCATATTTTAAAGTTCACTGGTGTGTTTATATTGTCTTTTACAGTGTTGAGAAATTGTCTGTAAACCCTTTGCGGGTCCTATTTGGAGCCCGTAATATTTTTACCTCCATTTGCGGGTTACGGGCTTGAATGCCAGGGTGTCTTTGGGAAATTGTTGCAATTAAATAGCGTGATTGGAATGTAACAGTTACGGGCTTGACAGAACAATGGATTTGTGGCAAAAGAGTTCAGATTTCGACATTCCATAGGGACTTTTCGCCCTTAACCCGCAAATCATTTGTGCGTAGCTTTGAGAGGCCAATTTAATAGCCGTAAGTCTTGCTGGCTACGTTACGGGCTACGGTTTTACACATTGAGGGAATTTTATAGGGCTGCTAATGACCCAGCCACTCACAACTTGCATGATAAAATGATGAAAGCAATAGTAAAAGTCTGTATTTTTTATTTTATTATTGATTGTACGTGTTTCATTGTATATGATATGCTTTTATATACAAGCTTGTAGACCACATTTGGATCAGAGTTTTACACCGGAGGGGTAATGTTTATTTTTTTTTAATAGAAGTAAAACAATACAACAACTTTCCTTCAAATAAATATCTTCCTATTCAGAAAATGCTGATTAATTAAATGTAAAGATTTACAAAAACTTGAATTGTATTTATTTTCCTACAAATAAAAGCAAAGGTGAAATCCTTTATGGAAATGCAAGTATAATTTTATCCTACAAGGACTGAACAATTCACCTACTTCAGATCATATTCAGCTCTTTCCTTTTAAGTAAGGGTTTTGGAAAAATCCCAGTACAACAAAAGATATCACTCAACACCTTTCTTTCAAAAATAGACAGACTAAACTGTAAAATACTTTTTGGACTGATCAATAAGACATTTACTACAAAAGAACAGAATAATATTTCAGAGTTGTCCTTTTTTGGTACCTACACACTGATACAATGGCACGAACACACTTCATCTCATCCAGTTTATGTTAGAGGAATTGTTCTGGGAAGGAGAGGCATTTGGTGGGCTTGATGGATATAAAAATAAGCTTCTGAGAAGGCCTTTCAAAAGCTTTTTAAATTATAAACTGCAGTTCCAAAGCACCATGGCCCACTATAGAGCAGGCCCTATAGCTACTGGGAGCAGCCTGGTGTAAAGGGATTTTTAAAATGTATTATGGAAGAAGAGAGGAATAGAAAATGAATTTGATTTCTTACGATATATATCTTCCAGGAATGCAGTGTAATAACTGTTTTTCTCAGAATTCTGAGCTGGAAGCAGTTTTTTTAACTTGTTTTACACATTCAAATGTGAACACAAATGTACTATTTATTTACTGGACTACTGTATGGTGGAGAGCTTCTATCGCTCTTTTGCCCACCATATTATAAATGATTGTTGTGGTGAACTACCTTTTTATAAAGTCCACAACACACGCTGAGATCCCGCTCCATGCTGATGATAGCCAGTAAGCTTGAAACAGCTGTACATGGATAGGATACTCAGTTTGTGTTTAATCCAACCTTGGCTTTGCATTAAAGCTGTGTAATACAGCAGGCATAAGCTTAAAGGAAGCCATGTTTGAAAATGGCTATGGATTGAAAAGCTAGGCATTTGTGGGCACATTTGCATGTCCCAGCTCAGCTTCACAGAATGCAGTGTAATAACCGTTTTTCTCAGAATTCTGAGCTAGACGCAGGTTTTTTTAACTTGTTTTAGACATTCAAATGTGAACACAGATGTACTATATATATATATATATATATATATATATATATATATATATATATATATATATATATATATATAATGAGTATTGCAGAGCATAGTGATACCTTTTTTTATTGGACAAATGTTTTAATTATAGTGACAAGCTTTCAAGAGGTAATTTTTTCACTATGACACACAGCCACCTCCTCTAACCTACTATTGGTTACTGACCTAAGAGCATGGACCCATGCTCTTTTTGCATTAATATGCCTACTTAGGGCCTCATTCAATTGCGATTTGGCCAATTGAATATGGCTCTAAATAAGCACATAGCATATTTTTTTAAAGAAGTTTTTAGTTAGTGAAGACCTTGCTTTTGGATAGATGCTTACTAACCAAAAACATCTTTAAAAAAAAAATGTTATGTGCTTATTTAGAGCCTTATTCAATTGGCAAAATTGCAATTGAATGAGGGCCTTAATATGCATTAATATGCCTACTGTTATGTATCACATACTTTCTGTATTCAATGTATTTCTCCCTTGTTTTAGCTCTATGTAAAATGTTATTGCTTTATAAATAAAAGAAAACTCTAAATAAAACAAATACAACAATTTCTTTGTATTTTAAGAATCTGGACGGAGCTATGAAATTGAGTCTATAATGTCTCACTTTTTAATTCAAAATAACTTTTTGCATGGCCCCTGTATTCACATGTATAGAAAGCATGTGATATTTCTATGAGAAAATGGTGACATATTGATGGTCAACCTCCATTTTATAACTATTACCAGATCATCTACCATATTATTTTATTTTACTTATATGTAGTTGTGCTTTTATATTTATGTTATATTCACCTTCCACTTATTTTCAAATATTCGCCAGATAGAAGGGATATGAGAAATGAGGAAGGTCAGAAACTAAAATATGTATGGTAAGAACAAATTACTCTAAATTAAGATTCATAATAACAGGAAAACACAGCGTAGTCACAAACACTTTTGCATAAACAACATATTAAATGTGTTAGAAAGATAGGATGCATTATTCACTTTGTGTTCATTAATGCAACCTTACATGAATCATTTGTGGACTCATCTTACCACTTTAAATGCTTATAGGTAATCAATAACATCTTATGGATGAATAATGTATACAAAACCAATTTATGTGATACTCTTTGCATTAGTAAGTGTTTGTGTTCACAGTGTGAATCGCTTCATATTATTAAGAGCAATACATTTCCTTCAATGATTATTCAAGTTATAATTTAAGCATCTATCAGTACGATGGATACTGCAACCTGATCAATATTTGCCATAGTTAATATTAACAGTACTTACCAACATTATTATAATCTACATTTCTTGGATACTGAACAAGAATTGGGAAGTGAAAGTTCCTAGTCAATACGATCAAAAACTATTTTGCGTGAGCAACAAAAGGATGTTTTCCATCAACAAAGAGAGGGCATTTTTTAGAAGTGGTAAGCCAATTCTTCATTTCTTTACTGTAAATTTGGGAATGACTGCTGGTTTTAATTTTAATCCTTTCGTGCATATAATTAAACTATTCCTGTAAAGGTAACTACTGCTTAATAACCTTAATTAAAAATAAATTAAAATATAGTTCTTACCATGTAGCATTATTATTGCCTTTGAGTTTTCTTACTGGTGTTTCCATGTCTCTCGTAAGAACTCTTGCAAAGCAGACTAGCAACTAGGTAGTTTTAGAGAATACGTTTCTGGAGATATTCTATGGCTCCCATAAAAAAAAAAAAACTGTAAAATTAAACTGATTCACACTCAGGGGGATTTGCCCACAGCTCTCTAGAGTTCAACCATTGCAATCTGATTGGTTAGACCAATTAGATATGACATGGCAGTAATTCAAATACTCAATTCTGATTGGCTAAATTATGATTGAAAATTGTATATAGGCAAAAGCACGGGGGAAGAGCTTTGTTAGGTGAATTTTTTTTATAGAGCTGTGAGTTTTTTAGGAGATGACCCATTTCATCAGGTTCGAAGATGAAGAACAAGGGTTTCAAACAAGAATGAAGAGGAAAGATTTTTCAATCAACACTCTTCAGCACTGGATAATCATCGCTGGAGGGCATTAATAGGATTGGTAATGTATACCTTACCTTACAGGTATACATTTTTCTCTGAGAAAAATACACCAACCCCAAAAAGTTACCCACAGCCTATTAAGTACCTTGGTATATGGATATGAAAGCATCATATTTTACAATAGATAACATCACAAACTGTAATTAATATATAAGATGTAAGGACTGAAGATCTGCAAGTTAATGTCTGATGTACAAAAACATTAAAGGATACTGTAGCCCTATATAGATTTCAGTGGCTTTAGTTTTTAAAATCCAGAAGTGAGTGAAATTTTTGACTATATTAAAGAGACAGAGAATAAACTGGACACAGAGATCTATAATCACTGTTCTCAGGTGTCTCCATGACCCATCACAGTCACACACCCTCACCATGAAAAAGGCGTCTTCGCAGCCCTCTTGTGAGACTCTCTGGATACCTGTCTGCCATCGTGGCTATCTCCTTAGTAATCAGTTTTGAGGAGTGGCGAACTGTGGCATTTCAAGTAAAAAAAAATATCTCCTGCTTTATTAGATCAGATCAATGTCATTCTTTACTGAGTCAAATTCACCCATGACATGTGGCAAATTCAAAACAATATTGAATATTGGAAGTTACTGTTGGACACACCGTTACCACTTTCAGTGTTTATTGCCTGCTGACTGGGCCATTGTCCACCATACACCCACCTTCTTGTGTCACTTCCCCATCTCCTTTACAATGTAAGTCCTTGAGAGCAGAGTCATCAATTCCTCATGTGTAAGAATGTTTGTCTAATGTTTTATAGTATGTATTTTTTTAGTGCCCATTGTAATCTGTAACCTTTGTATATAGCTATACATATTTGTTTAGAAACAATTACACTCAATGAACTATACAGCTCTATACATTGTCAGGCAATCACTATAGATTGTTATCTCCAGAGCAGGTACTTCAACTACTCTGTATCAGAGGGTTTGTGTTGTTATAAGTCATGTATAATGATTCTTTTAAGGATATATATGTTTTTCAATAAAAGACATATTGCGAGACCCTGCATTATGTCAATGTAATGCAACTGCCTAAGTGAACATTCTTTCCTGGTGTAGGAACACAACCCACAACTCTGAACTTGCTTGCTTTTTATTCAAGATCCCCATTGAGAAAGGCCAAGACTTGGCCGAAACGCGTCTGCAAGGATCCAATTTGATCTTTGTATCATTTATTATAATTTCATTATTTATTTTATTGTTGCTGCTATTTTACCTATTTTCACCATATTGGTCCTATTTTTTCCTGATGTGAGAGGCTCTCAATTAGTTCCACCATTATAAGATTAGAGCAAACATTATATTAATTGTCATTTGTGCTGACCCTAAACTCACTGATATTGGAGCATCTTATGTGAGGCTTGCTAACCTCAACCATAGATGTCTCAGTCTGGGGAGTGAGGTCTGGATCTGTGTGTGTACACTGAAGCACCTAGACAGTTTCTATTATTTGTTTTCTATCTTTAATTGTAAAAGTATCCCTGTAACATTTGATATATTGGACTATTGAGACACTAAACATCGGACCGTCTGGATTAAAAACACCAAGCAACATAAGGACGACAGGACAATATCTGTGACATCTCATATATAACGTGAATTGATATCATATTGAATGTGAGTGTAATGGTTTTAATTATTTGGTATAATAAACCTTGATGTACATATTTCACGATTGGTTTGGCTTTGCACTTGTCCCTCCCACCCCTCTTCTTGTTTTTTTGGCTTTTGGAGTACTTTGTGAACAGTACTTGTCTGGAGGAAGCCGCATCGCAACCAGGATTGAATTTATTGGAGGACAGACTTTAATTACACTTGGGACTATTCTGGACACAACCGGGAAAAAGAAAGAATACTATTTGGAGAACTATATCATTCCAAAGTGAGACGATTTGCATTTAATTTCCATCACTTTCCTATGTTTGAATAACCTCAGATTAATATCCACTTTGCTTTTCTCTATCTATACCCATCACTGCACGAGCCAACTTTATATATTCAATTACACCGTCCTCTTGATATCACTTTTGGAGCGCTATAGACATAGCAATCAACCCTTTTGGGAAGTTGCTTTTACTTATTTGTTAACTACAGAAACTACCTCTATAATTAGAGCCTGTTGTTCCATTTTAAGCCTTTTATCCATGATATGGAGAATGGCCATTTCACATGACGGCTTAATAATTTTACCACAAATTTTAGAAATATAATCAAAGATCGAGATCCAAAGTTTCTTGATGGGATCACAGTCTTACCAGATGTGTTTATGTGACCCTTGCTGACTACAAAGCCTCCAACAAAGCCCCAGATTTGGGTTATTATTGATTGCTGCTATTTTTACTCGGACAAAGTACCACCTCTGCATCACTTTAAAATTGACTTCTCTATACGCTTGATATTTAATAATTTTCTGTGAAAGTGTGAGAGCTCTAGACCAATTTTCCAAGTAAATTGGGTTGTTAAATTTTTTTCCCCATTTAATCATACCTGGGGATTTTTCAATCATATCCTGTTTTCTTAAAATATCATAACATTTGGAAATTATATGTTTCCTGTCGTTATGTAGTGCTAATTTTTCGAAATTGGTTTTAAACTCTGTTTGAGGTAATTAAGTATTTCAATTTTAAAATAGAGTTATTAACTCTTTCATATTTTAGGTGATGGAAAAATAAATCCGGCACATAGTTTAGAAAAGGAGTTAAATTTACCTTTATCAAACAGATCTCCCAATGTCTGTATATTCCAGTTACTCCAGTTACGGAGACAAAACAAGTTGAGAATATTACTTAGACCTAACAATGACATTTCCGGAGACGGGGTTGTCGAAAGGTTTAATTTTTTGTTCCATTTAAACCAAAATTCAAAACTTGTTTTAATTATTATAGACATATTTTTATTGTTGGGGAATTTATCATACCAAAGCCAATCCCATAATGATAAATTACTAGCTAAACATTGTTCTATTGTTATCCAGTTATTTTGTTTTGTTTTAGCAGACCAGGTTATAAAATGAGATAGCATTAAGGCCACATAGTATTCTTCAACGCAAGGGGAAGCAATACCTCCTTTTATAAAGTTCTTCCTAACAGTCTCTGATTTGATTCTGGATTTTTTCCAATTATATATAAATGAGTCGATCAATTAATTCTTCCAAATTCTGAGAAAATTTTATTCCCAAATAATTAATTTTATTTAACTCCCAGTCAATTTCCCAGATATTTTTCAGAGAAACTATTTCATCTTTATCTATATTAATAGGTAATACTTCAGTTTTTGACCAATTAATTTTGTAATAGGAAATTAATCCAAATTTATTTAAGGAATCTCAACAAATAATGTTGATATGGTATCAAATATTGAAATAGGGCAACCTTTGGCAAACCATGATCACAACAAAGTCTCATTCGAGATTGAATTTAAAAAAACAACACTGTAAGGGGCCAACAAAAACTCTTAATTTTAAAAGGACAGATTTTAACGGTCTAAGGGCAGCGATACAAAGTATAGACTGGGACAAAGAACTGACAGGTAAAAATACTGAACATAAATGGACAACATTTAAATCCTTACTAAATATGCATACTTATCACGATATACCATGTGAGGATCAAAGTAAAAGGAGTAAATTGCATCCAATGTGGCTTAACAATGCTTTAAAGATCAAGATCTGTAGTTAAAAGAGGGGACAGAGACTGCTTTTTGTGAGTACAAGGAAATCAACAAGGCTTGCAAAAGGTCTATTAGACTGGCTAAAATAGAACATGAAAAGTTAGTTGCAAGGGAGAGTAAGACTAACCCTAAAATATTTTTAAAATATATTAAATGAAAGAAGGCGAGGAAGGAAGCTATAGGAACATTAAAACACGCCGTCTGATAATTAGTGACCAGGAAAAGGCAGATGAGCTAAATAGGTTATTTTCTTCGGTATACACAAGGGAGGTACCAGTGGTTGGTACACCGCAGCATAATGTAGCTACACTACCTTCACCAAATAATTGGTTAACGCAGGAAGAAATCCAAAAGAGGTTGGAAAAAATAAAAGTTTTTCTAATTTTTTTATTTTAATTTATATAAAACTTACAAATGCATATATAAAATCATGCAAAACATAAACATACATACTGATTCCGTCAATACATATCAATCTTTAAATCAACTGAATACAGAATGAAAAAGAAAGCCATAAGTTAGTTAAGTGTTTCTATGTAGTCATTTCACATTTTCCAGGTGATATTAGTTTTCAGTTGTATATTCAAGTTACATTTAATGAAATCTTTTTTTCAATAACTCTATTTCTAAACACTATGACCCTCATTCAATTGAGCCTTTCGGGAGGTCCGGGCTCGGAAATGGAGCCCGTAACTTATTTTGCTATTCAATTTGCTTCCGTTTGTGGGCTCCGATTGAGTTACAGGCTCCGAGCTAAGATTCATTGTGATCCATTGCGATTGTTCAAATCTCAAGTTAATGTCAGTCCAAGCCTTTTGATCTTTCACGGCAAGGCTTCCGAACGCTAAAATCGCAAATCGCTATTCAATTACTCCGATTCCCCCTGGCAAACTACTCTGTCAAGCCTGCAAATGGCAAAAATCGACCCACAAGTTACTGGTACCAAAGAGGTCTCTCAAAGGGCTTAATGACATGTACGGAGTACTGTAAATGCATATATAAACATCTACTGTACTTTTATTAAAAGTAAAGTGATGTTAGGTCTTAGAATTAATAGCACACCATTCTGAAGCTCGCAAATCGGCCCCAAAAAATACTTGATTTCATGTTTAATTTCCGTATTATATCGAACCTGGCAATCAATGTGTTAATATATATCATGGAACTCGCATGTAATGGAATATCATATTCACGGCCTTATCAATATTGCCTTATATCTGGAATGTGGGTCCGGTCGTAACTCATAATTTAAGTCAAGTAATTCAGATGCTACTTTTGATAGCATGGTTTGCGATGTGCTATATCAGGCTAGAACTTGCGGGCCCAGCCAGTTAAATAGCACCATAAGTTGTGGCCACTGTGGGCTTGCAGCAGGCCCGCAGAGGTAAGTCCTACCTTGCCTAACTTCCAATGCCTCAACTGAATGAGGTTCTATATCTTTTACTTCTCCCCACGTGGGAAGATTTTTTTTTGTAAAATTAATGTCACACTTTACAATCATTTTCATATTATCAATACATGAAGACCAAAAACTAAGCACAATTTCACATTTCCATCATATGTGTTCAACAGAACCTGTTTCAGATTCACATCTCCAGGAAAGCTCTAGATCCTTTCCTTTACTAAATTTGGAGATTTGGCTTGGTACTAAGTGCCATCTTTGGATAACATTAAAATATGTTTCTTTTAAGTTAACACATTTTAGAGTATTGCTTACTCAATTCTTCCTCCCATTTACTAATTTTTATATATTTTTTTACTTCTTTCATATCTCTTGATTTTTTTAGTTGTTGTATTATTTTGTTTTTCTTTCCTTGCTTTGTAATTTCTATTTCAAATTTTGTAATTGGTCTTATTAGTTGTTTATACTCATTATTAGACAAAACTTTAAATAAAGCATTATATTCCAGCCATTTTTCTCCTGGGAGACCATTTTCTCTTCTCAATACTTCACTGGATTTTATTTTCCATTATGAGAACAAGTCTACTAACCTCTTAAGGTTCCATCTCTCCCAGTTAATTTTACAACATTTTAGTAAAGGGGTTATTATAGGCGATAGTGGAGAGGGAAACCTTACTAATCCCCATTTAATATTATATTTGAACCAAGTTTTAACTAGAAAATGTATCAATAGGGAAGGTGTTTTTACATCCTTTTTATCTTTATCTTTACTCCAAATTAAGTACTCTAGTTTTCGATATTCTGTAAGATCTTTTTCAATTATGTTAGATTTTATCATGTCTTTGGTATTACACCAAGATAAAATTTGAGTCAATCTTACAGCTTCAGTATATTCCAGAATATTTGGAACTGCTAAACCACCTTTCTTAAAGTTTCTTTGTAGTTTATCCAATTTTATTGTTTGTTTTTTGTTGTTATTCATAAAATCATTTATTAGAGTTTGGAATTTTGACAATATCTCTTGAGGGATTTTTCAAAGGAATGGTTCTAAGTAAGTAGGTAATTTTGGGTAGTATTGATATTTTTTATCGCCTATATTCAACCAGACCATGACAAATTTAATTTTGACCAATCTTTCAGTATATCCTCAATTTGTTAGTATACTTTATCATAATTTTATCTAATTAATTGGTAAAAATTGGAGGATATTTCTATACCTAGGTGGTTAAACCCGTTTTGTTGCCAATTAAAAGGATAATTCTCTCTGAGACAAGATCTTGTTTCTAAATCTGTATTAATTGATAATACCTCTGTTTTTAATGATTTTAATTTGTAATAAGACATTTTACAGTATTCATTTACACATTCAAATAAGTATTTCAAAGATGTAAGTGGTTTAGCAATGGTCACCACAACATTGTCTTCAAACATGGTTACTTTATTAATCATATTTCTGGTCTCTAAACCTTCAATTTGCTCAGCATTTCTTATCAATATAAGTTCTATGACCAGCGCAAAAACCAGAGGACAGAGGGGGCAACCCTGTCTGGTGCTATTTTTATTCTAACGGTATCTGATTTATAGCCAGAACTAACACATAAGCTAATACATTTGAATACAAGGCTTTATTTGCCTGCGTGCCAAAATTCCCAAGTCCAAACTTACTCAACACAAGATTAATAAAATCCCAGTTTACCCTGTCGAATGCCTTTCAAGCATCCAGAGACAGGGCAAGCATTGGGATTTTCTTATTTTTAGCATATGCTATTAAGTTCAGCAATTTTCTCACGTTATCTGTGCCTTTCCTAGTTTTAATAAAACTTGTTTGTTACGCATCAATTAGTTCTAGCAACAGAGGATTCAGTCTTGCTGCCGGTACTTTTGCATAAACTTTTATATCTGTGTTGAGTAATGAAATTGGGAGGTAGTTCTTATAATTTAATTCATCTTTACCTATTTTGGGAATCACAATGATGGCATATTCTAGCTTTTCTAATGGTGCTTTGCCAGAACATTGTATTCCATTAAATGTATCTTTTAAATCATTACTTATAACAGAAGAGAACAATATGTAGTATAGGTTTGGAAAACCATCTGGTCCTGGGGACTTAATGAGTTTAAATGTGGTTATGGCTTCTTCTATTTCTTTTGTTGATATCTCTCTCTCTAATATTACATGTAGTTCTTCCAAAATGTTCAGGAGTTTTAATTTAGCCAGAATTGTTTAATTTGTAACTTACTAGGTTTTATAAATGTTAAATTTTCTTCCAGATTATATAACCCTATATAGAATTTGACAAATATATCACCAATTTATTATGGCTTAACACATTCCCTCCCATCTTGATCTCTTAATTTAGTTATACTTTTATAAACATTTCTTTTCTTTATCTTATAAGCCAATCATTCCCATACCTTATTTCCCATGTGATAGATTTTTGCTGAGTAAGCCAAATTCTATTATCTATTTGTTTTTATAAAATGTTCTTAGTTTTATTTTGAATTATATTTATTTTTGAACCACGCTCTTTATCTGGGGCTTGCTTATTCATCCTTTCATTTAATTTAATGTATAGACTCCTTAATGGTGTTCCTCTTTTCCTTCTCTCATGTATTGCCCAAAAGGTAAGTAATCCTTATGGGAGTTCCGTATGATTGGTTTAGAATCAATAGATTTAGCATTGTTATTAAAAAAACTCCACTATTTTATTTTTCCCTGTATCATTTTTCAGAGTATTTTTCAGCAGGGTAATATCAATATTTCTTTTATAATTATAGTCTATTTGTTGAGTTTTGTTGATATGGATTTTAATCATGGCATGATCGGACCAATCTATTGGTCCAATTGTTATTTCACCTAAATTTTCTACTGTGCACCGATCAACAAGGCAGTAATCTATCCTTGTGTATGTATTGTGTCTGTTTGAGAAAAAAGTTAAATCTCTTTCTTCAGGATATAAAACTCATATAGACCATATTTCATCAGTGTGTTATTGAAATTGTTTGCCATTCTCAACATTGTAGCATCTGGAACTGAGTTTTTACTTGATTTTCTGTTCATATCATAGTTTGCACATACATTTAAATCCCCACAAATTAATACATAGCCTGTTTTAATCTTCTGGATATTTTTTTATATTTTATTTAAAAAATGTGTTTTGTTTCATTATTAATCATCCCCATCCAAATTATTATTTTCATTTTTTTTATTTAAAGAGAATTGATACACCTCTCATTTTTTTCTTGAAACTGGCATCTATTCTGCTGCTGTATATTTTATCTCGTAGAAATGTTTCCCTACCTCTAATCCAGTGGGTCTCCTGCAAGAATATTATGTCTGCGTCTTCTTTCTGAAAACATTTCATGGCAGTATGTCTTTTAAATTGGTTTTTTAAACCCCTCACATTTTGTGAGAAGAATTTTATACTCATCTACATTGAAAAAAAATGTTGACTGATTTGTAGAATGATAGATTATTATGCCCTCTCTCCTTTACTTCACCCTGTATATCATGCTCATAGAATTTGATGGAAATTACAAGTACACATAATACAACCAATAACTAAATAAAATTTAACACTTCTACATCCATACGAATAGAGATTTTCAATATCAAAATTTCTCTTAGGACAGACTTAAGATGATAAAAGCTGTCTAGGTAAATTTCTGTCTAGTCAAAAAAAAAAAGAGAAGAAATTGACCAGACTTTTCTTGAACGATGAAAAAGCTGTCTAGGTAAATTTCTGTCTAGTCAAAAAAAAAAAAGAGAAGAAATTGACCAGACTTTTCTTGAACGATGAAGTGATCCTATAGCATGTATATCCATTATTCTCACACTTGTTTAAATGTTAAATGTTAAATGTTATAGGATCACACTTGTTTACATGCTATAGGATCACTTCATCGTTCAAGAAAAGTCTGGTCAATTTCTTCTCTTTTTTTTTTTGACTAGAAAGAAATTTACCTAGACAGCTTTTATCATCTTAAGTCTGTCCTAAGAGAAATTTTGATATTGAAAATCTCTATTCGTATGGATGTAGAAGTGTTAAATTGTATTTCGTTATTGGTTGTATTATGTGTACTTGTAATTTCCATCAAATTCTATGAGCATGATATACAGGGTGAAGTAAAGGAGAGAGGGCATAATAATCTATCATTCTACAAATCAGTCAACAATTTTTTTCAATGTAGATGAGTATAAAATTCTTCTCACAAAATGTGAGGGGTTTAAACAACCAATTTAAAAGACATACTGCCATGAAATGTTTTCAGAAAGAAGACGCAGACATAATATTCTTGCAGGAGACCCACTGGATTAGAGGTAGGGAAACATTTCTACGAGATAAAATATACAGCAGTAGAATAGATGCCAGTTTCAAGAAAAAAATGAGAGGTGTATCAATTCTCTTTAAATAAAAAAAATGAAAATAATAATTTGGATGGGGATGATTAATAATGAAACAAAACACATTTTTTAATTAAAATATAAAAAAATATCCAGAAGATTAAAGCAGGCTAAGTATTAATTTGTGGGGATTTAAATGTATGTGCAAACTATGATATGAACAGAAAATCAAGTAAAAACTTAGTTCCAGATGCTACAATGTTGAGAATGGCAAACAATTTCAATAACACACTGATGAAATATGGTCTATATGAGTTTTATATCCTGAAGAAAGAGATTTAACTCCTGTTTTTCTACTTTTACCCTTCTTTCCACTAGTATATATAGGAAGTAATAAAAGCTTATAACTTTGTTGATCTCCTATAAGAAGGCCCTAATGAAGCCTCTCCACATATTCTCTCACCTCCTCTTCCCCCTCGTACCCTAGAGAATTTACTAGAATAGTTTTTCTCTGGCCTGGACTTTTTCAGCTGTTTTAGACTAATTTCAGGGTGCTGATTCCAAATCTGCGATCTCAGATTTGCTCTATCACATCTCATTTGTATGCTATCGGCAAACTCCATTTTCATTGATTTTACACAAAATTAAGTCTTTGTCACTTATGATTGCAAGTTGTTGTGAGTCATTGAGTGCTTTAGTGATAAAATATGGTGTTGTATTTGTAGGATAGTGTTTTTATAATATGATTTTATGTAGATAGCCACATGTATGTAATATTTTTCATCTGCAGGTCGTGATCTCACAATGGCTACAACATCCGAAATAAGGAAATGCCGTAATGACGCAGATATCTTCTGCTACATCTGTGGCAGCTTCACTTTGCAGTATCAAAGGCGAAGGTGTATTTTGCCTACTTGAAAGTACGACTGGGAGACCAGGACAAACACCGGGCTCCTCACAAAGTGTGCAAAACCTCTGATAAAGCTTTGCAATCACAGTCTAAGGGAAAGAATGCTACGCTGAAGTTTGGTGTGCTAGTGGTTTGGAGAGAACCAACAAACCATTTGGATGACTGATACGTCTGCCTTGTCAATGTAAAAGACAAACAAACACCACTTACAATACCCAGATATCACATCTGCCAGACAACCAGTTGAACATTGAGAGGAAATACCTGTGCCTGTATTTACTGAGCTACCAGAGATTGATGTTGAAACCCTCAGTTTACCTGCTACTACAGATGATGAGAATGATGCTCTAAACGAATATACGCCATCTGTTGCAGCTTTGGATAAAATTGCTCTGTTTAGTCAGCCGGAATTGAATGATCTGGTAAAAGATTTGTAGTTGCCAAATCAGTCTGCTGAATTGTTGGCTTCCAGGCTGCAAGAGGAAGGAACACTCAGACCTGACACTAGTGTCTCCTTTTATCATAACAGAGAAGCAGCACTGCGAAAGTACTTCAATTCAGATGGTCAACTTGTTTATTGTAATGATGTTGAAGGGTTTCTTCTCAATATGGGACTGCCCGCATATGATTCAAGTGAATGGAGACTTTTTATTGACAGTCGTAAATGGAGTTTGAAATGTGTGTTACTGCACAACAGAAATATATATGGTTCCATCCCAATAGGACACTCTGTACAAATGAAAGAAGAGTATGACAACATCAAGACAATTCTGGATAGATTGGAATACCATGTTCATGGATGGGTAATTTGTGTTGATTTGAAAATGGTTAATTTTCTGCTGGGGCAGCAAGGAGGTAACACAAGATACCCTTGTTTCCTATGCTACTGGGACAGCAGGGCTACATTAGAACACTGGGTGAAAAAGACCTGGCCACCAAGAATCAGTTTGACGCCTGATGACAAGAAAATCAAGAATGAGCATCTCGTTGATAGGAATAAAATTCTATTTCCCCCACTGAACATAAAACTTGGGTTAATGAAGCAATTTGTCAAAGCTTTTGATCACACTGGAGACTGCTTCAGCTATATATGTTCAACCGTTTCAAGTCTCAGTGCCGAGAAGAAAAAGGCAGGAATATTTGATGGCCCTCAAATAAGAACACTCATCAGGGATCCACACTTTGTTACAATAATGACTGTGGCAGAGGCTAGAGCTTGGAATGCATTCTCTGATATGGTGCGGAATTTCCTTGGGAACAGGAAAGCGAACAACTATCGAGAGATTGTGGAGGAGCTGCTCTTGAGTTTCCAAGCACTTGGATGTAGAATGAGCATCAAGGTTCACTACTTACATAGTCACTTGGCCAACTTTCAAGAGAACTTGGGTCACGTGAGCGAAGAGCAAGGTGAAGGCTTTCATCAAGACATTAAAGTTATGGAAAACTGTTACCAAGGCCAATGGGACTCCTACATGATGGCAGATTACTCCTGGTCCTTGATGAGAGACATTCCACAAGCTGTACATCGGAGATTGTCAAAGAAGAGGTTGTTTATGCACTATTGTCAATTTACCTTTTTGTACATATTTTTCTTATCTTTTTCATTTAAATTCTTACATGGTAATATGCATTCACGCACATTTATATGCAGTCACTCTCTCAACTTTGTGCTACGGCTCATGAAATGTTTGTTTCATTATTATTGTATATTGTATTTTATCTTATTCTTGTCTGTATGTCTGTTTAGCTCTTCGTATATGAGCTAAACAGACATATTGAAAATGCATTTTTTGATATCTCAAAAACCTGATGTGATAGAAAAAATGATGCCAGCTTTGGAATAAGCACCCCAAAATTACCTTAAAACCATTGGAAAACCTTATGGCAGAAAATGTGTGTTGACCAGTGTAATCTTCAATTTACCAAATCTTTTTTAAAAGATGTTTTTTACGCACTTCAATTATGCTGTTTCTTATAGAAGTATAATATCATTCAGACCAATACAAGTACCCTTGTAAAAGGATACAGGGAATGTGAGGAGAGGACGAGGGACGAAAGGAAAAGGTGAAAGCGGGAGAAAGAAAGAAAAAAATGGGTGATATCCTTCTTAACTGTATGCATAACATTTACAAAATACCATGGTGTAAATGTATGTATTTATATGGATGATGAGATAATTCTCTCAATAATAATTGTGCTATTCCTTGAAAATAAATCTAGTGCTATTTAAAAAAAAATATATATATATATATATATATATATATATTTCCTCTCTCTGCCTCTCCACCAACACTCTCACCCTCTCTCCCCTCAGACCCTTCACTCAAACCCTCTTTCACACCAAGGTGGCATCAACTGCTGTGTTCAGGTCTTTCCATGCTTCTAAAAGTCTTTCTCCTCCAGTAACTGTCCTAATAACATATCTTAGATTATGTTTCATAATTACAAATTTTGTTGGAAATCCCCAATTGTATTTGATATTTTTTTTTCTTAGAACTTTGGTAATTTCATAAAATTTTCTCCTTTTTAACAACGTTTTGCTTGAGAGATCTGAAAAAAACGGTATCTTTTCATATGTTGACGATGCCACTCATTTACAGTGCTATGGATAGGACTTTAACCTTCTTGCAGGTCCTCTCTAGTACCCATAGGCTTTTTGGCTCCATTTGCGGTTTACGGGTTTCAATGCCAGTTGATTAGTGGCAATTTAATAGCCATTAGCAACCGTAACTTTTAGGGGCTTGACAGATCAAAGGCTTTGCGGCAATGGAGTTCTGATTTTGACAGCCCATAGGGTTTTTCATCCTGTAACCCGTAGACTGTTTGCGGGTATGTGTAAGAGCCCAATTTAATTGTTGTAAGTCTAGTGGGCTTCGTTATGGGCTACGGGTTTTCATATTGGGGGAATTTAAAAGGGCTGTATATCTATTTAAACAGGATTATAAGTAGGAGTCAACATGGATTTATGAGGGATAGGTCATGTCAAACAAATCTAATTAGTTTCGGTTAGTAGGAACTTGGATCAGGGCAACTCAGTGGATGAAGACTTTTTGGAATTTGCAAAGGCGTTTGATTCAGTGCCACATGGAAGATTATTGTGCAAACTAAGACATACATTAATTGCAGTACATATCTGCTTATGGATTGAAAGCTGGCTAAAAGACAGGAAGCAAAGGGTTGTGGTAAATGGAACATACTTAGATTGGACTAATGTGGTAAGTGGGGTTCCTCAGGGGTCAGTATTAGGTCCTCTCCTTTTTAACCTATTAATGACTTAGTATTAGGACTGGAAAGTAGTGTCTCCATTGTTGCTGATGACACAAAGTTGTGTAAGGTAATTAAATCAGATAATAATTTACTTTCCCTCCAAAGGGATTTACATAAATTAGAGGAATGGGCATCTAAATGGCAGCTGAAATTTAATACGAATAAATGTAAAGTTATGCATTTGGGAAGGAAAAATAGCCATGCAATGTATAATCTTAATGGAGCAAATCTGGGGGTATCAGATTTTGAAAGGGATTTGGGATTTTTGACAACCACATAGGCAAATAAAATATTATCATGTATCAAGAAGGGTATAAAAGCTAATATAATTCTGCCACTATGCAAGTTCCTAGTACGCCCTCATTTGGAATATGGAGTACAATTTTGGGCACCACATCATAAAAAGGACATTGTAGAGTTGGAAAAGGTACAGAGAAGGGCAACAAAACTAATAAGGGGAATGGAGGGGCTAACTTATGAAGAAAGACTAACAAAATTAAACTTATTTTCTCTAGAAAAAAAGGCATCTAAGAGGGGATATGATTACCCTAGAGGACATCCTTTGAGGTTAAAGAAAGAAAATAGTTCTTCACAGTAAGAGTAGTTAATCTGTGGAATTCTCTTCCAAAGAAGGTGGTGACAGCAGATTCGATAGATATCTTTAAAAAGGGACTAAATATATTTTTAAATAAAATCGACATTCAGGGCTATCCTGGTTAATTAGAGAGGAAGTATTGATCCAGGGAGGAATCCGATCACCAGTTTCTGGGGTCAGGAAGGAATTCATATTTTTCCCTTTTTGAGACAATTGGCAATGTTTCAATGTTGTTGTTTTTTCCTGTTTGCCTTCCTCTGGATCAATTAACAACAAATCTGCATATTGCAGATCAGATGAGATCTTAAAAGGTTGAACTTGATGGACTATAAGTCTTTTTTTAACCTTAAATACTATGTAACTATGTAATATATATATATATATATATATATATATAATATATTTTATATATATATATATATATATATATATATATATATATATATATGTATATATATATAATAAAACACATATTATATTTCTGTGATTTAAGATACCAACTTAGATATATGTGATTATATATTTAATCTTACTCACTATGTATAACTATATGTCACTCTCACATTCTGCCAGCCCCATCCAGGCTAGCTCGTCACTCGCCAATCACTTCCCTTGCTCCATCCTGGACAGCACATAGAGCAGCTCGGGTAACAGCACATAGGGGACCTTTGGAGCACAACAACCTGGAGCAGGAACACTGAGCCAGGACTATTGTTTCCAGCATGCACAGAGGGCAAATTGGAGGAGTCTGGGAGATAGTGGGTGTTAAGGGAGGGGACACAGGGATAGGAGCACAGGCTGGTAGATAGATTTGCTTGGGGGAAGAGCACAGAGTGGACCCGTGGAGCTGGAACATTGAACAGGACCACAGTTCCCAGCAAGCATCACAGGCAGAGTGGATACTGGGTGTGCCCAGGGTGTCACATGGATAAGAGCACAGCAGGGGTGGAGCTTTCCCTGCTCTGTGTGGGCCCCAGTGCTGTCAGCTTTTTTTTTTATTTGCTCCTGTTCTGGCAGGAAAAAACATTGACTGCGCTGGGGCCACTCTAGATCATTATCGGAGGTTATATTTACGTGTGATGTGATAGCTTGGTAGTGATTTATAAGTGAATTTACTCAGTTCTTTTGTTATGGAATCCATGGAGTGGATGCCTATTACAGGGCCGGATCTATTATTATTATCATTATCTTTTATTTTTATTGCGCCAACATATTCCGTAGCACTGTACCGGGGAGAAGAACAAGGAAATATACAATAATGACAACAAGCAGAACATGGAGGGCCCTGTTTTGAGCTTCAAGTCCGCTAAGAAGTGCTTTTACCCAAAGCACCCCACAAGATTAGACACTCGCCACTTACAATCTAAAGGTAATGGAAGAGGCAGAGACCTGGGAAAAGTAGATAAGGAATAGCAAGGTTAGGAACAAAGTGAGAGGTACATAGGAAGGAAGTTGTGAAAATAAAGGGGTTAGGTTATCCATTAGTTAGAGAGGGAAAAGATGTGATATAGAGTGATTGACACTATTATGTAATATGGTCTAGGGGACAAATCCAGGCACTTGCTGACCCATCTAGTTGCTGACTGGGGCAACAACAAAATATATATATATATATATATTTTAATAGAATGAATTTAAACTTAGTGAATTAAACATTAAAACATGGCACCCTCTGTACCCCAAGTTCCAGCATAACTATCCAAAGTCCATGAGAAATGCATTACATGCATACCATTTTCCCTTCTAGTATATTGCTTTTGATGTTTCAGCTGACAGCATCAGAAACAACGTACAGTATATTCTGGTGGTACAGACTGCCCCCTTTAAAATAAAAACAGCTTCTACATATTGTTTTGCACACAGAGAAGAGGCAGGAAAATAATCGTACAAATACATTTATTTTTATTGATATACTATCATAATTACATTATTTTATCACTCATATAAACAGTTTCACTTTTCTTCAGCTTTGCTTTAAAGCACTACTGCATGAAAGATTTGATTTTAAAGACAAAATGCATGTGTTTAAATGATATGGGGGCTTGCCTATGTCAGCCAGTGAGCAATAATATACATGAATGAATCATTCTTCTCTCACAATTAATTCTACATACATGCTTTAAACAGGTTTTACCTTATATTTTTTATGCAGTTTGGTAATGTTTAACGCATGCTCTTTTAAATGCATGAAACAAGAATTGTTTTCCATGTCCTTTTAAAATATGGTCAACTAGATATCCATAGCTCTCTATCTGGCACATACACTGGCCCTTTAATGTTTTTTATATTTTTTACTAGTTTTTCATTTTAGCCACTTCTGTCTTCCTTTAATACTATAAGCAGGACTGCTATACTATTATAATAAAGAGTATTACTTTCAATAAACATGATTATTTCACTCTTTGTATATTTTAATAAAAGCCATATAATGGTTTAGATTCTTAAGCCTTAAGTGCTTTGTCAACCAGTGTCTGCCTGTAACCTTTGCTTCCTGTCTCATGTGTTCTGTAAATGGCTAGATTGTTCTTATGTAGAAAAAAATAGCTAATAAAATTGGCCAGAGCATCATTACTTTGCAATTCCTATGAACAGCAAAGTGGTACTTACAGTCATTGATGTTAAAAGCTATTTCTAAATTATAGTGCCATTTATTATCTCCAGTGTCCAAAGTAAGTTTAAATGACGCTTATAATTCATGTTTTACCAAATTTCCGTTCCCCTGAGCTTACCCCTGATTAACTTATGCACATTTAAGCTCTTTTTAAATTCTTCTTTTATTACCATTATGCACTGAAAATTTCAATGATTCTCAAAAATGGGTAATAAAGAAGAGATAAAATGTTGCAGTTTTAGATCAATGCTGACATATCACTGCTAATTTCTTTTATTTCTGAAAGAGTAAAACCGCATATATTCTGAATATTTACTAGACTATTACAGAGGTATTACATTTTGTCTAAAGATGAAATGAGTAATTTAGCAATTTATTAAATTGTAATGTACATGTCTTGTTTCAGCCATTACTAGGACAATCTGTTAATTTAGAATGCATTGTTGTAATTAAAATGTCCATTTGGTAGTTGTGAAGAATGTAATCATCATACAGCGTACCAAGGAAAGAATATTATTCAAGTAAGTTTATGAGCAGATGAATACATAGTTATTTACTGTGAAATAGTCCATTTGATTTCTTAAAGCACTTTCAAGATATGGATGGGAAGGAAATGATAAATAATATATATACCAAATAGATTTAATTACACCAATGTGAACTCAAGATTGATGAAGCTAATAATACTAATAATGCTTTTCAGGACTATTTATAATGCAGAATTTTGCATATATATTTTGGTTTGAATTTAACTCTTTTTATATATTACATGAAAAATACAAATACAGACATAATTATGATTATTAGGAGTAGTGTCCAAGCTAAATGTATTGAATAGCAAATACAAACAATGTAACAACAACAATGTGGACAAGTTGTAAGCAACATTCATTTTTCATATATATAAAGACCTAGGGCCATATTCAATTCCAAGCCCGCAACTCGATCGCAGATGGCCGAATGTCTGAAGGTGTGCTGCGGGCTCCGTTCGTCTCAGACTACAATGCTATTTAATTGCTCAAGGCCGCAAGTTACTGGCCCCCAGCTGAAACCATAAACCATACACTGAGTCGTAGCAGTTCCGGGGCGGGAATATGATCAATTCAGCTTGCCCGTAACCGCTCACTTCAAATCAGCCAATAAAGAATTAGACTGTCATTATTACGGCAATAAAACATGGAGGTTACATGTCAATCAATTAGGTTTGGGGGTCCTATATGCGGTCAGACTCGCAAACCCTCACAATAAAGAATTATGAAAATTAATGCCAATACTGTTCTACTCCATATGGGCGGCCTGATATGTATTAACTCATTGATACCTGAGATCGATTTAACCTTGAAATGACAGAGAAAAATAAATAGTATTTCCTGCCAATTTGCGAGCTTGAGACTGTTGTGCAATTAATTCTAATATCTATCATTGCTTTCCCTGTTATTTACAATGCAGTATTGATTTTTTATTTGCATTCACAGTGCTACGAATAGGTGTTTAACCCCCTTTCGGGTCCTCTCTAGCACTCATTGGATTTTCTCCTTCTTTTGCCATTTACAGGAGTGGAAACACTTGCGTTCTTGGGGAAACTAGGAAATTGAAAAGCGATTTGCGATTTTAGCCTTGCCAAAGTGAAAGATCAAAACCTCTGGGAGGCTGCAAGTTTAACCATCGCCATTTTTTTCAAGCTCGTAACTCGGAAGCCATTCAGAGCTCGTAAAGATGCCAAATTTTATCCAGTAACCTAAATAAAACGTGTTATTAAAAAATGACCAGGTAGTACTTGAAATCACAACCTTCCACATTAAAAGTAATTACTTGAACTTACTTACTGTACTTAAACACTGAGGCATCTCTCTACATGACATGAAATACAGCAATATAGCAAATATAGTAGGGGCACCAGATTTAATACCCTACTACCAGCCTTTATTTTACCAGTAATGTCCTAACCCACCACCCTTATCCATCCCCACCTTTAATGGTTTTCACACATGCCCATTTTACACACACAGGCTCTGCTTGTGTAATCCAGATATTGAATGGCTAAGGACACATGAAATGGGTTAGAATGCACATGGGATGTTAAAAATCCACTATGAAGACCACAGGAGAGCTGTAATCCTAAGGTACAAGGTAGACCTTGTACTCAAAAACATAAGAAGAAAATTGGAAAGAGCAGCACAGGAATGGGGACAGGGAAGATTGAGGGTTGGTAGAAAAATGTAACCACGTGTAACCAAGAGAAGGGGCAAACTTGTGAGCTTGCGAACATTTTCAGTATGAAGTGCAATTCTAGTAAAAGTGTAGGAGTTCAAATAAAAGGAGGGACTTCAAAGAAAAGGGAGGGCAGATTTATAGTGCAAAGGAGGAAAACTTTATACAAATATATTATTTTATATTCTTTATTTTTCCCACTGAAATTTTTTAGACAATAATAATAATTATGAGTCAGTCCAGTGGCAATCTCACTCAGTGTACATCCTGTCATATGTATGCAATACTGGAACAGATGATCCAGGGTCCGTACCTCTGTGAGAGGTGTGAGCATGTTGCTTCTCTGGAAGCTCAAATTGGAGATCTGGAGAGGAGAATTGCAGCACTTAGTGATATTGCTCCACTGGAAAGGGGGATGGGCCTAGCATGGAGGGTGGAGCTGGGGCTAGTGGGGATGTCCAGGGAGGTAGCTGGGTTACAGTTACAAGGGGAAGCAGGGGGAACAAGAGGAGGCAGGCCAGTTCTGAGTTGGCAAACACCAACAGATTTGCCAGATTGAGTGAAACTGTTGGGGATGTCCATTCAGGAATAGCAATGCCAGATAGAGCTCTTCCCTCTAACAGCAGAGAGAACAGCTCTACTGGAGGAAAGGGAGGACAGAATAGGCAGAGCAACAGACAGTTTTTGGTTGTAGGGGACTCTATTATTAGGAAGGTAGACAGGGTGATTTGTCACCCAGATCCCAGCAATCGAACAGTTTGCTGTCTCCCGGGGGCTCGGGTTCGTCATGTTGTGGATCGGGTAGACTTTTTGGATTTTGCATAGGCTTTTGATACAGTGCCACATGGGAGACTATTGTGCAAACTAAGAGATACAGGAGTTGCAGTAAATATCTGCTCATGGAGTGAGAGCTGGCTAAAAGACAGGAAGCAAAGGGTTGTTGTAAATGGAACATACTACGATTGGACTAATGTGGTAAGCAGGGTTCCTTAGGGGTCAGTATTAGGTCCTCTCCTTTTTAACATATTTATTAATGACTTAGAGTTCGGATTGGAGTGTGGTGTCTCCATATTTGCTGATGACACGAAGTTGTGCAAGGTAATTAAATCAGATAGTGATGTGCTTTCCCTCCAAAGGGATTTACATAAAATTGAGGAATGGGCATCTAAATGGCAGATGAGATTTAATACGAATAAATGTAAAGTTATGCATCTGGGAAGGAAAAATAGCCATGCAATTTATAATATTAATGGAGCAAATCTAGGTGTATCAGTTATTGAAAGGGATTTGGGAGTGCTTGTGGACAACCACCTAGGTAACAGTGCTCAAAGCCAAGCAGCAGCTGCAAAGGCAAATAAAATATTAGCATGTATTAAGAAGGGTATAGAAGCAAGGGAAGCAAATATAATTCTGCCACTATAAAAATCTCTAGTACGCCCTCATTTGGAATATGGAGTACAATTTTGGGCACCACTTCATAAAAAAGGACATTTTAAAGCTGGAAAAGGTACAGAGGAAGGCAACAAAACTAATAATGGGAATGGAGGGGCTAAGTTATGATGAAAGACTAACCAAATTAAACTTATTTTCTCTAGAAAAACAGCGTCTAAGAGGAGATATGATTACCTTATATAAGTACATCCAGGGTCAGTATAAAGATTTGTCAAGGGAGCTTTTTGTGCCAAGAGGTTTTCAACTGACAAAAGGACATCCCTTGAGGTTAGAAGTAAAAAGATTCCATCTTAAAGAAAGAAAAGGGTTCTTCACAGTAAGGGTGGTTAATGTGTGGAATTCTCTACCAGAGGAGGTGGTGACAGCGGATTCGATAGATAACTTTAAAAGGGGACTGGATTTATTTCTAATTAAAAAGGGAATTCAGGGTTATCATGGATAATTAGAGAGGCAGTATTGATCCAAAGAGAAGTCCGGTCGCCGGTGTCTGGGTTAAGGAGGGAATTGTTTTTTTTTTTGTTTTTTTTATACAACTAATTAATAGTTAATCCGCATATTGCAGTTCAGAGGAGATCTTAAAAGGTTGAACTTGATGAACTTAAATACTATGGGCCTCATTTAATTGCGATTTGGCCAATCGAATAGGGCTCTAAATAAGCACATAGCATATATTTTTTAAAGACGTTTTTAGTTAGTGAAAAACTTGTTATTAGATAGATGTTTACTAACTAAAAACTTCTTTAAAAAATATAAGCTATGTGCTTATTTAGAGCCCTATTCGATTGGCCAAATCGCAATTGAATGAGGCCCTATGTAACTATATGTAACATGGGTCAGATGAGAACAGAAAGGTACAGGTGCTTCTATTTAACTATATAAAAGATTATGCCCAAACATTTAAAAAATAATATTAATGTACTCAAATACATGTCCTGTGTTTTTTTTCTTTTATTGTACATGCTTATTTGCTAGAGATTTACTGTATATGCATGAAAAGAAAAAACATGCATGCAAATATACCATTAAAAGGATCAAAATATGCACTAATATATGCACAAAAAATATTGATGCTTAAGCCCACTGCCTAAGCCCATTGATGCTTAAGCAGTACATAGGCAAGCCTCGCTTCGCTTCAGCGGCGCAGCACTTAGTTCAGGCGCGTAACTATAAAAAAAACCAAAAATGAAATAATGTACAAAATATTATATCACACTCACACACAGCCCAGGGGGAGAGACAGGAAGCCTGGGAGTGAGGTTGCAAACAAATTAGACTCATATTTGGATTTTTTTAATCACTCAAGGATAAAAATGGTGGACGAAAAACGTAAAATTTCTGAAACAGCATAAAAACTAGGCTCAGCAATGCCAGGGTTGCAGAACAACGAACATAGTAACACTTACACGAACAACACCAGGCACACAGAACTTTCAAAATAAACCAACGGCAGTCACAGCTCACAACGCAAACATTCAGCACACACAGAGGAGAAAGACAAAGGGAAGGGGTGGGGATGCTGGAAAGAGACACATGGCATTCCCAAGCACTAAACTTGAAAGTTAACGAACCCTGCAATGATCAGCCCGTACAGTAGGAGAGAGGAAAGGCTTGCAATGAGCGCCGAAGGTGCTCATTGTGAGCCAAGCGATGAGCAGGAGAGCCTTGCGATGATCTCCCTCAGCGCTCATTGCCAGACACGTGATGAGCGACAAAGGCGCTAATCGTGGGGCTCGCAATGCGCGCCGAACGTCATCATTGTAAAACAGGAAAATTGAAGTACATGGGGAGAGGCTCACAATGAGCGCCAAAGGTGCTCAGAGGATCAAAATCATTGCCAGCCTTACAATTTTATTCCCGTCATTCTAGACGGGCAAGTTACTAGTAAGTAACATTTGATGAGTATGTAGCAATATTAAGAGTGATTTTAAGTGTGTATAAATTTACGAATTGGGCAATTGCATCGGGCCCTAAGAGCCATTCAATTGAGCAATTGTAAGTTACAGTAAGTTAATCTGCTATTCAATTGCTGTTTTTGTGCGAGCATCAAATGGGCTACGTATTACGGGCTTGAAATCCAAGCCTTTGATCTTTCACGTCCGTAAGAGTTACAATCACAAATCGCTATTGCTGCAATTCCTCAAGCCCACAAATGTTTTCACACCCGTAAACGCCAAATGTAGAAGGAAATCCTACGAGTACAAGAGAGGACCTGCAAAGGGGTTAAAGACATATCCGTAGCATTGTAAAAGCAAATAAAAAATCAGTACTGCACTGTAACTGATGGGGAAAGCGATGAAAGACATTAGAATTAATTGCACAACAGTCTCAAACTCGCAAATTGGCAATCAAAAATAATTTTATTTTATGTTATTTCAAGGTTATAATCGATCTCGGGAATCAATGAGTTAATACATATCAGGCCACTCACATGGACTCGAACAGTATCGACATCCATTTTTATTATTTTGGGTTTTGCTGTTTTGAGAGTCCAATCGCATATCGGATCTCCAAACGCTAATTGATTGACATGTAGCCTCCGTCTTAGACTGACATAATGATCAAGGTATCATTTTCTATTGGCTGTTTTGAAATGGGTAGTCACGCCCTTGCTTAACTGATCATGTCCCTGTCCTGAAATACTTACGTACAAGTGGATGGTTTACGGTTTCGGCTTCCGCCCCCTAACTTGTGGGCCTGTTTAATTGAATAGCACCGGAATTGTAGCAGACTGCGAGCCAGCGGCAGGCTTGCACACATACGGTACGTCCTATATACTGTGAGATGCGGGCTTGAATGAGGCTCTAAGCTAATACCTCTGATTAATACCTCCAGCTCCAAACAATAGTATTCAAAAGATTGCTCTTCAACTTTTCCATGGATATATTCTAAGAACATTAATATTAACATAAGAAGGGGGGGCATATAGTCTTCAATTTATTGAGCCTTTCTTCAAACTTTTACCCATTACAAATAAGTAAACTCACCTCACTCCTTCGTCTCCCGGATCTCAGCTAGGTTGCCAAAGGCCATTCGCCTCCCCTCCATGGTATATGTCTAAATGTTTAGAATGTCTAGGTGCCTGTAATGTGTATAATAGAGGTCAAGTGAAGTCAGGGACTCCAAATTTCTATGCATTTGGGAAAAGAGTCAGCTAACAGGTGGGATAGACTCTCATTTACTAAGCTTTGCACCTTTTAAATTAAGAGTTAAAACCATTATGGGATACAAAAGTAAAGCCTGTATCAGTCATAATGTCCAGCCAATGTGTTGTATGATCGTGTTTGAGCAAAGTGCTTACCATGTAGCAGTATTTCTTGATATTAATACCTCCAAGATAAATGGTAACAACAGTTTTAATGCTACAATTCTCACAATAATCAATCTCTCTCTCGAATCATATTATCTCTAATAATGAGATTCCATTCAAGCATTTAAGATTTTCAAGTTCAAGTCTATTCTAGGTATACCACAACTAAAACCTCAACCCTAGATCCCAACTTGTGTTATCAACTTTTCTGTTCATTAGCCAGATACATGCAATAAGGATTTTATCTGGTATGCATATTCCCACTTTTTAACAATATTGTAGAGAATAGTTTAAAAGATTTAAGCATCCATGATATACAAATGTCCAAAGTGTCCCCTAAGTGTATAAAAGAAGAATTCACTGGTGCAAGATGTATCATCCACACAGGAGCCAGATTCAGAAGCAGGAATGCACTTCTCGACTCCAGTTCAAATACACCTTTGTCTTTTACATAGTTACATAGTTACATAGTAATTAAGGTTGAAAAAAGACTTTCAGTCCATCAAGTTCAACCTGTTAAGATCTCCTCTGATCTGCAATATGTGGATTAGTTATTATTTAATTTGTTGATTAAATAATTATTAATAGTATAGTATTGGAGGATGAATAAAGAGTTAGTCCATCAAGTTCAACCTTTTTAGATCTCTATTAATCTTTTTAATGTGGACTATTTATTATTAATTGTTAATTGATCCAGAGGAAGGCAAACAGAAACAAAAATCCCATTGAAACTTTGCCAATTGTCTCATAAGGGGAAAAAAAAAATTCCTTCCTGACCCCAGAAACTGGCGATCAAATTTCACTGGTGCAAGATGTCTCATCCACACAGGAGCCAGATTCAGAAGCAGGAATGCACTTCTCGACTCCAGTTCGAATACACCTTTGTCTTTTACATAGTTACATAGTTACATAGTAATTAAGGTTGAAAAAAGACTTTCAGTCCATCAAGTTCAACCTGTTAAGATCTCCTCTGATCTGCAATATGTGGATTAGTTATTATTTAATTTGTTGATTAAATAATTATTAATAGTATAGTATTGGAGGATGAATAAAGAGTTAGTCCATCAAGTTCAACCTTTTTAGATCTCTATTAATCTTTTTAATGTGGACTATTTATTATTAATTGTTAATTGATCCAGAGGAAGGCAAACAGAAACAAAAATCCCATTGAAACTTTGCCAATTGTCTCATAAGGGGGAAAAAAAAATTCCTTCCTGACCCCAGAAACTGGCGATCAAATTTCTCCCTGGATCAATATTCCTTTGCTAGTTATCTAGGATAGCCTTGAATGCCCTCTTTATTCAAAAATATATCTAACCCTTTTTGAAGTTGTCTACCGAATTCGCTGTTACCAACTCCTTTGGTAGAGAATTCCACAGTTTAACCACCCTAACTGTGAAGAACCCTTTTCTTTGTTTAAGGTGAAATATTTTTTCCTCTAACCTCAAAGGGTGTCCTCTTGTCAGTTGAAAATCTCTTGCTACAAAAAGTTCACTTGACAAAGCCTTATATTGACCCTGGATGTATTTAAATAAGGTAATCATATCCCCTCGTAGACGCCATTTTTCTAGCGAAAATAAGTTTAATTTGGTTAGTCTTTCTTTATAACTTAGCCCCTCCATTCCCCTTATTAGTTTTGAAGCCCTTCTCTGTACTTTTTCCAGCTCTAAAATGTATTTTTTATGAATTGGTGCCCAAAATTGTACTCCATATTCCAAATGTGGGCGTACTAGGGCTTTGTATAGTGGCAGAATTATATTTGCTTCCCTTGCTTCTATACCCTTCCTAATACATGCTAATATTTTACTTGCCTTTGCAGCTGCTGCTTGGCTTTGAGCGCTGTTACCTAGGTGGTTGTCCACTAGTACTCCCAAATCCCTTTCAATATCTGATACCCCTAGATTTGCTCCATTAAGATTATAGATTGCATGGCTATTGTTCCTTCCCAAATGCATAACCTTGCATTTATTTGTATTAAAACTCATCTGCCATTTAAACGCCCATTTCTCTAATTTATGCAAATCCCTTTGTAGGGAAAGTACATCATTATCTGATTTTATTACCTTGCACAACTTAGTGTCATCAGCAAAAATGGAGACACTACTTTCGAGTCCTACTGCTATGTCATTAATAAATATGTTAAAAAGGAGAGGACCTAATACTGAACCTTGAGGAACCCCAATTATCACATTAGACCAATCGGAGTATGTTCCATTCACAACAACCCTTTGCTTCCTGTCTTTTAGCCAGCTCTCGATCCATGAGCAGATATTTACTGCAATTCCTGTATCCCTTAGTTTGCTCACTAGTCTTCCATGTGGCACTGTTTCAAATGCCTTTGAAAAATCTAAAAAGACTACATCCACTGAGTTGCCCTGATCCAAGTTCCTACTAACCTCCTCAAAAACTAATTAGATTGGTCTGACACAACCTATCCTTCATAAATCCGTGTTGACTGCTACCTATGAGTTTGTTCAAATAGACATATTCTTGTATATTATCCCTTATTAACCCTTCCAAAATATTCCCAACTACAGATGTGAGGCTCACTGGTCTATAATTCCTCGGATTTGCTCTAGATCCCTTCTTAAATATAGGTATCACCTCTGCTTTTCTCCAGTCATCCGGTAGAGACCCTGTAGTGAGCGAGTCTTGAAAGATTAGATAGAATGGTTTGGCTATTACAGAACCCAGCTCCCTCAGTACCCTTGGATGTATTCCATCAGGACCTGGGGCTTTATTAACATTTATTTACTCTAATCTCTTTTGGATTTCTTCCTGCGTTAACCAATTATTTAGTGATGGTAGTGTAGCCCCATTATGTTGCGGTGTCCCAACCACTGGTACCTCCCTTGTGAATATCAACGAAAATAACCTATTTAGCTCATCTGCCTTTTCCTGGTCACTAATTATCAGATGGCCTGTGTCACATTGTAATGTTCCTATAGCTTCCTTCCTGGCCTTCTTCCCATTAATATATTAAAAACATATTTTAGGGTTAGTCTTACTTTCCATTGCAACTGACTTCTCATTTTCTATTTTAGCCAGTCTAATAGCCCTTTTGCAAGCCTTGTTGATTTCCTTATAGTCACATAAAGCTGCCTCTGTTCTCGCCTTCTTGTATAATTTAAATGCATGTTTCTTTTTCCTCATCATGATCTTTAAGTCATTGTTAAGCCATATGGCATATGATTTACTCCTATTCATTTTATTTCCACATGGTACATGCCGATGAGTATGTTTATTTAGTAAGGATTTGAATGTTGTCCATTTATTTTCAGTATTTTTCCCTGTAAGTACTTTGTCCCAGTCTATATGTAGTATTGCTGCCCGTAGCCCATTAAAGTTAGCCCTTTTAAAAAATAGAGTTTTTGTTGGCCCCTTACAACTCTGTTTTTTGTATTCAATCTCAAATGATACTGTGTTGTGATCACTGTTCCCCAAGGGTTTCCCTACTTTAACATTTGATATTATATCCATATTACTTGTGATGACTAAATCCAAGATGGCCCCATTTCTAGTAGGTTCTTGTATTACCTGGGCCAGATAATGATCCCTGAGTATACTCAAGAACCTGCTCCCCTTAGCTGAGCTGCTGGTCTCATTTATCCAGTTTATTTGAGGGTAATTAAAGTCTCCCATTATTAGAACTTGCCCATGCTTAGCTGCATTTCCAATCTGTAACAATAATTGTATTTCCTCACTTTCAGCTATATTTGGGGGTTTATAGCATACTCCCACCCAAATGCGTTTTGAATTGGCTCCTCCACTATTTAGATCAACCCACAAAGATTCAATGATGCCGTTAGTGCCAGCATAAATATCTTCTCTGACTATAGGCTTAAATTCAGGCTTAACATACAGACAGATCCTTCCTCCGCTATTACCTTTTACCCTATCTTTCCTAAATAGGTTATAACCATCCAGATTAACAGTCCAGTCATGAGATTCATCCCACCATGTTTCAGTAATGCCTATTAAGCCCCATTTTTCTTGTACTGCTAATATTTCTAGCTCGTCCATTTTCCCAGGCAAACTTCTTGCGTTAGCAAGCATACACTTTATGTTGCTATGGCTCTGCCGTTGTGAAGTGCTTACCACTGTATTTGAGGCCCCTATTAATACCTCCCTACTGTCTATTGTAACCCTTCCCCCTTCTCCTTCCCCATGGGTAACTAATTCATCCCTTTCCCTCTCTACCCTATTTACCCCAATACTTCTATACAGTCCCTCCCCCCCACCTACAAGTTTAAAAACTCCCCCAGCCGTTCTACCATCCTATCCCCTAGCACAAAAGCTCCCTTATCATTAAGGTGCAATCCATCCCTGCTATAGAGATTGTACCCAAGTGAGAAGTCAGCCCAGTGCTCTAAAAAACCCAAACCCTCTGCACTGCACCACTTTTTTAGCCACGTATTTACTTCCCTAAGCTCCTTCTGCCTTCCTGGGCTAGCACGTGGCACTGGTAGTATCTCAGAAAATACTACCTTGGAGGTCCTTGCTTTAAGCTTATTCCCTAGTTCTCTAAAATCCTTTTTTAGGACGCTCCATCTTCCACTAACTTTGTCATTGGTACCAATGTGTACCAAGACCGCCGGTTCATTACCAGCCCATCCCAATAATTTCTCCACCCGATCCACAACATGCCGAACTCGAGCACCAGGGAGACAGCAAACTGTTCAATTGCTGGGATCTGGGTGACAAATTACCCTGTCTACCTTCCTAATAATAGAGTCCCCTACCACCAAAACATGTCTGTTGCTCTGCCTATTCTGCCCTCCCTCTTGCTCCAGTAGAACTGTTCTCCCGGCTGTTAGAGGGATCAGCTCTATCTGGCATTGCCATTCCTGAATGGACATCCCCAACAGTTTCACTCAATCTGGCAAATCTGTTGGTGTTTGCCAACTCAGAACTGGCCTGCTTCCTCCTGTTCCCCCTGATTCCCCTTCTAACTGTAACCAAGCTACCTCCCTGGACATCCTCACTAGCTCCAGCTCCTCCCTTCATACTAGGCCCAGCTAAACTGTGCTCCGTGAGCACCACCTCCCTTTCCAGTGGAGCAGTATCACTAAGTGCTGCAATTCTCCTCTCCAGATCTTCAATTTGAGCTTCCAGAGAGGCAACATTCTCACACCTGTCACAGAGGTATGGACCCTGGATCATCTGTTCCAGTAGTGCATACATTTGGCAGGATGTACACTGAGTGAGGTTACCACTGGACTGACTCATGATTATCAGTTACAAAAATACAGTGAGAAAACAAATCAATGTATTTGTATAAAGATTGCTTTTCTACACCTTAATCCAAACAAAACAGAAAAAAATATATATACGTTTGTTTTCTTTTTTTTCTTATAATACCCGTTTTCTTTGGATTTCCTCCTTTTATTTAATCTCCTACACACTAACTACACTTACACTAGAAATGATTGCAAGCTCCCAAGCCCTTTCAACCCTTGTTAAAATAGACCCCGTCTACTCGCCTGTACAATGATAAATGACCACAGGATAGAAAACACTGCACTGCCTCACAGAACGGATTCAGCAGAACACGACAAAATGCACAGAGATATAACTTACACAGGCCAAGCCACACCCACTCTCACCTGTACACGGATTACTGCAACAGACAGAAAACTGTGCACTGATTTACAGAGCGGATTCAAACAGGACCTCAAAGGAGCTTCTGACCATTTTTTGCTTGGTCTTTGGGAAGGGAGTCGATCCAGTTGAGACTGTAGCTCGCCCTCTTGAACAAGATTTAAGCAACAGAATAGTGTGCAGAAGGAAGGATTTGACCCGATCTGGAAGGAGAGGTTAAAAGGAAAGCCCCATCTATATTTGATGTTGTTCTTGGTCAGGACTTGTAAAACAGGTTTTAATTGTTTGCGTTTAAGGAGAGTGTCAGGGCAAAGATCAGCATAAATCTGAAGAGACGCTCTGTCAGGACCAAGTATGTTGGGAATGTTTCTTGCAGCCTGAAGAATCATGTCTCTTCTTTTCTGCCATAAAAAGCAAAGAATCACATCTTTAGGCTGATCAACTGAGGCTGCCCCCCCCCCCCATAGCTCTGTATGCTCTTTCTATTTCCCAAGAACCAGATTGGAGGCGTGGTAATACAGACGTAATCACCTCTTCCAAGTAGGGGAGAAGGTCTGTGACAGAGCACGGCACTCCTCGAAGGCGAATGTTGTGCCTTCCAGATCTGTTCTCTAAGTTCTCGAGTTTAGCTCTCAGTGTGGAGATATTGCTGGAGTTTTATGTAATTTCAGCCCGGTCCTGAGCTTGTGAAACAACATCTCAAGTGTTTATACAATCCAACTTAATTATTGTGATTATTGTGATAGGGAGCTTCTCCCTCTTGCCCTCTAATATTTATGGGTGTGCTGAGCGATCTCTGTTTCTCCAGCCAGAGTGATCATTTTTAGACATATATCATAGGCTTTGGCTTTTGGGGTCTTTTCCTCCTTTCTAGGGTTCTATTGACTGAGTTCAATTATATGGGTTGGTGAAGCAAACATGGATATGCAGAGTTAGTGACCAAAACTCTAGATCAGCCCAAGATGGATCACTCATAAAAACAGATAGAGCGTGCCTGGTTCTCTATCCTCTCTTTGGTCTTTATATGAATATCTTTGCTGGGCCTTCTTACTCCTTTCTCCCCTTCAACTCACCACCTTCTAAATGTATATCAAGGGAATAATCCTCTAGTTGTAGGTCGTCTGTATGGTTAATTGAGTCCTTTTTATATCCCCCTGCTCTGGTCAGCATCCACTTGGTAGCTCTTGATGGCCCTAAATGATTTTCCACTCCCCCTACCACATGATGATCATCTGACAGGGTTGGGTAGGGGTTCCCACTTGTTGTTAGGGGACAGCTGTGGCCTTTTCTTCCTCCTCTCTTACCGAAGACTGCCTTTTGTCTGTGGAATCACTGCCGAGGTATCTCCCAGGCGCCCCCTGTTAATGGTCTTCTTCTCCCTGGTTCCTGGGCAGGCCGTTGCAGAGACAGGCCGAAGATCTGGTGAGGCCAGTGGAGCTGCAGTAGACACTACCGCAGAGGGGTTGCAGCACCGGACCACCTGTGGTGCCATGAATGTAGAAGCCCACTAGCCCACTATGGGGATCGGGTGCCCCGGAGCAATGTTCCCGCCAAGTTAAAGGATGTGCGTGTGTCACCCTGGAGCAAGCTGCAGCCGCTGCTTTCCTCCACCTCAGCAGCTAGGGGTCTTCAGGGGGTGTCCCAAGTCAGAGGCTGCTAAGTCAGGGGCTCAGGTGAGCCTAATTGCCCCATGGCCACGTTGCCTGGCCGCAGGAACAGGCCACGAGCCAAGTGAAGCCGGTAGATTGGAGGATAGCCTTTCTTGCTGGAAGTGGTGGTGCAGGGCAGATTAATAGCCCCCTATTATTTATATTTGGTGTATCTTTTGTCCCTAAATAATTTAATTAAATTACGTTTCCAGCAGAGCTCATGCAATGCACGTTTGGTCAATTTGATCAATTAAAATATATCTTACCATTTCAAATAAATTTCTTTTTAAAAAGAACAGTGAAATAACAATTTTCTAATCTAAACTTTTAACCAGAGAACAATTAATACATATTTTAATATTGAATCAGTAGGGTTTTGATTTGTGAAGGTGTATGATAAAAAAAGTCATGAAGTGGACAAGAAGGAAGACGTCAAAGTAAAGTTTGAGAAAGTGAATATATGTGTTCATATGAATATTGAAATCACATCAGCTTATTTATTTTAAAAAAAGGTCACATGATCCTACATATCAATGATCTATTAAAAGTTGCAAAAAATAATATCTAATTAAAAGTTAGTTTTTTTTAAAATCATGAAATGTGGAAGATAACAAAATGTTATGTAGATAACTGGAAAGGCAATACAAACGTAATAATTTTATCCCCACTTCCTGCTCTTCCCCCAATTTTACACCTCATCATTGACAATCTCTCATGAACCCTATCTTAGTGCAGCAATACAAAAAGTTTTTTCTTTTGATGAGGTCAGAGAGTTCATGATAGTGCCAACCTGGAGAACACTGGCAACATATTTTAGCAGTTATCAGATTTTCTGCAGAATAAACCACAGTAGCTATCCAAATCACAGGGGAAAAGCGACATGCTAATTATACATTTCTCAGGGATTTGAGGTGGTTTTACTGGAACTATTGACGCTGGGGATGCTGTATCATAACATCCAGGTCAGGGGGCATGTAAATATTCTCTAATATCGACAATATTCTCTAACTTTAAAAATATACACAAATATGCACTAAAATATTTTGCTATTTGTCATAACACTGCATGAAAAATAAAACTAAAATTTTTGATTAATGTATGCCAATTAAAAAAAATATGCATGTGAATGATATTTTGTTTCTAAGCAATTACCGAAATCTATGGTATGTAATGATGGCATTTTTTATATATTTGACATTAGACATGATGTATTATTATGACAATGAAGACTTACCTTATACAGTCAAATCCATATAATAAAAATGCTTTATTTACTTGCTGTGGTAAATTAACAATACTCTCAACTCCACTGTAAAATGGGGACCACGTATCAGGACTGTTTGACCGCAGCCCTGATGCTGCTACAGTCCCCACGCAGCACTGCTGCAATGACTACGATGCTATCAGCTAATATCAATGCTGGGAAGTTTACAAACTTTTCCTCTCCCATCTATGTACAGAAACACTTTCCCTTCATAGGTAAGGGGTTAAAATTATAAGTTATCACCAGGGGTTTTAAAACCCCATTGCTGATCACCCCTATAAACCCTTGGAACTCCCAGAGATTCCCTCCTCCCATGAGGTGAAGGGAACTTTGGGGGATTCCCTCCTTCCACGCAGTGGTGATTCTCTTCCCCGATCACACCCTATTCCTACTAACTATAACCATGGGAGTCTATTGAGACCCACATAGCTCCTATACACTATCTAGCCATGGGTGTCCTTGCATACCCCAATGGCATAAGTTATTTACCATGGAGGTCCTGCCATTGAGGTCCCCTAAAATGAACCCCCATTCCACGGAGGTCCTGGAAGGGCCCCCATGGCATGTAAAATAAAGCCTCTATCCACAGGGGTCTTGTAAAGATCCTAATATACATACATACACACACAGTATCTCCCCACACATTTTTGTAAATATTTTATTGTATATTTTCATGTGACAAGGGCCAAAATAAAACTTAAGTTGGCTCAAGGTGTCACAAGGAACTGGGATTAGTTGGGGTGCTACTTAGGATAAAAATATGAGATAATAAGTAAGAAAAAAAAGAACTGGTATCCTTTTGTAAATTAGTGCACACCCACTGCCCAAATTACAATATAAAAATAAGTCAAACTTTAAAACTTATAATTTATTACGAAAATTAAAATGGCTGGGATAAAATCCTAATTCTCTGACAAAAATAGAAAAATTGAAGGAACAGGTGTAAATTGCCATATTAATATATCTTCATATTATAGATCCTATATGTCCAGTTAACAGATCCAAAGTGGCCACAAATGTATTTATATAGGTGATTGCTGTGGTTTCTTGTATTGATAAGATACCCACTAATCATGTGGCCTTGTATACTCCAAATAAATAAAGTGCTAAGTGCTAAGTGCTAATAGTGAGCATACAATATACCCGAAGGTCAAATTGTATTAAAGTGCAAAATTATTACCAGGGAAGGAAAAAAGCTCCCCTTGGTGAAATATAAACCAAAGTGCTTGATGTGATATATCGAAGTATTCAATGTACTTCAATATAAGTCGGTATAAATTTGGAGGGCTTAGGGGTCTATACTTGGATAAATAAGTAATTAGATAGACGAAGACTTAATATTAAGTATTGTTAAATATCACCATTATACTTCATAGACTATAGCATATTATCATATCCCCTATAAATATTGGGAATTCTGAATAACTTAATAGTTGCTTGTATATAGGGGATAGCGTTTATGTAGTGGCCTGAATAGGTAGTAGGCCTATAACAATGAACGCCGCAGCTCCTAGCTATTCGCGCCCTTCCTATGCGTCTACGTCTGACATCATAGGTAAGCGTCGCGTGTTAGCGTAGCGTGCAACTCGACGCACGTTTCCAAGAATTTCATCAGGGGCGCGCGAATAGCTGTTTAATGTTATAGGCCTACTACCTATTCAGGCCATTACATAAACGCTATCCCCTATATACAAGCAACTATTAAGTTATTCAGAATTCCCAATATTTATAGTGGATATGATAATATGCACTATAGCTCCTATAGTCTATGAAGTATAATGGTGATATTTAACAATACTTAATATTAAGTCTTCGTCTATCTAATTACTTATTTATCCAAGTACAGCCCCCTAAGCCCTCCAAATTTATACCGACTTATATTGAAGTACATTGAATACTTCGATATATCACATCAAGCACTTTGGTTTATATTTCACCAAAGGGAGCTTTTTTCCTTCCCTGGTAATAATTTTGCACTTTAATACAATTTGACCTTTGGGTATATTGTATGCTCACTATTAGCACTTAGCACTTAGCACTTTATTTATTTGGAGTATACAAGGCCACATGATTAGTGGGTATCTTATCAATACAAGATACCACTGCAATCACCTATATAAATAAATTTGTGGATACTTTGGATCTGTTAACTGGACATATAGGATCTATAATATGAAGATATATTAACATGGCAATTTTCACCTATTCCTTAAATTTTTCTATTTTTGTCAGAGAATTAGGATTTTATCCCAGCCATTTTAATTTTCATAATAAATGTTAAGTTTTAAAGTTTGACTTATTTCTATATTGTAATTTGGGCAGTGGGTGTGCACTAATTTACAAAAGGATACCAGTTCTTTTTCTTCTTACTTATTTTTTCATGTGACAACACTGAAGAAATGACACTCTGCTACAATGTAAAGTAATAAGTGTACAGCCTATATAACAGTGCAAATTCCATGTCCCTTCAAAATAACTCAACACACAGCCTTTAATGTCTAAACCATTGGCAACAAAATTGAGTACACCCCTAAGTGGAAATGTCCAAATTGGGCCCAATTAGCCATTTTCCCTCCCCTGTGTCATGTGACTCGTTAGTGATTTAAGGTTTCAGGTGTGAATGGGGAGCAGGTGTGTTATCGCTCTCACACTCTCTCATGCTGGTCACTGGAAGTTCAACATGGCACCTCGTGGCAAAAAACTCTCTCAGGATCTGAAAAAAAGAATTGTTGTTCTTCATAAAGATGGCCTAGACTATAAGAAGATTGCCAAGACCCTGAAACTGAGCTGCAGCACGTTGGCCAAGACCCTGAAACTGAGCTGCAGCACAGTGGGCAAGACCATACATCGGTTTCACAGGACAGGTTTCACTCAGAACAGGCATCGCCATGCTCAACCAAAGGAGTTGAATGCACGTGTTCAGCATCATATCCAGAGGTTGTCTTTGGAAAATAGACGTATGAGTGCTGGCAGCATTGCTGCAGATGTTGAAGGGGTGGGGGTTCAGCCTGTCAGTGCTCAGAGCATACGCCGCACACTGCATCAAATTGGTATGCATGGCTGTCGTTACAGAAGGAAGCGTCTTCTAAAGATGATGCACAAGAAAGCCTGCAAACAGTTTGCTGAAGACAAGCAGACTAAGAACATGGATTACTAGAACCATGTCCTGTGGTCAGACGAGACCAAGATAAACTTTTTTTTTTCATAGTCAACATAATAAAAAATGAGGGTTAGTTACATTTGGGGGGCAGCTGGGCTGACTTACAGATTCAAGAAGATACAAAGTAGTGGCAAACCGCCAGATGGTAGATCAGAGGTATATCACTTACAAAGTACTTGATCTCTCTCTATTGAAACAAAGTGTTTCAATTGTTGTTTGCCAACCTAGTTAACTCTACCTGATGTCTCAATCAGCCCCGTAGACAGTCCAATTTAAGTCTATGTATCCCAAACCAGAGCTGGCCTCACAACCTGGAATTAACATGGATTGCTTGAGGATTTGCATCATTTAGTTTACAGAACATGCCCACAACTTTGAAGATGTTTTTTTTTTTTATTGTGAAGGAATCAACAAATAGGACAAAATAACAGAAAAAGTCAATGTGCATAACTATTCACCCCCCTAAAGTTAATAATTTGTAGAGCCACCTTTTGCGGCAATCACAGCTCCAAGTCTCTATGAGCTTGCCACATCTTACAACTGGGATTCTTGCCCATTTTTGCATAGCAAAACTGCTCCAACTCCTTCAAGTTGGATGGTTTGCGCTTGTGAGCAGCAATCTTTAAGTCTGACCACAGATTTTCTATTGGATTGAGGACTAGGCTTTGACTAGGCCATTCCAACACTTTTAGATGTTTCCTCTTAAACCACTCAAATGTTGCTTTAGCAGTGTGTTTGAGGTCATTGTCCTGCTGGAAGATGAACCTCCGTCTTAGCCTCAAATCACTCACAGAGCAGTATAGGTTTTGCTCAAGAATATCCCTGTAATTAGCACCATCCATCTTTCCCTCAACTCTGACCAGTTTCCCAGTCCCAGCTGCTGAAAAACAATTGCCACAGCATGATGCTGCCACCACCATGTTTTAATCTGGGGATGGTGTTCTTTGGGTGATGTGATGTGTTGGGTTTGCGCCAGACATAGCGTTTTCTTTAATGGCCGAAAAGTTCAATTTTAGTCTCATCAGACCAGAGCACCTTCCTCCATAAATTTTGGGAGTCTCCTAAATGCCTTTTCGCAAACTCAAAATGTGCCATTTTGTTTTTTTGCTGAAAGTAATGGCTTTCTTTTGGCCACTCTGCCATAAAGCCCAACTCTATGGAGCGTATGGTTTATTGTTGTCCTATGTACAGATACTCCAGTCTCTGCTGTGGAACTCTGCAGCTCCTCCAGGGTTACCTTAGGTCTCTGTGCTGCCTCTCTGATTAATGCTCTCCTTGCCCGGTCCGTGAGTTTTCGTGGGCGGCCGTCTCTTGGCAGGTTTGCTGTTGTGCCATGTTCTTTCCATTCGGTTATTATAGATTTGATGGTGCTCCTGGGGATCATCAAAGATTTGGATATTTTTTTATAACCTAACTGACATGTACTTCTCAACAACATTGTCCCTTACTTGTTTGGAGAGTTCCTTGGTCTTCATGGCAGTGTTTGGTTAGTGGTGCCTCTTGCTTAGTTGTTGCAGCCTGTGGGCCTTTAAAAAAAGGTGTATACTGTATATGTAATGACAGATCATGTGAGACTTAGATTGCACACAGGTGGCCATCATTTCACTAATTATGTGACTTCTGAATGTAATTGGTTGCACCAGAGCTTTTTATGGGCTTCATAACAAAGGGGGTGAATACATACGCACATGACAATTTTCTGTTTTCTATTTCTAAAAAATAGTTTTAAGTATATATTTTTCTCATTTCACTTCACCAACTTAGACTATTGTGTTCTGATCCATTACATAAAATTCAGATTAACAAAACAGTGAACTTAAGGCTGTAATGTAATAAAATAGGTAAAAATTTAAGAGGGGTGAATACTTTTGCAAGGCACTGTATGGCAAGTCCCAATTTAAACATTAACAAACATTTTAATATCATATTTTGGCCTATGAGACTATATAGCATTTAATTTCCATGCACTTCCATGCTTTATTATTGTTATTTAGTTAGTTGGTGTCTCCTTAAATGCTGCTGCAGGTATCAGCAATGGTTTTAAAATATTTTGCAAGTGGTGTTTAGTACCGGTAGATTTTAGTTGATACATTTGATACATTTCTGATTGACATGTCTGCCATTAATTGCAAGTGTTCAGTATTAATTCAATAGGGATATAGTGTAAAAGTAAGAAGCCTTAATTTAATTTAATTGGTATCTCATTTTAACTATATCACTACAAATTAAAAAAAATAGCTTGTTACTAAATGTTGTTTTTTACTAGGCTAATTTAAACATGGACATAATTGTATTAATTTACTGAAAAAAACAGATACCCATGTAACTATATACAAGTATGAATGAATTCAACTATACAGTACATTACAGCAGACCCTTATAAGCAATGATAGATGTTTTACTGTGTAGCAATAGGGACTAGACTCCATCTATTTTGGGTATAGAGATCAGAGAGAAAGATGTGTGCAGATTTGCCAGGCAGGGAGATTGAGATTCTGTTTTCAAATTGGGTACTTATTGAGAATTCTGCAGATAGTATAAGTGAGAACCTTTGAAAAAGAGAAATACAAAAACCGATGCTCAGGACGCTATTGAGCAAACAACCAAAGTAAGAATACTACAACTTGGCAGTTTACTTATAGCACACACTTCTTTAACAATTGGTGTATTTAAGTCTGGTTTCCATACACATCAATTCATAAATTCTAATACCCTCCATCTAAACACTTGACAGGTGCATTTCAGGAGACTCAAAAAATACAGAAACACAAAAAGTATATTTAATTATAGTTTAATATAGTACTTACTGTAAACTGTAATATAAAGGACTTTTAAGTGTACTGTTTATTATTGTGCATTCACAAGGACCCCCATAATCGCTAACACATTTGATGATACGTTTATGTGAGGGGCTATGTCAGGTGAAAGAGCTGAATTCTTCTCTCTCTGATGCTTCCAGGGTAGAACATTTCTTCTTTTTTTTTTTTTTTCTTACTGGAACAATTTTTTTTAAAACAAGGACACAAAAAGAGGGAGAGTGTGTACCGGAGGCTGCAGCGGGGGACGCGGTGGCGGATTGCCGCCATCAGAAGCCAGGAGCCGGCGCTTGGAAGCGCGCCAAGGCTCAGAAGAGCGCCAAGAGGCAGCATCTACCCCCCAACCACACCGGAAGACCGGGACAGGAGCTGGGAACCCCGAGGACCGTCAGGGGGTAAGAGGGGAACCTGGCCCTGTGCCTGGAGCCCCCAACTGAGTGCTGGGGGAGGAAGTGAGGGGAGGAGGAGGAAGATTGGAGACTTTATTCCCCAGGGCCCTCAGGGGGCATCCTGGATGTCAGGCCTGTGACAGCAGCAGGTACCAGAACCCCTAAAGGATTTATCCCCAACTTGTACCCTGTCTTACTCTCCTGAAATCTGCAATAGGGGAGAGAGGGGTAGAGAAGAGGAAGTGTAACATATAAGAACTGGAGAGGCTGCAAGTTTGCAAGGCTTTTTGGAGCTGGGTGACTTTTATGCTGAACTTTTCTCATTGCTCAAATTATGCTTCAGTTTTTTGTATGGCCTACCGCGCCCTAAGAGTGCTTCCTGCAAAACAACAACCTTATCTCCAGCTTGGAGAGCGACACTGCCATCTAGTGGCGCCTCTGCCACAGTGCGGCCTGAATTTTTTCTAAGTCTCCCTTCAGCCACCCGGCAACCTGGAAGAGGTTTGCTAATGTAGTGAATGGAGCTGGCCGGTAGGGGCTAAGCGTACCTCTGAGTATGATCTGAATTCTTCTTTTGCAACAGTGTGGGAACAACCTGCTTGGGCCTTGTGAGGGGTGCTACTGGAGTCCGTACCTTGCTTCCTGACCAAGACTTGCATCAACATCACAACTAATATACGGCGTGTCAAGATTTCAGGCAAGATGGGGAAAAACAAGAAAGCCCTGCCTTCCAAAAAAATTGAAGAGCATTTCAAGATGGCTGGGGCCTCACAGACATCTATGCAAACTCCCTGCCCGGAACATTTGGACCAATCTGACTCTGATTCGGTATCAGACGCAGTACACCCGGAGGTCAACATCGCTGACAATTCTATGGCAAAGTTTGAGGCCCTTCTAGAGTCCCATATCAATAGAGCAGTCACAGCTCTACAAAAAGATCTGCATGACATTGGGCAGCGGACCAATATTTTGGAGGAGTCAATGGATCAAGTAGTTGAGGCCCTGGAAAAAGATAGGAGTGCCATTGGGGAGAATACCTCTCGCATTACTTCCCTTGAAGACAAACTGGAAGATTTGGAGAACCGCTCTCGTAGATTCAATGTCCGGATTAGGGGGGTACCAACTGCAATCATTGACTTGCCCCGATATCTCAAAGCCACTATAGACCAGATCCTGGCAGGCTTTCCGGATCATATTTGGGAAGTGGAGCGAGCTCACAGGGCCCTGGGTGGAAATAAAAATCCTGATTTGCCAAAGGACATAATAGTGAGACTGCTCCGTCAGCAATCCAGAGACTTAATTCTTGCCACCACCCGCAAAATGACAACCATCCAGGGTCCCGACGGATCCCCTTTGCAATTCTTTGCGGACCTTTCACCTCCAACCCTACAAAAACGGAGACTGATGAAGCCTGCTCTGGAGATTCTTGTTCAACATGGCATCAGGTACAGATGGGGCTTTCCTTTTGCCCTTACGTTCTCCCACAGTGGCGCATCCCACTCTGTGCGTTCCTTGGAGGAATGTCTGGATCTCCTTCAGAGACTGAACCTGACCACTGGAGCAACAGCCCAGACACAGGGAGCCTCCCTGCCGCTCCCCCTTCCCCAGAGACAGTGGACTCCTTCCTCCAAACCGAGGAGGACGGCTGACCCAACTCCCCAAACAGCTTCTCAAAGACCGAGGCAGGAACTGGAGGCCGGGGCTACTTGACTCTTGGAGCTGGACGAGGAGCTGGCCTAAGGAGGCACATTGTCTCCTTTTTAGACAGTGACTTTACCACGGGACTCTTGTTTTGGTTACCATGTTTTACAGTTATGCTGATTGTCTCTTAAATGCTTTTTTCTTGTTTGTTTTTTCCCCTGAGCAGGTCTCACTACCTTAGGCTACGGTAGTAGCTCCAGAGCTTTCGAAGTGTACAACTGATATAAGAAGGACTGTAGTTCCAGCTATGTCTCAGCTAAGGGAGTTCTCACTCCAAGTTATAGTTAAGAGTATTCATGCTCAGCAAGGTTCACCCAAAAATGTTTTTCTAGCCTTTTCTTAATACCCCTACCGGCTAGGTTTTAGATTGTTTTAGACTAGATTTGAGGAAAACGGTTAGCATTCGGCTGGGCTAGATTTGCTCATTAAGTTAGGAATTACACAATGGTAAATTGTATTTTCTTTCTATGTCTTATTGCTTTTACTCTCTTCTTCTTCCCTCTGATTGATCTGGGCAGGCTATTTGCTACTTTTCTCTACTCTCTGGTCCCCTCAAAGCCAAGGCTGCAAAAGCTACTTCTTCTTCTTTCCCCTCTCTCTTGCTTCTCATTTCACCCTGGGGCAGTGGGCCTAGAGAGGTACTATCTGTCCCAATCTATGGTAAAACCAGTCCTATGTCCGCCGGGCGGATGGCTAGGTCTTATGGGTCTTATTCATAGTAGACTTGATATGGAGGTACTTCCCTTAAGTAATGGCTTTAGATTATGCTGGTTATCAGCTAAACCCAACTAACTCTTGTCGTTTTACTCCCACTTTCATCTCCATCAGATCAACTCTGTCCAATGAGAACCGACAGGACCCTCCAGCTCCTCCTCGCCCTGGCCTGGGAAAGCCGCCTCCCGTTTCCTCATGCCCAGCTGCTACTGAAGGTATGTGGCTTTTAGTTATACACATGCTTACGCTAACTGCACACCCATGACATTTCCCACAAAGATACTCTCCCACAATGTAAAAGGGTTTAACTCCCCCTTCAAGCGAAGGAAGGCTTTTTTGTATTATAAAACCCACAAACCTGACATTATCTTTCTCCAGGAAACCCATTTTGCTAAGAATAAAACTCCTGCCTACCTGAATAAAGATTATCCCCAATTTTTTTGCACCACCCAGGCTTCGAAAAAAGAGGGAGTAGCGATCCTTTTGCACAAGGATTTTCAGTTCCAGCTAGACTCCAAAATTATAGACCGGGAAGGGTATTACGTTATCTTGAAAGGGAAGGTCTTAGGCACCCCTACGTCGCTTATTTCTTTCTATGCCCCCACCGTAGCCCCACACAAAGCGTTGATTAGACTTTTAAGGACATTGGAGGGGGGGGAGTGGGGGAAATTGATAATAGGGGGAGACCTAAATTTGGTCTTAGACCAGAGCATGGATAAGTCAAACGTCTCTAAGCACATCCGCTTTTCTAAAAGGATTAAACAAATCAAAAAACTGCTCCATTCTTTAGACCTCGTGGATGCTTGGAGGGGTCACCATCCGTAAGGTAGGGAGTACACCTTCTTCTCCCCCACCCATAAGTCCTACTCCCGTATCGATGCCCTTCTTATTAGTACTGCACTTTTTGATAGCTCGGATAAGGCAGATATTGTTCCCTGCACGTGGTCGGACCATGCTGCAGTCTTCCTAGAAGTTGACCTGGGATCCCAATCCAGGCTACCTTTTGCCTGGAAATTAAACGATTATCTGCTCTCGATACCCACATACCAGGAACAAGTTACTTCTGAACTGGCAGCCTACTTTGTGTCCAATGCGGGTGGGGAAACTTCGCCAGGTTGGGTCTGGGTGGCTCATAAGGCTTATATTAAGGGTACGTGCATTAAATTGGCTTCACAACATAAAAAAGCAATTCGTCTAACTGAGGAAAACCTCGTCAAAAATTTAGCTCAATTAGAGAAACAGAATCAAATTTCCCCTTCTTCCTCGTTAAGAGACCAAATTGACAAGGCTCGGCTGGAGCTAGACAGTATTTTATCTATTAGAACAGATAAAGCCCTGAGAAGAACGCAGCATCTATTCTATGCTAAAGCGAATAAACCAGACAAATTATTGGCAAAAAGTCTGAGGGCAAGGTACTCTCAGTCCAAAATCTCTCAAATTAGAACCAAAGAGGGAGTACTCACGTTTAGCCAAAATGAGATCCAAAAGACCTTTAGGGAATTCTACCAGCACATTTACTCCTCCCACAACTCCCCTCCAGAGAACGCAATTAGGTCCTACCTGAATTCCTTAGATTTGCCTAGAATATCAGAGTCAGATCTTCTTAACCTAAACAAAGAGGTATCGGTAGAGGAGGTTAGGGAGGCAATCAAAGACCTAAAAATGGGGAAATCTCCTGGCCCTGATGGCTTTACCAACATTTATTATAAAAAGTTTTAAGACATTTTGTCCCCACACTTATGCAGCCTGTTCAACACAATTTTGAAAGGGGATCCAATGCCACCGGAACTTAACTTCGCGGATCTGACCCTTTTCCCCAAGGAAGGTAGGGACCCAAAGGAGGCAAAGAATTACAGACCGATCTCGCTCCTTAATGGGGATATCAAACTCCTTGCTAAAATATTCTCACAAAGGATTTCTGTCTTTTTGCCCTCCCTGATTCACAAGGACCAATCTGGCTTCATCCCATACAGGCAGACGAGTGATAATATTAGAAGGACCCTAAACATCATCCACTTGGCTAGACATAGAAACATCCCGGTTTGCCTGCTCGCATTGGACATAGAGAAGGCCTTCGATACCCTGGAATGGCCTTTCCTATATGCCGCTCTGGATAAATTTGGGTTCAAAGGCCAATTTTTAAACCTGCTTCGCACCTATTATAATCTTCCCAAAGCTAACTTAAAACTCCCGGGTTCCCAGAAGGCGGTTATAGAGATAGGGCGTGGAACGAGACAAGGATGCCCTCTTTCCCCTCTCCTTTTTGCCCTTGCAATAGAGCCGCTGGCTCAGGCGATTAGGGCAAATTCCTCTATTGAGGGTCTGCGAGTGGGAAACCAGCATTTAAAGTGCTCCTTATTTGCTGATGATCTATTGTGTACTCTTACTAACCCTTGCTCCTCTATTGAAGCTCTGCTGGACACAATAGGTTTATTTAGCTCACTTTCTGGACTTAGATTAAACCAGGACAAAACAGAGGCACTAGGCATAGGCATACCCTTAGATACTCTATCCCAGTTGAAATCAAGCCATAAGTTTATCTGGCCGGCCAATCATATTCACTACTTGGGGATAAATATTACTAGCTCTTTAGCTGGAATTTATAAGGCCAATTTCCCCCCCCTCTTCAGGGTTCTTCAGAGGGATTTGAACATTTGGACGAGGAAGCATATCTCTTGGACGGGTCGGATAACCTCGGTGAAGATGAACATCCTCCCGAGGCTCCTGTATCTAGCCAGAACCCTTCCTGTTCAAGTTAATAACTCAGAATTAGCTCGCTTTCAGTCCTTGGTGTTCAAGTTCATCTGGAGGAATAGACCCCCGAAAATAGCAAGGAAGATCATGTATAGACATAAATCCAAGGGAGGTCTCTCATGCCCGAATTTCTCTAGCTATTTCAGAGCGGCGCAACTGGCCTTTATTCCTCTGGCACATTCCACTTCCCTCCAGCCTAATTGGGTTTTCATAGAGGAGGCACAAATGCCCCCCCTCACGTGGGGTACTATCCTATGGGCACCAAATTCGAATACTCTTAGGTCTTACATCAGTAATCCAATAACTAAATTTACTTTAAAAATCTGGAACTGGGCCAAGAAAACCCACAATCTAGCATACCCGGTAACTCCTCTTACCTCGATTTTCACTTCCCCCACCCTCTCGGCTACCCTCTCTTCTAACTCTAAACAATTCTGGATTCTGCAAAAATTAGATAAACTAGGCTCCTGGCTGGAAGGGGGGAAGATTATTTCTCTAGGAACAGTTTGCAGAGGGAGGGAGTTTCCTGATGCGGAAATATTTAACTATATTAAAATCAGGCACTGGGTAGAAGAAGTTCTCAGGGAATTTGGCCCGCCTAAAGACTCCTGGCTCACCACAATTTGCAGACACTCAGCCCTTACTAAGGGTACACTGGGAGCAATATATAACATAATTAATGCTCCCCCCTTGGATTCACCAAAGCCTTCCTTTATGCTGAAGTGGGAGCTGGACTTGGAGCAGACTTGGGATGAGCCCTCCTGGTCTAAAGCTTTATCTAGCCTTTCTAAAGGGTCCCTTAATTTTAGCTTGTTGGAAACCTCGCTGAAAATCCTACATAGGGCGTATATGACCCCCGGTAGACTAAATAGAATTGTGCCTACAACTTCGGATAAATGTTTTAGGGGATGTCAAGAACGAGGGGACTTCATTCACGCGTGGTGGAAATGTCCTTTAGTCTCAGAAACCTGGGCTAGAGCGGCTGATCTACTTTCCAGATTATTTAGTATCCCACTTAAACCTTCCATAGCGACATGTCTCTTAGGCAGGAATTATAAGGAACTGGGAGGGGTAGGCAATAAATTGACACAATTGATTTATCTGGCAGTAAAAAAAATTATAGCGAGAAGGTGGAAGGACAATTCCATTAACTTCCAGGAAATCAAAAACAAAATAAACTTCCTATTTATACATGAGAGAATGACTCATACACTATTGGACACACATCAAAAGTTTTTGGAAATTTGGGGACCCTGGATCTCCTCCCCCGACTGCATTTCTTAGGCAGTGGGGTGACGAGTTGAATTTTTGCTAGGGAGGCTCTTTACAATTGGAAGAGGAGTGGAGCGGGGGGCGGACTGGAACAGGCGGAGCGGGAGAGGACACTGGAGGCTACTTCGGACGAAAGGTAACGACAGTAAAACTAAGATTGGGTAGCACAGGAATTGAAAAGGCCACGGTATAGTCAAATCCTGACCTTTTGTAGTAGAAGAGCGGATGGGAAGCAATTATCTACTATTTGCTCTTTTCCTTACTTCTTCATCTCTTTGGTTATTTGTTTATTTTTCTCTTCTTTTCTTCACTTCTTCCTCTTTCTCTCTTCTCATGTGTTCATAGACTATATTGATTGTAACACGATTGTTTATTTCAACCAATTTGTGCACTGAAAACGTTAAAATTATATTAAGGAATAATTCAACAAAGAGAAGCAGTTGCTTAGGATAGTAATTATCCTTTCTTGACATGTGGAATTATGTTTTATAGTATGTGCTTATTTTTGTACAAGTTTTTTCTTGATTATTCTTAATAAAAACTTTATGGAAAAAAAAACAAGGACACAAAAATCTACATTTCTTCTAACATTGTTACAGGGTGGGAAATGTCAAATAATAGAATACCATCTCTTACATTCTTATACCAGAAAGAGACAAAAGTATTAGGAATTATCAGGGGAGAATCCAAGGGCCTTATTCAATTGCAAGCCCGCAGATTACTTTATACAGGCCATATGTCTGCGGGCTTGAAATTTTATACAATTACAGATCGATTCAATTGAACAATTCGGCAATATACAAAATATTGAAAATGAATGGTGATACTGTTCTAGTCCATGTGGGTGGCTTAATATGTATTAATTAATTGATTCCTGATACATGACACTGAAACAAGCAATAAAGTATAGAAAATGGATTATTCTACTACATTACAAATCTCAGCATCTTTACTAGAAAATCTTTCCATGAAATTTTTTTAAGAAAACAAAAAAGTGTTAATCTTTAAGATCACTGTAATCCCCAATTTACAGTATGCCCTTAGAAAACTACATTTGAAAAAAAAAGTAAAAAAAATAAGACATCATTTAAATGATTTATTTCACTATGTACATCATCAGAGCATATTATAAATATGAGATTATACAGGTACTTTAAAAAAATGTAAATCATTATATAAATACAGTAATTATTAACTGTTCTTTTTATATATATTCTCATGGAACTGTGTTCTTTCTCTCTACAGTTTACAGATAATATAAGAACTTTAAGCCTGAAGAGAATGCTATCTGTGGATTGCAGGATCCTCAGTTGACCTTGGAAATTGTATTATATTTTTTACTTGCTTGTGTGGCCTCATATTTCATATGTTAGCAAAGTAATATTGAGAGTTGCTCTGCTATTATCATAAAGCTTTTATCAAAAGCCTGGTACATATCCATCACCAGTGGACTGAACATTAAATAATATACAGCCAAGTGATTCCCTAAATGACTATAAATCCAAACATGTTTGGATGCCAATACTTGAGACATTATGTAATTACATTTCAGATTAATAAAAACGTGATCACAATCAGTAAATAACATAGTCCAAATAAAAAACACACTTCCTCACAATTCACCATGGTGGTACACTCTATAAAGTGGACGCTTAAAAATACATATGCTCGCCAACATAATTAAAAATTGTAGACTTGGATGCCTTTAAGGGAACATAAGATCAATATATTTATATCTTAGTATATAACTTTGAGGGAGGGAATTCAATATGAACCCATGGGTGAACCAACATATTCGGCTGTAAAATCATTCCATTTATTTCAAAAACAAAGCATGCAACCCCAAGAGCTTTTAAATACGAACTCCTTATTTTACAAGCAATCAACAGCTAATCTGTAAAAAGCAATATAACTTTCTGTAGGTCTTTCTATACCTCACAACTGTGCCCAAAGGCAAGATAAATGGAAGCTGGGAAAATTAATTATACAAAATAAAGACTTGAATTTCTATTTTCATATTCATATGTTCTGAGGTGAGAAATGCTGGAAAAAATCAAGAACAGTTGATAAGAAATCTGTAAAAGCCTTACAAATCAAATAAAATTTTAAAAGCGTATCTCCGATATAGTTTTTTTAAATGGCATGAAAACGGATTTAAAGTATACTAAAATAAATTAAAAATAAAAGTAAATTAGTGAAGTAATATGTTACTAATTGTAAAATAAACAGCTTAATCATCTATAATATGTGAAATATGCCACTTTTGCAAATATCAACCTTTATTAATATTTTCAGGCATTTTACCATATACATAGTGACACAGAGCAAGAACTGTGTGAAGTTAATTTCTCAGTACAGTATTGATTACCGATATCACAATATTACTGTATAATTGATGCAACTCTATGCACATTGTTCAGGTACAGTGTGGAAATGGCTATCTATCTAAATATATATATATATATATATATATATATATATATATATATATATATATATAATATATACTCATCTGGTTAATAATTTTATTTATTTTACCCTCTCACCTTGGGGGAAATTTACTAAGCATCTCAAGTGCATCTCAAGTGCATCATCCTATGGTGAAAAAAGCCCTTCTCATTTCAACTAATTTCAACTCAGGAAAGAAAATGCTCAGCAAATCACCTTTTGTCTCTTTATTCCCACACTGGCCTGCTCTTTTCTACTGTGAGCTTTGGTTTTCGATTCCTTTCTACTGTTCTTGCAAAACAGAACTATGCTTTACATTTTGAATGGAATGCTTATCCAATAAAAAGGTACAACTACATACTGTAATGTTTACATTTATATTTATTTTGCACAACTAAACGTATTTTTTGCTAAACATTACTGAGAAAAGTAAATTAATGAGGGGACACTCCAGCAAATACATCCACTGTGAGAATATTATTACAACAGAAGCTTTGACTTAAAGGTATACAGAAGTTTCCTGGGTTTCAAATGTTTCCTAAAAAAACAGCCACTGATTAGTAGAAAAATATGTATTATATTGAAAAGTTTATTGTACTTACATATTTATATGCTGGGTCCTGCTATTTGGATTTGCACACTCCAAGGAAGCTTATATTACAGTGAGTACAGGTTGCACAGCATCTGGGTACAGTTTGTGACTTCCAGAGGAAGTGCTGCCAGTCACATGGTTGCTGAGGTCACAGCTTATTTCTATCTGCCTGTCTTCTTGTGGGTAATTTAAACACTGGCAGCAGTGATGCAGGAGATCAGACAACTGCAGGTGTAAACTTCGGTGAATGTGCTGCACAGATTGGCACATGTTAGAAAATACTATTTATTTTCATATATATCTGACTACATTTCCCAGGCTGCTTTACAGCACAGACAGCAACCTCTGCTTCCGCCTGATTGGCCAAAACAATGTTTTACATGAATGCTCATTTAGCCTGGGTTTGAAATTTTCAACTGTAAGAAATTACAAGATATTATACAAGATATTTTGCTAACTTAAATGTTTATTTTGATATTTCATATTTCATGCAAAAAAAATGTTTGCATACATTACTGATTCTCCTCTATCAGATGCATTCATAATTCAGCTCACTTAGATATGCCTTTAACTTTTCCAATAATATCCTCACATTGGATTTCAACAATTTATAGATTGTATTACTGTAATTTCTATTATAATACATGTTGAACATTGCACTGTGTCTTTGTAGATATACAAACTTTGGGCCTCATTCAATTGCCACGTTTTTGAGATCCGGGCTCGCAAAGGGAGGTTGCAAGCTACTTTGCTATTCAATTGTATTTTGTTGGCATGCTCCGATCTGGTTACGTTCTGCTAGCTATAATTCCTAGCGATTTGTTTAATCACAGCTTACTTCCCTCAAAGCCTTTGATCTTTCATGGCCACAAAAAATCTCTAATTGCTATTCAATTGCTCCGATTACCCTTCCGTCAAGCGCCTAAATGGCTAAAATCAAACCATAGGTTACTTGTACCAAGGAGGTGTTGCAAAGGGCTTACTTATAGATCATAGCACTTTATAAGCAAATAAAAAAGCAATCCTGTACTTTTATTAAAAGTGAAAGTGATTTTAGGCCTTAGAATTCATAGCACAACATTCTGAAGCTCGCACATGAATATTTTATTTCATATTCAATTTCCGGCATAAAGTCCTACGGGCTTCAACCTTCAAGCCCGTAGGACTTTGGAATCCAACCTCCATATTTCATTGAAGTCCTACGGGCTTGAATAACGAGTTACGGGCTTGGAGGTTATTCAAGCCCGTAGGACTTTGGACGAAAATTAAACATGAAATAAAGTATTTGATTTTGGCCATGTGCAACCTTGAGAATGTTGTGCTTTTAATCCTAAAGTCACCCATTGTGTTCCCTATCATTTACAGAGATTTACAGTGCTGGATTGAACTTGTATTTGCATTTACAGTGCTCCGAGTTTGCAGGCTTCAAACACGAGTTACGGCGTTGCGGCCGTGATCATGTTCGAGCCCGCGAATGCTTACTGACAATAGTATGATTTGCGATTAGCGGGAAGGGGGAGTAACTTGCGGGCCCGGCCAATGGAATAGCAGCGTAAACGTAGAGCAACGCAAGGACGTAACTCGATCGCAGGAAATCTGTGATTTGCGTTTGGGTTAAGGCCCCTAATTGAATGATGCCCTTTGTCAGTATGAGATCATGTGCATGCTATAGTGTCCTTGTCACTTCACTGTTCAGTTCATAGTGACATACATATAAATATAAATATAAATATATATATATATATATATATATATATATATATATATATATATACAGTATACACATAGAGAGTCACATTGCTGCTTATTCACTCTAAAAAAGCAGATTATGGCTTCTGGCACAAAGGCAAGTCAGATACGTCTGACAGATTTTTGTCTCACTATTGTCTCAGACAAAGAAGCAGGCTCAGATTGAGAACTCTAGTTAAAAGAACACTTCTTACTCTGTGTTGTCTGAAAATACCTAATCATGTTAAGAGTGTCAAGCACTACAAGTGTTATCTTTGAATTTGGCCATGAGTAACAATGCTGTAAAAATAACGTTTACCTGGAAGAAGTGTAAAGGAAAGATACCAAAACATTGCGTGGCAGTTTGGAGCAGAGACTAACCATCACAGATAAACAGCTCCATTATAATTGAAGAAAGTAATGCCAGCGTGTACTGTTGCGAGGAAGCAAACTAATCAAATAAAATGTAGTTTAGCTAGTGATGATTTTATAATTAAACTACTGCTACAATCAATGGCCATGTATAGAGCTACAGAATATCAGCCTTATTAAATTGTGATTTAGACAATTGAGTAGGGCTCTATATAAGCACATAGCATATTTTTTTACAAAAGTTTTTGGTTAGTGAAGACCTTGCTTTTGGATAGAAGTTCACTAACTAAAAACGTCTGTAAAAAAATATGCTATGTGCTTATATAGAGCCCTATTCAAAGTGGCCAAATCACAATTTAATAAGGCTGTATGTTGGCGCATTACAATTAAACGATAATAATAACAATAATGCCTCCCCCTAAAGTTATCTCTGACTATGTGGGTCTAGCATTGACTATTTGGGCCTAGCATTAAGCTAGGTTCACTAAGCTTTGGTGAGATTGAGATATGGTCTGTGATGTAAGTTTTTGCATCACTGCAAGCAGGTCCAGATTTATATCTCCGACTTCCTAAGGCAAAATTTTCCACTTTCATTACGTTGTACACATACATATGTGTGGAGAGAGAGAGAGAGAATAGGGTACAGGTGGCTTTAGAAGAACTTGCAAAAATGTGTTTAAAATAGTGAGTACATGTAGATTGCTACACTTTGAATAATTCACAATCACTTGGAGTAATAAAGCAGGACAAGATGAGTGTAAGACAGCCTGCTTTAAGTGGCAAGGGAGCTTGCCAGTCAATCAGAGAAGTTCTGTGCTGCTCTGAACATCTGAGGAAAACAGTATATGGAAATGGGGACCAGGGAAGTGATGACATACAGACACCTCATGCCTGATGTCAGTGTGCATGAGGTACTGAACTGACATTGCCCCACACAATTCCCTCAGTTAATAAAATCAGAGTGCAGCCATCTTGTATATCAAACTGACCCCATAAAAAAGGCTAAAAAAAATGCAATATTAAATAATAAAACAGTGTTGCATATAAAAAATAGTTTTCAACGCTTTTACAATAATCTACAGGGACACTCTGTCTAGAGTAAACACATTTAACCACATAACTGGTTGTTCCTACCCCTATGAGGGCAGCACCAGCTTTGCAGAAACATAATTATTTATATACTAGCGACTTGCCCGTCAAAAATGAGGGGGCAATAAAATGTTAAGCCATGGCAATGCTGTTTGCGACACAATGTAAAGCTTTTGCTACTCTGAGGATCTTCGGCGCTCATTGCGAGAATCTCTCCTTGTGTACTTTTGCTCCTCTGAGCACCTTTGGCGTGATATATATAACTGCAGTGTAAAAAAAAAATTTTTTTTATTGCAGTGTAAAGTATAATTTTTTATTTCCCATTACTAATTAATACTTATTAAATGAATGTACGTTATTAATTAATTCTGAATGAACAAATGTATTAGGAAGTGCAAAGCATTAATGTATTCATAAAGTAACGGCAGTGTAAAATATGCTTTTTAGCGTATTATTTTTTTTAATATATATATATTTTTTTTACTACAAATTTATAATGAATTACTTAATAAATTATTATACTTTACCTATTTGTAATTAATATATCCAGCAATCAATATCCTGAAGAGCTTTTCCTGCAGCATACAATATACATTTGGACTGTTGCTGCCCTGATGAGAAAGTGTCAGCAATGTGCCAATTGTGCAGTATAAATTGTCTGCGTGCGCAAGGCCAAACCGTTGGTTTAGTCTGGCGAAGCAGCATTTTAGATTCGTAGTGTTATTAGTTGCAAGTTAGTGTTGTAAAATGGTGACGGTTGTCTATGTGTTATGTGTTTTTTCTTGTATTTTTTGTTATATTTTTTGTGTTTTTCGATTTGCGCGGTTCGGCCGTTAACTTTGTAATTTTCCGACCTCGTATTTTTTTTCTAAATTCTGCGCCTCACAATTTTTTTTTCTAAGTCCCATGTTCCTCAATTGCTTGTAGCCTAAGGCAATCCCGCGTTTCCTAACTGCTTGAAGGCTAAGTCCCACTTTTTTCCATGGCTCGCCTTGCTTTGCTCATTTCGGCTAAGTCCTGTGTCTTTCAAAGCTTGAACTGATTGCCTCGCTATGGGCCTCATTCTATTAGCGGCCGCAGCCGTTGCGGGGCCGCAAGGACCGGCCGTAAGCTATTCGGCTATTCTATTCCCTTACGGCCGGAGGCTCCGGCAGGCTTGCGGCCGGTGCCTTGCTATCTCTTGCGGCCGCTCGCGCCAGAGGAAAGCCTTTGATCTAAAACGGCCGCAACAGTTTTGCAATTCAATTGCTCCGGGAAACCTCTCTGCAAGGCTAAAAGCGAGCCGCAGCTTACTTGCAGGAAAGAGGTCCCGCTAGCACCAATTAAGCACATAAAATAGCTCAAATAAAGCCATCCTGCACTTTGAGAAGACTATAAAGGGATTTTAGGTGTTAGAAAAAATAGCACATAATTATCCTATACTCAAATCCGTAAAATATTTTATTTTTAATATCCGTAAAATATCCATGTAAAAAGTCCAGAGTGCTTGGAGCACCTCAGACACACCCACGCCGCAGCCGGAAAATAAACAGTTAATTTGAACTCGGGTTTGGGCTGATGTGCAAGTTTGAGAGTGGGTTACTTTTAATCCTCATGTCCCCCAATATGATCCCTAGCATTTACAGAGCTGTACAGTGCAGGCTTGAATTTATTTTTGAGTTTTTAGATTTCACAGCTTATGGCCGCTTCCAAGATATGCGGCCGGCCATAAGAGGAGATCCTTGCGGGGCCGTATAATAGAATCGCGAGTTAACTGAACCCCCGCAAGGAATCGCAGCCTTACGGCCGATTTACGGCCGCTAATAGAATGAGGCCCTATGTGAGGCTCGCAGGCAATGAGAGCCTTTGTCACTCATCGCCTAAGTGCTGTGAGTTTTAATGGCTCGCGGGCAATGAGCACCTTCGGCGCTCATCGCCTAAATGCAAGTTTTAATGTCTCAACTGCTCGCCATCAGCGATCATCACCTAAGTCGTGCTCAACAGCGCAGAGTGTGACGACGTCTCACATTTTGACAATTATAATTTATTTTCTCTGTTTTCTTTTGAATAACTAAACTTATAATGTGCAAAATATCTTTAGAAAGGAAAGAAAAAAAATTATACAAAATTATTCTTTACTGCCGGCTTCCATTTTCTTTTGTCAACTCTTTTACCAACCAATGTCTCCTATTCTTTTGGCAGGGTGTGCCCTATACTAACGAGCTTTCTGTTACTGCTACTGAAAACTGTGACAGCTTAAGATGACGAACTAAAATTCTGTAGATAGAAATTTGTTTAATCAATGTCTCCTTCCACTTCAAGAAGTTGATTAACACAATGACAGATCCCACAACAGCATAATTGTATAAACATTAAATATATTAAAAGCTGCATTGTTTTATTTTCCATTTTAAAACATTTTCTATTTGTTGTTTTAAATATTTGATCGCAGTGGTCCTTTAACTGTCATGAATCGTTTTTTTTTTTATATGAATTTATTATTGTTTTTCCTACACAAGCACTCACAGCAAGAAAAGAAGAGAATAGATGAAAAGTTAGAGAAAGATTTGTTGCTTTCTGTGAACATTTTTATCTTTAAAAATATAGGTCCCCATTTAATTCCAAGCCTGTAATTACCTTCATACAGGCCGTATGTCTGCGGGTTAGAAAAGTGCTAGAATTACAGATGTATTTACAGTGCCTTGCAAAAGTATTCATCCCCCTTGACTGTTTACCTATTTTGTTATATTACAGCCTTAAGTTCAATTTTTTGTTAATCTGAATTCTATGTGATGGATCAGAATACAATAGTCTAAATTGGTGAAGTAAAATGAGATAATATATACATAAAACTATTTTTTAGAAATAGAAAACAGAAAATTGGCATGTGCGTATGTAATCCCCCCTTTGTTATGAAGCCCATAGAAAGCACTGGTTCAACCAATCAGAAGCCACATAATTAGTGAAATGATGCCCACCTGTGTGCAATCTAAGTGTCACATGATCTGTCATTACATATGCACACCTTTTTTGAAAGGCCCCAGAGGCTGCAACACCTAAGCAAGAGTCAACACTAACCAAACACTGGCATGAAGACCAAGGAACTCTCCAAACAAGTAAGGGACAATGTTGTTGAGAAGTACAAGTCAGGGTTAGGTTATAAAAAAATATCCAAATATTTGATGATCTACAGGAGCACCATCAAATCTATCATAATCAAATGGAAAGAACATGGCAACAACAGCAAACCTGCCAAGAGACGGCCGCCCACAAAAGCTCACGGATCGGGCAAGGAGGGCATTAATCAGAGAGGCAGCACAGAGACCTAAGGTAACCCTGGAGGAGCTGCAGAGTTCCACAGCAGAGACTGGAATATCTGTATGTACATAGGACGACAATAAGCTGTACGCTCCATAGAGTTGGGCTTTATGGCAGAGTGGCCAGAAGAAAGCCATTACTTTCAGCAAAAAACAAAATGGCATGTTTTAAGTTTGAGAAGAGGCATGTGGGAGATTCCCAAAATGTATGGAGGAAGGTGCAATTTTAGTCTGATGAGACTAAAATTTAACCTTTTGACCATCAAAAAAAACACAATGTCAGATGCAAACCCAACACATCACATCACCCAAGGAACATCATCCCCACAGTGAAACATGGTGGTGGCAGCATCATGCTGTGGGCAAAATGGTCAGAGTTGAGGGAAAGATGCATGGTGCTAAATATAGGGATATTCTTGAGAAAAAACCTGTACCACTCTGTACATGATTTGAGCCAAGGACGGAGGTTCACCTTCCAGCAGGACAAGGACGCCAAACACACTGCTAAAGCAACACTTGAGTGGTGTATGGGGAAACATGCAAATGTGTTGGAATGGCCTAGCCAAAGCCCACACCTCATGGATCCAATAGAAAATCTGTGGTCAGACTTAAAGATTGCTGTTCACAAGCTCAAACCATCCAACTTGAAGGAGTTGGAGCAGTTTTGCAAGAGGAATGGACACAAATCCCAGTGGTAAGATTTGGCAAGCTCATAGAGACTTATCCAAAGTGACTTGGAGCTGTGATTGCTGCAAAAGGTGGCTCTACAAAGTATTGACTAGGGGGGGTGAATAGTTATGCACATTGACTTTTTGTTATTTTGTCCTATTTGTTGTTTGCTTCACAATAAAAAATAAATTAAAAAAATCTTCAAAGTTGTGGGCATGTTCTGTAAATTAAGTGATGCAAATCTTCAAACAATCCATTTTACTTCCAGGTTATGAGGCAACAAAACACAAAAAATTCCAAGGGGTGGTGTGTGTGAATACTTTTGCAAGGCAATGTAATTGCTCAAGCCTACAATTAGAGGGCCGAAGACTAAATCCGTAAGCCCTTCCCACCACCGCAAGCTGTTTGTGGGCTGGAACACATGGGGTCCGCAGTTACAATCCAGTCCTGTAGTTACAGTGCTCCACAGCCCTTGGAGTCGATAGAAAATGAACTAATGGATAATGATTAACAGGTGGAGATAATAAAGCTAAAATCCTGACGCCCCTGGGTTGACTGTGCTGTAGTTTCTTACGAAGTAGCACGTTGGTCCCGGAGTTGGTGGTTGGAGCATTGAGAGAAAGTAGGAGTTTATTCAGAGCAGGTTCTTACGATTTTATTGATTTCTATTTCGGAGATACTTATTTTACACTTAATCTTTGAAAACACAGTTTAACCGATAACACATAATATAAATTCACATAGAGTAAAAAACACACATAGATACATATATAGATAGGCCACTACATGCACCCACCCTACCCCCCACCCTATACCCCAACAATTAAAAATTACACATCAAACATAGATTTGTTTTTCCCTCACAAATATATACATATATACTTATTTTGTTTTCCCTTATATTCTTTTTGGGTTCGAGGTGGAGAGTGGAGAGAGGAGGGGAGAAGTGGGGAGGATGAGTATAGAGGAGGAGAGAGAGGAGAGAGAGGTGGCCCATGGCAGTGGAAGAGAGAGTAGTGGTGGAGAGGGGAGTGTTGGAGAGAGGAGTGGTGGAGAGTGGAGTGGTTGAGAGGGGGTTGGTGGAGAGAGGAGTGGTGGAGTGATAGAGAGAGGGTGGTGGAGATAGGAGTGGTGAAGTGATAGAGAGGGGAGTGGTGGAGAGAGGAGTGGTGGAGAGGAGAGTGGAGGAGAGGTAGAGGGGGGTGCAGTTGCCCATTACAATAGGCACATCAAGTTTAGGGTCAGAGGGGCTAGATCCTAGGGGGTTGGGTAGTGCAGAGGAGGGACAGGCCTCAGGGTCAGAGCAGGGAGTGCAGTATCCCAGTCCAAAGTTGGGAGGGCAAAAGTCTGGGGGCAGACACAGGGTCCCTAACTACAAACATGAGAAGATGTCCTCCTCCGTGCAAAACCATGAGCACCCCACTATCCTTTCAGGGAAGAGCGAAGCAAGGCCCGGGCCCAGGCCTGGAAGGCGGTAGCGACCGCAGTGACAGCAGTGGCCTTTGCAGAAAGGGATGTGATGTCTGTGAAGCATCGATTTGATGATGTCCGGTCAAGGTGAGGAGGATGATAGCCAAAAAAGACAGCACAGCGACAGCACCAAGTGGTGGCCTCCAAGTGACTGTCAAATACAACAAGTGGGAGAGGGTGCTCAAGGAGATGTTGTACCAGGTCCCCATCGATGGAGCTCAAGGCCTGGCAGCCCAACAGGATCCAGCCTCAATGTCAGGTGAATATTAGATACACCAACATGCCACCACATGTACATCTCACACACATAGAAAACACACAACACATGTAACTGTTGACCAAAAATGACACTGACATGTCAGCTACCTGGATTTAACAAGGGATAGATGGATAATCCATGCATCATTAAATCCATGAAGCTAAAAAATCAGTCATTAGTGGGCACAACACGAGTAATCAACCAATAGAGAGTCCATCTATTGGTGTGCCCAATGCTGCGTATGCAGATACTGGCTGCAGCCGGTATCAAGATAATGTCATGAGCCTAAAACAATCAAGCTCATGATCCAAAGAATAGATCACATCTAGCAAATGATAGCTAGTCATAGTAGAAATTAAGTGAAACATCCAGGTTCAAGACAAGATGTCAGATAGTTAGAAATTAACAGAAACCAATGTTTCATTCAACATAATCAACATATATTCTATTCTTCTCTCTTTTTCAGCTGGCAGGAGGACTGGGTCCACTGGTGAGCCAGAGGTGGGGGCATTATTCTGATGTTGGGGACCATGGCCCAACCCAACAGGAGCCGGTGCAAGAGGAGGAGGCAACAAGAGGAGCTGAGAGCCCGGGATATGAGGAGGAGGGCCCAATCATCTGGGCAGTGGGGTCACCTGCTGGACAACCAGCCACAACTGGGGCATTTGACCCCACTGTCACCACCCGGGCCTTCCTATTGAACTGGTTTCCGTGGTTTTCCTCCTCCTAGCAGTGCCACCACCTGGCTCCCACCACCACGAGTGAGCCAGGCTCCAGCCGGGCCCACCCACTCCCCACTGGGCCACAACTCCTGTTATCTCCTTAATCAGGACCTCCATCCCAGGTTCCACCACTGGATGCTGGCCAGGGGGAGATGCTGGTCCTCATGCGTCAGCTCGTGGAGATTGATCAGGGGAACCAGGGTAGTATCTCCTCCAATCACGCATCCTGCGGAGGCATCATAGGGAGGAGAGGAGACACCAACTCATGGTCAAGTCCTACCTTGCCAGGCTGCTACAGAACTTGGTTAACCAGAGCATGCTATTCCAGGTGAATATTGATGCTACTTGGCATGCTCTGGTTACCATCATCTCCACCTCTAACCCAGAGGCTTCCTCTGCAAAACCACAGACTGGCCACTCCTCACCTCCCGCAATGCCTCCGCCACCTCCAGTGCTGCTGCCTCCTGGGGAGATGCTTCCCCCTGCAATCCCTCTCAACTTGGGAGAAGGCATCCACCGACGGAGGGTCGGGGCCCTGTGGCAAGGCGGAGGAGGATGTAGGGGCTGTACATATGTTTGGACCTTCTCAACAGCACTCCTCAGTAACAATCTATTGGTCCAAATGTTAACGAAATCTAGCCTGGCTGCAGAGTAAAGGGTCATGGCCTATCTGATGGTGATATTTTGTATAGCTACCTCCCATCATATGGTCCATGATATTCTTCTCTGTGGACACAAAGATTTGTGTTTAACATTTCACCGATTGATGGTCACTGAGCAAAGATGCTGCAGTCCCTATCTTTTTTTAAGGCCTTATTCTTTAAACGTTTTAAGTTCTTTTTTGATTTTAGGCACAAATCAGGACTATGAAGGCATATTCTTCATTTGCAAGCATTGTTCCAAATATGAATTAATTGTAATATATTCACAGTGCCTCTCCAGTAGACATTCCTTCAATGACAGCCCCTACTAAACAAGTAACTCACACAATATTAATTAAATCATATAACCAGATTTAAGACATGATTGATGTTAGTTTAAATTTAGACCAATACAGCTTTGGCGGTTGACTTGCAAAGTCTCACAATGGCATGTTAATCAAAGCCAGCATTAATACATGTACTAGTGAAGCATGTGATCCTCTCTGCAATATCAGTATGAGAACAGATACTTGGGTCTGATTTAAGTAACTGAATATGGCTGCCGAAACTTTATTATGAGTATTCTTTAAAATGTGCTAACACCTGTATACCAGATGAATGTGAAATTAATATTGCTTAACAATATCAGATGGAGAAGGTGATAGTACTCCTGGACCACTGACTGTGGTCAAAGCTAAGCATTCATTGTGAGATGACACATCATTAATGGTCATGGCTACTGATATATCATGACAACTAGATAATGGTTAGTAATGCTTGCAGATGGAGATCAGATAAGTTGGTATATTGTTACAGTTACAGTATTTAGCAATGTACTGTAAATGCATTTTTTTCTTTTTTATCCTCCTCTGCCTTTTTTAGATTTGGACCACCTTTTTTGTCAGATTTTTATTTTGGGAACACACTGTCTGTGTGTAACTGGATTGAATTACATAGTCCAGAAGTTTATGCATCTGTTTAATTGAGCAGATGGAGAGCAGATGTAAGTGCTATGTGCATTACTGGTTACTTTGACTAGATGGAGTGATTTATGATGATCCTTTTCTTCATCAGATTCTTGTTACAGTGGTGTAGTGACCACATGTAATCATAGTACATGCTATGCATCATCATCGCTCTTAAGCAGTATTACATTTTACCCTTTAGGTATCCCTTTTTTTTTCTCCAAAAAGCATCTTGCCCTTCTGGGATCTGCCCACACCACACCCATGAAATTAATGCACAGTTGTATACATTTCTGAGTGTGCTTTGTGTATATAATAAAGTTTTGTTATACCGTTTTCACTTTTTCTGTGTGTTTTAAATGGTAAAGGTTATGAGATATTTTGTCTTCCTGTATACATTAATCGATGCCAGGCCTGTAATCTACCCCTGTGGTGCAGTGACCTCATCATCAGGTGAAATTATCTTATTCTGGATTGTAGGACAATACTGGAGACCATCTATCCTATTTGCTTACATGACCTGCTTATCTTGATTAGACACCTGTCACGCTAATCTGATCTCCTATTATTATTATTGTTTATTTATAATGCGCTGATATATTCCGTAGCTCTGTACATAAGTTAAATTCAGACAAAGATAAATAGAAATTAACATGTAGCAAAGAAAGGAAACCCTGTCTTTGAGTTCGGAATCCAATTTTTTCATGGTGCATTCCCAAAGTACATTGCAGGATTGAAACTTGCAGACTTACAACCTAAAGGTATTGTGAGTGGTAAAGGAGGAAGAGAGGTGTGATGAGCGTGTTATGATGGAAGGTGATACACTTCTTTAAAGAGATGCGTTTTAAGTGAGGTTTTGAATGTTTGGAGGCAAGAGGATGATCTGGTGGAGGAGTTCCAGCGAATAGGGGCAGCATGAGAAAAGTCCTGAAGGTGAGAGTGAGAGGAGGTGACAAGAGTTGTAGAAAGAAGAAGGTCATTTGCAGAACGAAGAGAGTGGGTGGGGGAGTATTTGGAGATGAGAGCAGAGATGTACAGGGGAGCGCTATTGTTTAGGGCTTTGAAAGTTAGGGTCATGATTTTAAATTTTATTCTAGAGGCTAAGGGAAGCCAGTGGAGTGACTGACAGAGAGGTGATGCCGACACTGAACATTGTGTATGGGAGATGAGTCTAGCAGAGGCATTCATAATGGATTGAAGTGGAGATAGTCGGGTGGTGGGTAGGCCAACAAGAAGCGAGTTGCAGTAGTCTAGTCGAGAGATGATTAGAGAGTGTGTTAGGATTTTAGTTGTGTCTTGTGTGAGATAGTGGCGAATTCTGGAGATGTTTTTTAGATGGAGAAGACAAGATTTAGTTAGTAACTGTATGCGAGGGATGAAAGACAGAGAGGAGTCCAGTAGAACTCCAAGACAACGGGCTTGGGAGGTGGGGGTGATGATGTCATTGTTGACAGTGAGAGAGATGTGAGGAATTGATGCTGTGGGAGAGGGAGGGAAGATTAGGAGTTCAGTCTTAGACATGTTGAGTTTGAGATGGTGGGTGAACATCCAAGAGGGTATACAGTTGGAGACGTGTGTTAGAAGAAAGGGGGATAAATCTGGTGCTGAGTGGTAGATGTGAGTGTTATCTGCATAGAAATGATAATGAAGCCCAAAAGAGTTTATTAGGGTACTAAGTGAGGATGTGTACATGGAGAAGAGGAGGGGGCTTAGGACTGATTCTTGGGGTATGCCAACAGACAGGGGGTGGAGAAGAGGTGTCGGAGAAGAAGAATTATCAATTTTGTAGGTATGATGAGAACCACGAGAGAGCAGTGTCTCGTATACCGAGGGAGAAGTAGATATGAAGTAGAAGTGGAAGGTCGACAGCGTCAAAGGCAGCAGAGAGATCCTATAGATATATTCATGTCTGGCAGCGTCTTTCTATGCAGTATCTGTCACTCTGGTTCCCCCTGTCCCTTGGACCCCATCCCTATACTTTATTAGCTTCTTTATGGACAGGCCAGCGGTTTCATAGCAAACATCCACATAATATTTCAACAATCTACATGTAATACATTTAATAAGCAGCATACATTGGAACAATGATACATTAATGGAACCGGGCCATGGAACAACATATATGTCACCATACACCCAGATCTCTAATACATAGAGGAACAGCACCATGAGACCCCAGACTGGGGCCATATGGCTGAGCATAGTCTATCCTTTCACATACTGTTGCACATAACACCTAACATTTACTTGCACTGTGCCATCCTTATCAAATATTTATACATATTGACTGTCAAACATATTTTCAGAAATATTTATTTTTTATGTTATTTGTTCATTGGGGAATGTTGTGCAATTAATTCTGATTAACTCCCCTGCTTCTTAAGTCTTTGAAAAAGCCTTTGCAAGTCCTAATTGAAACCCGTAATATTATTTGCTTCATTTGCCATTTACGTGTTAGAAGGCAATTGCAGGCTTGTTGAATTGTTGCAATTAAATATGGATTTTGAATCTTTAGTGCTGGTAACATTTGCAGCCTTGAAGCATCAAAGGAGGAGATAGGACGGAGTTATGATTTTGACCTCCACAGGGATTTTGAGCCTGTAACTCACAAATGGATTGTGAGTAGTGAAATGTAGCCAATTAAATATCTGTAACTTTTACGGCCTTCATTACGGCCTCCAGTAATTGCAATTTGGACAATTGAATAGGGGCCACGGTGAGCATAACTGCTAAGATGAGCAACTTCAAATGTTTTAAATCAGATTTTAAAGTTACTGTGCATACACTCTAAAGATCATTTCCATTATTTTGTGTGTTGATAATTCAAAATATAACCTAAACTAAAAATATATATATATATTATGATACCATTTAGAACGCTAAATAAAAATTCATGCTCAAGTGTTTGGTAATGTGCACAGGTGGCTACGGCTCAAAGAGAGAATTGTTTAGAGTGGTGTTGTGTTTGTCATTATAACTAATCATCCTTAAATAAAGACTGGAATAGACTGATTAAGTGGAGTATTGTTAGTTTCCCATCCCAACAAACACCCAGCTGTTGTTACTGACCATTTATATCCTATTTTAATTCAGTCTGAAATTGTCAATTTTTTTAAATGTATTATTTATTTCAATATACATATACAAAAACATACAAAACACTACACACAATCTTCCCAGATAACACAGAGCAAATATATACAACTTTGATAATCGATAAGAGAGGAAAAACAACAACAAGGAAATAAATTAATTATTTAATGTACAGATTTACCTGATGATCAAATTCTCCCTATATTGGTTAGGTCCCTTTATAGTTTGGCATTATATTGGTCCCAGATATCCCAATTAATAGATCTCTTTCTTTTGGGGCCCTGTGCGTAATCTTCATTGATCAAATCCCTATTATAGTTTATTTTATTAACAACTTCTTTCCTAGATGGAATTGTAGATTTATTCCATTGTTTAACTAATAATGATTTGATAATTAATAATAAATGTGATATCAATAATTTGTCTTTAGTAAATATTTAATCTTATTTTTATCTAGATGAAAGAAGATTATTGCCAGGGTGCACAGGCATTTAACCCCTGACATTGAGGTTAAATGTCTGCAGCATTCTTCCCAAAATATGTTAATTATACTGCATTCCCCCCATATATGAGGGGCAGTACCTTCTTTGCCACATCCTTTCCAACATAATGGAGGAAGTTGAGGATCTATCTTGTTCATAATTACTGGGACTAAATACCACTTTTGCGTTAGCTTAAAGTATAGCTCCCTATATAAATTATTCATGGAGGTTTTCCTTATTAACCTTAGAGCTCTAGACCAATCTTGGTCATCATAGGTTAAACAAAAATTACTTTCCCATTCTTTTAGACTCTTTGATTCTATAAATTTCATGGATTTTATTCTGATTTTACTAATTTTAGAGGTAAGGTGTGAAACTGGCCCTTTGATCAATATTTCTTCTAAGTCATAAATTTTTTCCATTTTTAAGGATACATATCCCTTTTGCTTTAATTTTTCCATGAGTGATCTATGTTTCAGCCATAAAAGTTTTTTAAGCCGTAATTACTATAGAGCTCTTCTTGTTTTATTAAAGAGCCTGTTGGATATAGGTCAGATAAAAACTCTATTCCGGCTTTCTTCATTAAATCCACTTCTATTTTACATGACTCCTCCATAAATATATGTATCAGAGCTGACAAAGATGGAATATGAAATAGCTCGGATTTGGTTATGTTTTTCCCCCAAAATGTTATCAAGGACCTTATCCTCTCTAGAAGTCTATCCCAAATTCCGTCCTCCTCTTTGAATTTTCCTAATAATGTTCTAACTGGAATAACTCCTATAAGATCTTCCTGAATTGTTTTCCAGCAAGTTATCTTATGTTTAATATTCATATTAATTATATGAGATATGGCAATATTTTCACATATTTCTTTTATATCAGGGGTTCCAATACCACCTAGTTCAAATGTTTTAGGATTCCCATATTATTGAAGCTAGAGGCTCCATAAATAATAGGAATAACAATGGAGAGAGGGGACACCCTTGACGGGTCCCATTACTTATTGCAAACTTCTCTGTCTCAGAACTGGAACCAACAATATAAGCCAATGATTTATTATAAAGGGCTTTGATTGCTTTTGATGCAAAGTCGGCGAAGCCGAATTTCTGACACACTGCCTCTAGAAACTCCCAACTGACCCTGTCAAATGCCTTTTTCGCGTCAAGTAACAGGATCAGTGTGGGAGCTCTTTCTTTTTTTGCAAAAAAAATCAAATCTATTAGACGTCTGGTATTGTCAGAGGCCTGACGGCCCCTGACAAATCCAGAATGATCTAAATGTATTAGTTTGGGTATAATACTATTTAGCCTATTAGCCTAGATCTTTGCATATATTTTTAGATCATTTTTAATGAGGGAAATGGGGTGATAACTAGAAACTTCCTCTGGGCTTTTAAAATGTTGATTATTTTAGCCTCAACTGTTCCCCTATTTCTTTTAGGAAAAACTTATAGTATAAATGGTCCTACCCATCTGGGCCCAGAGCTTTATTAGATTTCGCTTTTTAGATTACTTCATCTATTTCATCCAGAGTAAAATCTTTATTTAGGAATATTTGATCGTCTTCATCTAACATAGGAAGATTAACTTTGCCTAAGAATTGGTTTATTTCATCTTTACTAGGTTTTTTTTAAATGTGGGGTTACTATCAAGGTTATATAATGAACTATAAAATTCCTTCATCATTTCTCCAATCTTATCTGGATGAGTATAAATGATATTGTCCGAACCGTTGAGGCTAAGAATTTTGTTTCGTTTTTTTTTTTGCTTCTTTAATTTGTTTGCCAGATATGTACTTGTTTTATTTCCCAGTAGGAAGTGGGACTGCTGAGATCTCCAAACCAAAGATATTGTAAGATTGTATTTATTTGAGCATTCAGTCTAGAGATCATCAGTGTCCCCTCCCCACTGGAAAGCATTCTGTTCTTTCTCTGCTGTTTTTCCAATTCTATATACAAAAGTCTCAAAGGTTTCCCCCTTGATTTATGAATTTTTTCCATTTGGGAAATCATTTGCCCTCTCATTACAGACTTATAAGCACACCATAAGGTAGTGGCAGAATCAACTGTCTTTTTATTTATTTTAAAAAAGTCTCTAGTTTCATTCTTTAGAAACTCTGATGTTTCTTCATTTTTTTTTTAAATTGGGTCTAACTTCCATTTTTTTTATATTTCTATTTTCCTTTAAGTCATCTATAATAGTATATCCATAGAATGATCTGACCAAGGTGTTGCGCTAATTTCTATATCCTTTACTAATCTTAGGGTGTGTATATCCATAAAAAAATAGTACAGTCTTGAATAAGAATTAAATCGGTTAGAAAAATGAGTATAATCTTTATCGTAAGAATGTACCGTAATATTCTCCAAGAGTCCAAAAGGTCATAGTTAGATATTTCATTTACAGAATCTTTAGACATCTTATTGATCCGATTTTCAGATTTCTTTTCAATTTGCCGATGCTATCATTTATAGTATCCATCAACATATTGAAATCACCTCCAATGATTATCAAACCTTTTTTTAATTTTTTTAATTTCTTTGTGTATCTTCTTTAGGAATCTAATTTGGTTGACATTTGGCAAATATAAGTTGACTATTGTCATAAGTTTTCCATTAATAGAGCTGCACAAAATTATGAATCTTCCTAAGGGATCTATGATTCTAGCTTCCTCAGAAACTTTTTAACTTATAACTAAAAAGGATTGAGACACCTTGTGATTTTCTTATTATACGTTGAATCGATCCTAATACATATAATGTAAAGAGTCCTTGCCTCCTGTAATAACAAGACATCAGCTTTAATTTTAATATAATTATTTAAGGCAGTTCTCCTCTTAGTTGGAGAATTTAATTAGTTTACATTATGAGTTATTATTTTAATTATATTTGACTAAACTTAATATTATCTTTGCTCGCTTGTAAATAACTGCTTTATTTTTAATATATTTTATGATTACCATTTTCTCTTAGTCAGAGAATTTATTCAATTTAGACTGTAAATTACTATTTTGATCACCATTTAGTATAACAAATTTCCTTATTCCTCACTAATATTTCCACCATATCTTTTCTTGTTGTTTTACTTATAAACATCTGATTGTTGGGAAGCACATTCATTCTCACATTTATACACCTGTTGAACATACCTTGGGTTGGACTTGATTTAAAGTTCAACTCCGATTTTGGGGCGTTTATGCCGATTTTAGGAAATGTTAGGAGGTAATTAAACCTTCCTGGTTTTGGGGTCATGTTTCTTTCATTTTTTTTTTTTTTTTACACATCTTCTCTTCCCTGCTACTCCTGTTTTCTCTCCTTTTTGGCTTCCTTCCTTCTTCCCTGCCCCTTTCTTCTTTCCCTCTTCTCCTTTCCTTTTTTTTGTACTCCTTTCCTCAATTTTTACATCGCTTGTCTATCCTCTTCCTTCACCTTACCCTTCTCTTATCTATTTATTGTCTTACTTTGTATCACGTATCGCATACTTTGTAATTTATTGAAAACGGAATAATCGGAAACTATAGTTTAAATTTTCTCTTAGTCTCCTTCTTTTCCTTTAACTTTTCTCTTTCCCCCTATCTCTTTTTCTTTTTTTCTCATTCCCTTCTTCCCTTTTCCCTCCCCCCTTCCCCTCGTTTTTCTCGTTTTTCCTCTCTTTCCCTCCTCTCTCTTCTTCTCTTTTTCCACTCTCTGACTTTTGTGAACTATTTTTCTTTAAATATATATGTCAATATAATTCATTTTATATCCTGTCTCCTTTTATTTTAATATACCTATTAGAGTATACATAACAAATATAACGAACTATGAAATAAGACAAATAGAATGATAGCCATCAAGATAGTAATAGGATGCTGCAGAAATAGCAACTAAATTTGCATTCTGACACTCAAAGAAGGACCCTAGCGGAGTGACCCATAGGAGATCAACAAGTGAAGGAAAGCCAACGTCCTGACTTCTAACGACCTATTAAAGTGTCTTCGGGTTAAGGACCGCAGGGTAATCCCCCACACGTGCTATCCCATCCGTCAGTCTGGAAAGTACCAACTTTCCAATATAATTTAAATTCATATTATCATATTTGCTTAATACCAATTATTCTAATACAAATAAGAGAAACAATACCTCCTCAGTGCGAACCTAAAAAAGTGCTATATTATAATAGCAATACTATTAGTTACTCTAATTCAGCAAGATGTATAATTATGCTTAAAAAAAATGTTAAATGTAATGATTTTTTTAAATGTCATACTAAAAAAATAATGTGCCAGATATAAAGTGCATTAAATATATATTGACATAAATCTAAACACAATCATGTTTCATATATAGATTAATGTGATTATAAAGTGCAAATCGTGTGCAAAATGTATGTTGAAAAAGAAAATCATCTGTCCGCTGTGAATACTTAAACAAAATATTAAAAAAAAAAATCTAATAAATGATATTTATAAGTAGAAGATAAAATACCAAAAAACAACATGATATAAAAACTATGACATTCTCAAATGAAATATCAAAAAGTGTAATTCAAAAGTAAAAAGCAGTAAAAAAAAGGGTCTTTCTGTTGCCTCTCAGCTCTTCCTTCCCCTATTCTCTCTCGAAAGTCACTTTATTAATTCCCATTCAGGTCTATCTTTGTGAATGGAAAGGTCAACTTCAAAGTTCCATTTTTGTAGCAAGGACTGTCCTTCTTTGACCAAATTCATTCTATGCCAAATGGTATATTTCAAGAAAAAAAGGACAGAGGGAGATTTCCATCTATATTTAATTTCTTCTTTCCTCAATCTTTGTGTTATAGCGGAATATTATTTTCTTTTTGCTAACGTCTGAGAAGACAGATCTGAAAATAATTTTATTTTCTCATATGGAGGATCCATATATTTTTTCATGTAATTTGTTTTTAATATGACTTCCTTAAATGGTTGATAATGGAGCCTTGCTATAATGTCTCTAAGAAGGGATTTGTCCAATCCTCTAGTGAGAGGTATCCTATGGATAATCTCAATTTTTGAATCTTCTTTAGGAAACTGGGGTATTAGTTTATGAAGCATATCTTCAGTAAATGTATTCAAATCTTTGTCTGATATGTTTTCATCTATCCCTCTCATTTTTAAATTATTTGTCCTTGATCTAGCCTTCATATTACAGATTGTATTATTTGATTCTCCTATTTTATATTCAAGATTGTGTGTATATTTTAAAAGTTAATTATTGTCCATGATTAATTTATGGCATTTTATCTAAATCTCATTAATTTTTTTGATTGATTTTGTGTTTTCTGTAATCTGTTTTGTTAGTTCAGAAGTAATCTTAACTTGAAAGTCATACAAAAGATCTTTCATTTTAGAACAAGTTAAATGTTCTTCTTGGAAATGTTCTGCCCCCTCTATGGAAGACTGAGATGATACTCCCGGGGATTTATTTGTAGTTTGTTCTAATAAAGAAGATTCTGTTCAGGATATTTCCAAGGGATTCCTTTTATTGTTGGGTAAGAAGAACTGGTTAGTGTTTGATTTTTCTTTTCTTTACTTTTTGTTTTAGTAGCTGTTGAGGGTTTTCTATTGGCCATCGTGCCCCCTCTATATCTGTAAGTGTTTCGATGAATTACCCTGGTTCACCCTGGTTCAATCTTCTTTAACTCCTCTTTAGTTTTTATTAATTGTTCCTTTTATTTAATTTTATAGCAACATTCATAGAGACAGCTTTAAGATGTAGATTGAGCTAGTTAACAGATGTCAACTCAGCTGTGTCAGACCTTAAGACTTTTGTGGCCATCCAGCTCACAAAAATTGTATATTGCTAGTTCTCTTTAAGGATTCTCTTTAAGTCCTGCTTCTTTTCATAGAGCTTTTGTTTTATTTATATAGCCCTATCTCCTATTCACCTCTCCTCCCTCTATACTATCCCTCTAGATTGACTCTTTATTTTATTTCAATCAGTAGTTAATTGAGCATTTTCCATACTTGGCACATACTTGGCACAGTTAACAGTATAAGATTGTACTTGTAAAAGGACTTAGCTTTAAATGGCGTCCAACTGGTAGTCCGGCGTCCTCTTCTCCATATCATCCTGTGTGTAGCTGAACACAGAGTGGTCCGGTTATAATAGGCTTCTAACGGGCTCTGCGTTCCATAGATTTCCACCCTCCACTCAGCAATGGACTCACTTGCTGCTTTGAATGTCTGTCGAACCTGGCATCCCACTCACTAGCTCCCACCAACTCACGTCTGCCGTGTCTTCTCCCGGGACCACCACCTCTGTTTCCGGGAACTCGCCCTGCTTTCCGGGGGCCGTGATACCAGCACCCCTTGCGTCTTCCTTCAACAGCAAACCGTCAATCCCTGATGTGCTGATACATGGTACTCCATCATATACCTGTGGTTTTTAGGGTAATAGAGTATAGGAGGAGAAGGATAATATAGGAGCAAGCTTTACATGGGCTTACAATAGATTTGAAATCACCTTATCAGCTTCAGTCCAGGAGTAGCTGTCGTGCTGGTCGGGCGATCCATTTCCGGTACTGCCCCCCAGCCGTTCCTCAATTTTACTTTCTTATCTGGTCATGACATGTAAATAAATGCAAGATCTGTCCATGTAATAATTCAACACTACGCTGAGGAAACAATAAGCTGAACAATGCAGTAATGTACAAATGTATTTGCTGTTGTTAATAGCATTTTATTAGGATAGTAGGTGAGTGAGACCTTCTTTACTTTGAAAGACTGAAGAGATTTTGAGGATTGGCTTCAGCTCTTTCACTTGGTTTTACACAATATGTCTTGAGTGCCCAGAAATGATGCACACAAGGATGCAAAGCATGGTGCCCACAAATTATGTGGATGCATGATTCAATCTTCAGAACGTTTTTCCTATTTTTTCAAAAATTATCACAATTAAAAGGGACATGGGAGATCTCTGGATTTTATTAGGATTATAATATTCCTATGAATCTTTTCATGTACTTTAACTTATACTTTCAACTTGTATGTACTTTATTTTATTAAGGAGTGCTTAAAAGGGCCTGGAGATGAAGCACCTCCCAGGAAGTAGCTACAGCGGAGGTCTAGCGTGGGAGTCCTGGCGTGAAGGGAGCTGAGCTTCAGAGGCCTTCATTAAGTTATTGAGAGTGCCTGAAACACTTATTCCAGCTAAATTGCTGAATCCTGTTTTTACCCTGACCTCCTTTGTGGAAGTGTGGTAGCTAACTGGTGGAGCTGCGGCTGGAAATCAGGCGCAAACATAACTGAGCCAGCCCTGAACTCTGATGAGCTGCATGGCGGCCGTGGATGCTGGGGAGATGCCATGCTGAGCGGTCATTTGACTGATGATTCGCTGGCTGAAACATTTGTGAGCATAGGAACCTTGGCTTGAAAGGCCGCACAGAAAGATTGCAGGACAGAGTTAGCAGTAATGTTTGCACCAGCTGAATTGCTAAGCTTCGCCCAGACTCTGCCCTCAGTTGGGAATGAATTGCAGCTGACTGATAGAGCTGCGGCTGGGAATTGGATACGCACACCAGCTGAGCCAGCCTTGAATTCTGCTGAGCTGCAGATCTGCCGTAGATGAAGGCGAGATCTATACCGGCTGATGCTGACTGGTGGAGCGCCTGTTAAAAGATATATGAGCAGAGGAACTGGAGCCTTAAAGGCTGCACAGAAAAAATGGAGGGCAGAGAGAGAATAATGGATACTAGATGCCCTGCAATCAGTTTGCCTTTGAAAATATCAGGATATCTTGATCCCCAGAGTTTGCGGAGAGAGACATCCAGCATGTGAGTAAGGGAAATATCCCTAATGAAGAAATTCTACATGAAGATACTTGATTTAAAAATAACAACTCTAGTGATCCCTACTTGTGAATTGATTCAGAACATGCTGAGGCACTGAGAAATTGACCTCATTAATATAAGCATAAACATATAGAAAAGATAAGCTAAGAAAATTGCAAACACCATTTTTTCTTCTTTTTTATAAATAATAGTGAGTTACTCCTCAAGCTTACTTTCTTATTGATATAAAGCCTCATTCAGTTGAGGATCGTAAGCCCAAAAAAGTAGGCCTTACATTTGCTGGCCTGTTGCAGGCCCGATTTAAGGTGCTATTCAATTGGTCGGGCCGCAAGTTAGGCGCTAGTCGCAACAATCGTAAACCATGCTCTCAGCAGTAGCATTTGTGGGCTTGAACATGATCACGGATGCAAGCCCGTAACAAGGAGCACTTTAAAAGATAAAATCAATACAGCACTGTAAATGATGGGGAACACAATAGGTGACATTAGAATTAAAAGCACAACAATCTCAAGCTTGCACATCGCCATAATAAAATACTTTATTTCATGTTTAATTTCCATCCAAAGTCCTACCTGCTTGAATGACCTCCAAGCCCGTAACTCGTTATTCAAGCCCGTAGGTCTTCAATGAAATATGGAGGTTTGATTCCAAAGGGCTTGGAGGTTGAAACCCGTAGGACTATGGATGGAAATGAAACATTAAATAAAGTATTTATTTATGCCGATTTGCGAGTTTGAGAATGTTGTGCTATTAACTCTAAGACATAACATCACTTTCCCTTTTATTAAAAGTACAGTATTGCTTTTTTATTTGCTCTTAAAGTGCTATGATTTTTTGTTAAGCCCTTTGCGATACCTCCTTGGTACCATTAACCTGTGGTTCGAGTTTAGCCATTTGTGGACTTGATGGAGTGGTTAGCGAGGGAAAATTTGAGCAATTGAATGGCGATTTGCGATTTTAGCAAATCGCATCTCTTGTGGCCGTGAAAGATCAAAGGCTTTGAGGGAAGTAAATAGCGATTTGATAAATTGCTGTAAATCACAGCTTTGAGCCCGTAACTCGATCGGAGCCCGAAAACGGAAGCCAATTGAATAGCAAAGTAACTTGCAACGTCTACTTGCGAGCCCAGATCTCCAAAACGGAGCAATTAAATGAGCCTCATAATTACTATATAGATTTCGATCTCTAATTAATTAGGTGTAAGGGAAGCACTCTCGAGGGACAAATTAAACAACCTTTTTGAAGGATAAAAGGATCAAATGTTCGCGAACGGACGAACATTGGCGAACCGCCATAGACTTCAATGGGCAGGCGAATTTCAAAACCCACAGGGACTCTTTCTGGCCACAATAGTGATGGGAAAGTTGTTTCAAGGGGACTAACACCTGGACTGTGGCATGCCGGAGGGGGATCCATGGCAAAACTCCCACGGAAAATTACATAGTTGATGCAGAGTCTGGTTTTAAGCCATAAAGGGCATAAATCACCTAACATTCCTAAATTGTTTGGAATAACATGCTTTGAAACATCAGGTATGATGTTGTATCGATCAGGTAGTGTAAGGGTTACACCCGCTTCACAGTAACAGACCAATCTCCCCGTTTAATGCACCGCAAACAACCGCAAACAGTCCCTTTGCACAACCGCAAACTCCCCATTTGCACAAGGTTGGATACCAAGCTAGCCATGTCCCGTTCCTTGTCCTCACTGATGTCATTGAAGGTCTCTTCCTCCACCCAGCCACCAAGGGTCCCCGAAAGGTGACAACAAGCCCCCTGGGATGCCTGCTGTGTTTGGTCTTCTACCTCCTCAAAGCCACCTTCCTCCTCTGACTCCTCTTCTTCAGACTCCTCTCTCTGCGTTGCCTCTGTCTGCGTTATTATAAGGTGTGTACTGTTAAGTAGTACTATTCCTATCGGTTTAATCCCTGTTATGTCCACTATTAGGGGACGTGTATATGGCATGGATTTTTGGAACAGGGAGATGGAAAAAGATGCATGGTTGGACCTCCTACTTCTAATTTGGGGCACTGCACGTGCAATCTAAGGTGCCACCAGATAGGAATGAGTAGTACACCTCTCCTATCAGTTTAATACCTGTTACGTTACTTATCAGGGGACGTGTATATGGCATGGATTTTTGGAACAGGGAGATGGAAAAAGATGCTTGGTTGGACCTCCTACTTCGAATTTGGGGCACTGCACGTGCAATCTAAGGTGCCACCAGATAGGAGAGGTGTATTAAGTTATACTACTCATTCCTATCAGTTTAATACCTGTTACGTCACCTATCAGGGGACGTGTATATGGCATGGATTTTTGGAACAGGGAGATGGAAAAAGATGCTTGGTTGGACCTCCTACTTCGAATTTGGGGCACTGCACGTGCAATCTAAGGTGCCACCAGATTGGAAAGGTGTATTAAGTTGTAATACTCATTCCTAGCAGTTTAATACCTGTTACGTCACCTATCAGGGGACGTGTATATGGCATGGATTTTTGGAACAGGGAGATGGAAAAAGATGCTTGGTCGGACCTCCTACTTCGAATTAGGGGCACTGCACGTGCAATCTAAGGTGCCACCAGATAGGAGTGGTGTATTAAGTTGTAATACTCATTCCTATCAGTTTAATACCTGTTACGTCACCTATCAGGGGACGTGTATATGGCATGGATTTTTGGAACAGGGAGATGGAAAAAGATGCTTGGTCGGACCTCCTACTTCGAATTTGGGGCACTGCACGTGCAATCTAAGGTGCCACCAGATAGGAGTGGTGTATTAAGTTGTACTACTCATTCCTATCAGTTTAATACCTGTTCCGTCACCTATCTTTCCTCCCACTAGCACATTCTATATGTCATCAACAGGCCTGTGTGTATTTAGAGAACCACACTTTAAGGCCCTTAACCTGGGACAAGGTGGCTTGGCTATCAGAATTGCCTCAGAGCCTTAAAAACTCACCAAACCCCCTAATCAGACACTTACTATCATATTGGAAATGGGCCAAGAAACACACGGGTTTGTTCCCTGGATCCACCCAAATGACCCCAATTCTTGACCAACCTCAGGCCCCGAAACACGTGAGCACAACATCTCAACACTGGTGGAGGTCAAGGAAACTAGATAGACTGGGAGACTGGTTAGTAAAGGGCCAGATGCTCACCTATGAGGAATTGAGGGACAAGCATAAGCTACCGCTGTCAGAACATTACAATTACTGTAGGCTGAGGCATTTCACACACTCCCTGACCCAGAAACAGGGGACACCGGTCTTAAATTGGTTCTCCAAAATTTGTAAAGATAAACCTCTATCAAGGGGGATCATTGGGTCGCTTTACAAATATAAAACATTTGTTACTGGTTGAAGCGACACTGGGGGAAGGACCGGAGTGGGGGAGCCCTGGAGACCCTTCAGAAGCAACCGGCGGCAAAATCATCCCAGGAAAGGAGAGGTCGCTCACTGAAGCCTGCCCTAGGGTAACCCAGGGGTAATTGCCCAGGTTAGATATTGTAAATAATAAGCTAATACTGCTGGAGGGAAGATAGCTAATAGGACTTTGGTGTTCCCTGCAGATATACTCTTTACTATTGTCTGTTTTACCATGTTTTAGGTATCTCTTAAATTGCAATCACAGTAAAAAATAAGAAAAATGATTAACCTAAAAAGTAAAAATAAGAAGGAATAACCAGCTAACTTCCACAAAATGTCTTTATTATAAATATGTATTTTTGCACAACTGTAATGCAAGACTGTTCAAAAATGCTTTATTTTTAATTACATGCTGTACGCCTTCTGACAATAAAATAATTTAAATGCAAAAATTAGGTATTGCGACCAGAAAAATTGATGTTAGTTTGTGGACTATTATTAGCTCAAGGCAGCTCATCTATCAGGCCTTTTTTAATCGAATGTATCGCCCACTGTAAGTCCCTTCGGGATCCATCCCTCATTCATCTTAATAAAGGTGAGGTAATCTAGACTTTTTTGACCTAGGCGACTTCTCTTATCAGTGACAAAACCTCCTGCTGCACTGAAGGTCCTTTCTGACAGGACACTTGAAGCGGGGTAGGGCAGAAGTTCCATGGCAAATTGGGATAGCTCAGGCAACAGGGCAAGCGTGCACACCCAGTAGTCAAGGGGTTCATCGCTCCTCATAGTGTCGATATCTGTAGTTATGGCGAGGTAGTCTGTTACCTGACAGTCAAATTATTCTCTGAGGGTGGACCCCGAAGGGCTGTGGCGATGCATAGGACTTAAAAAGCTCCGCATGTCCTCCATCAACAAGACATCTGTAAAGCGTCCTCTCCTTGCCGGCGTGGTCATGGGAGGAGGAGGATTATGTTCACCTCTTCCACTGTTAGATTGCCTTTGTGCTGTGACATCACCCTTAAACGCTGTGTAAAGCATACTATTTAATTTATTTTGGAAGTGCTGCATCCTTTCCGACTTGTGGTAATTCGGTAACATTTCAGGCACTTTCTGCTTATACCGGGGGTCTAGTAGCGTGGACACCCAGTGCAGGTCGTTCTCCTTCATCCTTTTTATACGAGGGTCCCTCAACAGGCACAACAGCATGAAAGACCCCATTTGCACAAGGTTGGATGCCGAGCTAGTCATGTCCCGTTCCTCGTCCTCAGTGATCTCACTGAAGGTATGTTCTTCCCCCCAGCCACGTACAACATCACTGATACCAGATAGGTGACAACGAGCACCCTGGGATGCCTGTTGTGGTTGGTCTTCCTCCTCCTCCAAGCCACATTCCTCCTCTGACTCCTCTTCCTCACAATTCTCTTCCAGCGTTGCCGCAGGTCCAGCAAGCGATGCTGATAAGGCTGTTTCTGACGGTGATGGTGACCACAACTCTTCCTCTTCACGCTCATTTACGGCCTGATCCAGCACTCTTCGCAGGGCATGCTCCAGGAAGAAAACAAAGGGTATGATGTCGGTGATGGTGCCCTGGGTGCGACTGACCAGGTTTGTCACCTCCTCAAAAGGACGCACAAGCCTACAGGCATTGCACATGAGCGTCCAGTAACGTGGCAAAAAAATCGCCAGCTCCGCAGAGGCTGTCCTAGCACCCCGGTCATACAAATACTCGTTAACGGCCTTTTCTTGTTGGAGCAGGTGGTCGAACATTAGGAGTGTTGAATTCCAACGTGTCGGGTTGTCTAAAATCAAGCGCCTCGCTGGCATGTTGTTTCGCCGCTGGATATCTGTAAAGTGCGCCATGGCCGTGTAGGAACGACTGAAATGGGCACACACCTTCCTGGCCTGCTTCAGGACGTCCTGTAAGCCTGGGTGCTTATGCACAAAGCGTTGTACAATCAGATTACACACATGTGCCATGCACGGCACAAGTGTCAACTTGCCCAAATTCAATGCCGCCAACAAATTTCTTCAATTGTCACAAACCACTTTGCCGATCTCCAGTTGGTGCGGAGTCAGCCACTGATCCACCTGTGCGTTCAGGGTGGACAGGAATGCTGGTCCGGTGTGACTCTCTGCTTTCAGGGAAGTCAACCCCAAGACGGCGTGACACTGCTGTATCCGGGATGTGGAATAGTACCTGTGGAGCTGGGGGGGTGCCGTTGATGTGGAGCAAGACATAGCAGCAGCAGCAGAAGAGGACTCAGCCGAGGAGGTTATGGAAGAGGATGGAGTAGGAGGAGTAGAGGAGGTGGCAGCAGGCCTGCCTGCAAGTCGTGGCGGTGTCACCAACTCCTTTGCAGAGCCACGTATTCCATGCTTGGCAGCCGTCACCAGGTTTACCCAATGCGCAGTGTAGGTGATATACCTGCCCTGACCATGCTTTGCAGACCAGGTATCCGTGGTCAGATGGACCCTTGCCCCAACACTGTGTGCCAGAGATGCCATTACTTCCTTTTGCACAATCGAGTACAGGTTGGGGATTGCCTTTTGTGCAAAGAAATTTCGGCCGAGTACCTTCCACTGTGGTGTCCCAATAGCTACAAATTTTTATAACGCCTCAGACTCCACCAGCTTGTATGGTAAAAGCTGGCGGGCTAAGAGTTCAGACAAGACAGCTGTCAGTTGCCGGGCAAGGGGGTGACTTTGTGACATTGGCTTCTTACGCTCAAACATGTCCTTGACAGACACCTGACTGTGGGCAGATGAGCAGGGACTGCCCAGGGCGAGACACGGAGTGGGGGATGGTTGAGAGGGGGCAAGCAGGGCAGCAGTGGTTGACGTGGCTGAAGATGCTGGACCAGGAGAAGGATGGCGGCTTTGACTTTGTGTGCTGCTTGTACTGATGTGTTAATCCCATAGGCGTTTGTGATGTGACATCATGTGCCTTCGCAAAAAAGTTGTACCTAGGTGGGTGTTGGACTTCCCACGACTCAGTTTCTTTTCGCACAGGTTGTCGCAGGCAGACACACGAAAAAATTGCCACACTGCTGAGCTCTGCAATGACGGCATTCTGGTGGTGGCAAAAGCATGCGTTGACTGGCGTGCTGTCTGGCTGACCACGGGTGCCGATGCATGCTGTCTGACTGTGCCACTAGCTACTTTCGACGACCTCCCGCTGCTTCCAACTCATCTCCTCCTCCTCTCTGTCTCCCCATCTGAACTTTCCTCCTGTTCTTCTTCTCTTATAGCGGGCACCCACGTGACATCCACGGACACATCGTCATCATCAACCGCTTCACTTGTATCTGACAACTCAACAAAGGAAGCAGCACCGTATGTCCATGTGTGTAATGCTGCCTGACTGGGACATATCCCTGTCATCTACATCCTCTGGCACTAATGTTTGTGCATCACTTATTTCTTCCAACGGATGTGTAAATAACTCTGCTGACGGATCAAGTGAAGCGGCTGTGGTGCTAGTGTTGGTGGTGGCGGCAGGCGGGCGAGTGGTAACTGGAGAGGTGCCCGAAGCTAAGCTGGAGGAGGATGGTGCGTCTAGGTTCCGAGCGGAAGCTGTAGAAGATTGGGTTAGCCAGTCAACCATGTCCTCAGAATTGTTCAAGTTCAGGGTACGTTGCCTCTGAAAACTGGGCATTATTCTAGGGCCAGAGGGAATCACAGCACCACAACCACGACGGCCCCTGCGGGGTGGCCTGCCTCTGCCTGTAATTTTTTTTACGATTAGTGGTACTATGCGTGCAAGCTACTGTGACACCAGATATGAGTGTCAATGCGCACTGGCAAAAGTTGGTAGACTAGATGCAATAGGCCTCACACACACGCCTTTAGGCAGGCAACTGATATTCAATCGATTACAGTAACAAAAGGGTTGTTTTATTTCACTGCACACTACGGTTGCACTAGATATGAGTGTCACTGCGCACTGGCAAAAGTTGGCAGACTAGATGCAATAGGCCTCACACACATGCCTTTAGTCAGGCAACTGATATTCAATCGATTACAGTAAAAAAAGGGTTGTTTTATTTCACTGCACACTACGGTGACACCAGATATGAGTGTCACTGCGCACTGGCAAAAGTTGGCAGACTAGATGCAATAGGCCTCACACACACGCCTGTAGGCAGGCAACTGATATTCAATCGATTACAGTAAAAAAGGGTTGTTTTATTTCACTGCACACTACGGTTGCACTAGATATGAGTGTCACTGCGCACTGGCAAAAGTTGGCAGACTAGATGCAATAGGCCTCACACACACGCCTGTAGGCAGGCAACTGATATTCAATCGATTACAGTAACAAAAGGGTTGTTTTATTTCACTGCACACTACGGTTGCACTAGATATGAGTGTCACTGCGCACTGGCAAAAGTTGGCAGACTAGATGCAATAGGCCTCACACACACGCCTGTAGGCAGGCAACTGATATTCAATCGATTACAGTAAAAAAAGGGTTGTTTTATTTCACTGCACACTACGGTGACACCAGATATGAGTGTCACTGCGCACTGGCAAAAGTTGGCAGACTAGATGCAATAGGCCTCACACACACCTTTAGGCAGGCAACTGATATTCAATCGATTACAGTAAAAAAAGGGTTGTTCTATTTCACTGCACACTACGATTGCACTAGATATGAGTGTTACTGCGCACTGGCAAATGTTGGCAGACTAGATGCAATAGGCCTCACACACACGCCTTTAGGCAGGCAACTGATATTCAATCGATTACAGTAAAAAAAGGGTTGTTTTATTTCACTGCACACTACGGTTGCACTAGATATGAGTGTCACTGCGCACTGGCAAAAGTTGGCAGACTAGATGCAATAGGCCTCACACACACGTATGTAGGCAGGCAACTGATATTCAATCGATTACAGTAAAAAAAGTGTTGTTTTATTTCACTGCACACTACTGTGACACCAGATATGAGTGTCACTGTGCACTGGCAAAAGTTGGCAGACTAGATGCAATAGGCCTCACACACACGCTAGCAGGCAGGCATATGCAATTAGATTACACAGAAAATAATAATAAAATAAAATAAAAAGGGCTTTTTGGGTTGCTGTCCTTGCAGCAGATATCAAAGGAGTCCTTCAGGTGTGTAGTTAAAGCTAAATACACAGCCTGGCTATCTATTTCCGTATTAAATCAGCAGAAAAAAATAATAAAATAAAATAAATTATGTTCTAGCCCTAAAAAGGGCTTTTTGGGTTGCTGTCCTTGCAGCAGATATCAAATGAGTCCTTCAGGAGTGTAGTTAAAGCTAATTACACAGCCTGGCTATCTAGTTCTCTATTAAATCAACAGCAGGTAGAATATATCTCCTCTCTCAACGAATGCAGCTACAGAATGATTCTAAAATGGAGGCTGTCATACAGATAGAAGGCTATGGAAGGGAGTGTATGCTGCTGATTGGCTGGAATGTGTCTGCTGACTGTAAGGTGCAGGGTCAAAGTTTCCTCAATGATAAAGAATAGGGGGCGGACCGAAAAGCGCATATGTTCGTCGTTCGTTGGGAAAATCGCTGTGAATACTTCTCCGGCGAACTGTTCGGGACATCACTACCTATGATATAATAAAACTATCACTTATGTATGCGTTTGAAGAAATGACCAAACGTATGGAGAAAAGACAATAGTAAATACCCTACCAAGCTTAATAAATTACAGTGGGAAGAACAGTCAATATAAATTGACTCTTAGAAGAATATCAAATTTGTTTCAAAGGACTGAATTGACTGTATTTATGGAAATCTTTTATTCATAGAACATTGATTCAGATACTAGTTCTTTTTTGAGATGTTAATATATATGTGTTAAATTCTGACTTGTATATTGCTGTTGCAGGTTGCACTAGGTATCAAGTGGGGAAATATTATTACTGAACCTCAGAGATCAGGGGCGGAGCTACCACCGGTGCCTTGCACTGAGGCCCCTGGCCTTTTTGGGCCCCTGCGGACCTCCAACAAGTTCCCTGTGGCCCCTGCAGGTCCTGCCTCCCCCACAGCCCTCAAGTGGCTCCCATGGGTCTTCTAAGGCCCCTGTGGCCCTCAAGTGCCCCCTGTGGGTGTTCTGTGGCCCCCACATGTCTTCTAAGAGCCCTACTGGTCCCATAGGGCCCCCAAGGGCCAGCTGTGGCCCATAGGGCCTCCTGTGGTCCCTGCAGCCCAATATGGCCCACTGTGGCCCCCAACAGGCCCCAGGAACCCCCCTGTACCCCCTTAAGGCCCTGTGGCCCTCTGGTTTCTTTGAGGTCCCTGTGGCCCCAATCTCCTCTTGCATACCTCTGTGGGTCCACTGTGGCCCTGCATGGGCCCCCTGGAGGCCCTGTGGTCCCCTGTGTTCCTCCTCATCCTCCTATGGTCCCTTGCGGATCTCTGCGGCATCCCTCAGTTCCTGTGTTCCTCCTCAGCCTCCTGTGGCTCCTTGTGGACCTCTGTGGCCTCCCTCAGACCCCTGTGTTCTCCCTCAGCCCCTTGTGGCCCCCTCAGTCATTGCGAGACCCTGTGGGCCCTCGCGGTCCTCTACCATTTCCCTTAGCCTTTTGTGGCCCCCTCAGTCCTTGCGGGTCCCTGTGCCCCCCCGCAGATCTCTGCAGCCCCCTCGCCCCTCTGGCCTGCCATGGCCCCTCCTCACCCCAGGGTAAGAAAGTATTTATATAGGTGTCATATATATATATTTTTTAAAATTGAGCCCAAAGGGTCAATATTTATTGTGCCCACCATTATTTTCCAGCACTGCATTAACCCTCATGGTCATGGAGTTCACCTGAGCTTCACAGATTGCCACTGGAGTCCTCTTCCACTTCTCCATGCTGACATCATAGAGCTGGTGGATGACCTTGCACTCCCCCGCCTTCCGTTTGAAGATGCCCCACAGATGCTCAATAGGGTTTAGGTTTGGAGACATGTTTGGCCAGTCCATCACCTTTACCTTTAGCTTCTTTAGCAAGCCAGTGGTCATCTTGGAGGTGTGTTTGGGGTCATCATGTTGGAATACTACCCTGCGACCCAGTCTCCGAAGGGAAGGGATAATGCTCTGCTTCAGTGTGTTACAGTACATGTTGGCATTCATGGTTCCCTCAATGAACTGTAGCTCCCCAGTGCCAGCAGCACTCATGTAGGCCCAGACCACGACACTCCCACCACAAAAAGTATACATCTATACCGAGGAAAGGTAGTTTAAAGAATTCTTAAATGTCAGATAAATGGATAAGGCACAAAGAACACAAAAATACTGATATCAGATAAAACCATCAGTTTGAACGTAAATAGCAATGCAGAGAGAGTGGAAACAGCATCTGACATCATCAGGTAAATGCATATAGGGGGAATCCACGCAACATATTATAGAAAACATATATACACATATAGACATATGTGTATATATGTTTGGTCTGGGCCTGCATGAATGCTGCCGACACTGGGGAGCTACAGTTCATTGAGGGAACCATGAATGCCAACATGTACTGTGACATACTGAAGCAGAGCATGATCCCCTCCCTTCGGAGATTAGGCTGCAGGGCAGTATTCCAACATGATAATAACCCCAAACACACCTCCAAGACGACCACTGCCTTGCTAAAGAAGCTGAAGGTAAAAGTGATGGACTGGCCAAGCATGTCACCAGACTTAAGCATCTTTGGGGTATCCTCAAATGGAAGGTGGAGGCGTGCTATTGAGCATCTTTGGGGCATCCTCAAATGGAAGGTGGAGGCTTGCAAGGTCTCTAACATCCACCAGCTCTGTGATGTCATTATGGAGGAGTGGAAGAGGACTCCAGTGGCAACCTGTGAAGCTCTGGTGAACTCCATGCCCATACTGTTTAAGTTGATGTTGGAGTGGGTTCGGGAAGTGCAAAAAAAAATAAAAAATGTGCCTACCCCCTCCTGGCAAATTTTATTTTTGCATAAGGGCCCCCCATGCACTAGCGCCGCCACTGTCAGAGATACTACTAATATTAAATAAGGATTAATTCAAGATGAAGGGTAAAGATCAAAATATAGTAAAGAACAAAGGGAAGGACAAATAAAGAGCAATGCAAGAACACTGAAAGAATTAAATTATATCTCAACCCAGTACACCTACAGAGATAGATACAACTTTGATGAGTTCAGATCAGAGAGAGAGTGAAATATTTAAAACTCCAAATTAGTAGTAGAATATGAAGAAGGAACATTAACAATTTCAAGCATGAAAAAACTATTAAGAGATTTTCAAGTTTCTCTGAAAACTGAATTCGAACAAGAGATCTCTGATAATTCAAGTGCCATAAAAACCTTTGACAACAAAATAGAAGAGATAGAAATTAAACATGAGTGTTTAATAAAAGAACACCTTTCCTTGTGAAAATAATGGAGGAAGAACTAAAAGCCCTTAAAGTTAAACAAACTCAACACAAAGATTATTTTAGACGTAACAATTTAAGAATAAGAGGCATACCTGAAAGTGTACCAACTAGCAAATTGAGTAAAACCAGAGACTCAGGGGGACGACAGAATTGATAGAGTACATAAACTCCCATTACCGGGGAGCCTTCCAAAAGATATCCCCAGAGATATAATAGTAAGATTATACTTTTTTTTCTAATAAAGAGGCTAAAAACATTGTTTCTTAGGGAATAAACCGGGTAAAATGTTGGCAAAAAAAATGAATAAAAGGGAACCAAAGAAAATAATTGAGAAATTTAAATTCTAAAGATAGGAAATTCCATAGTAAACCTGATGAAATTGCTAAGATTGTTTTGATTTTTGATTATTATGAAGCCTTTTATAATTTGGAAGAAGAGAGTAACTTAATTAAGCCATCGACACAGGAAATATATGATTTCCTGAAGCAAATAGATTTACCCAGTGTAAATGAAGAAGAACTAGAAATTTTAGATAAAAAAATCACGTCTAAAGAGATTCAGACAGCTATAACTAATCTTAAACTAAATAAACCACCCGGCTCAGATGGGATCCCAAACCATTATTATAAAATGTTTGCACCCATTCTCATAGATTATTTGTAGGCAACCTTTAATGAAATTAAGTTAAGATGATTTGCTCCTTCTGAAATGCTGGAGGCAGCAATCATTACAATCCCTAAGGAGAATAAGTCGTATTGTAAGAATTACAGACCAATATCATTAATGAATACAGACATTAAGCTTTACTCAAAAATCTTGGCTACTAGACTGAATCAATTACTTCTGGATTTGACAATCAACAGATAATACCAAAAGATTCATAGACATATTATCATATGCTAAGTCCATGAAGATCCCATTATTGGTCCTGTCATTAGATGCGGAAAAAGCTTTTGACAGAATCAATTGGGAATTTATGGACAGTGTATTTCAGAAATTTGGTCTAGGCAGATTTGGATCACATGCAATGGGCACATTATATAATGAACCTTTTGCTTTTGTATCAGGCATGGTACTTAAGACAGACAAGTTTAAGATTAAAAATAGGACTAGACAAGGTTGCCCCATGTCCCCATTGATCTTCGCATTAGTTGTAGAACCATTCGCAGAAATAATTAGGAAGACAAGGGAGATAAAAGGCTTTTATATTTCAGAACATACAAATAAAATAATGCTATTCGACGATGACGTATTGATTACTGTAGCTAATCCAATTTAATCCCTCTCTGCACTACATAGAGAGATAGATCTCTTTAGTAAGATTTCCTATTATAAAATCAATATTGAAAAAACAAAATGAGGGGATTGAACTTGGATGAAAACACCTGTGATTTTTTAAATAAACAATTTCAATATAACTGGCAGGAAAATAAGATCAAATAACTGGGAGTAATTTTCTCTCCACATTTAAATACATTGGTATGGAATAACTTTGACCAATTATTTTGCCATATAGAGAAAATACTGACACAATGGAAGGACCCAGCACTGTCTTGGATTGGGAAGATATCTACAATAAAGATGGTAATAATACCTAAAATCACTTACTTGCTGAGAGCAATACCTCTTGAGTTACCGTGATATGTGTTGAAAAAAATACAGGCTATCATGGATAACTTTATATATAAAAATCATAAACCACGGATAAAACATAACATAGTAAAAAGAGAATTATCCAGAGGAGGTTAAGCCAATATTTATATATTGGACTACTATGACTCAATTAGACTTTTACAGATACTAATGTGGCCATTTATTTCCTATTGAGCCAAATAGTGGTATTTAGAAAAATCTATGGTGACTAGTATAAATTTGGAACACATAATATAGTACACTAAAAAAGAAACTAAGATTTTAAATCCTATTAAAGTGATTAAATCAGGAATTAAAGATTGTCACAGGTTAAACAAAATAATACCATAATAAGTAAAATAAATCAATCTGAATATACTATCAAGGAAGATAGAGAACTGACCAAATTGAAAGTATTGTGTATTCAAGAGGATAAAAAAATGTCTATTTCCCAATGTTATAACTTTATAAGAGATACATTTCAGAATGAAAAAACTCTAGAATGAAAGACTGGGAAGAAGAGCTAAAAGATAACTGGGAGAGATCTGAGTGGTTCCACGCATCTGGAAGAGGGGTAAAGTGAGGAGGGGAGTTTAAGAGGAGGAGGGGGGGGTTGAGGATGAGGATGGGGGGTTGAGACTGATAAGGGAGGGGGAGGGAAAGAGAGACACAGGGGGAAAGAGAGACACAGGGGGAAAGAGAGACACAGGGGTGGTGACTCGAGTATAAGCCGACGGGGTCCTTTTTAGCCTTAAATATATTAGCTAAAATATTCCCTGGTAATTATTCAGACAGATGTTGGATAGACTGTGGAGAGGAAATGTCCAAAATTACAAATGTTGTGGTCATCATATTTAAGACAAATTTCAAGTATGCTTAGCTTTAAAATAGATATGTCTCCTCAATTAATACTATTCCATATATCCCCAAAAGAAATGAAATGCTCTGTAAAATTTCTAATAATTCAAATTTTACAAGCAACTAAATGGTTGATTACAAGAAATTGGAAAACAGATAAAATTCCCACTTGGAACAAGATTGTAACAGTGGTGGACAGAAATAGACTTTCAAATATTTAAGAATAATATGAGCAAAAAAAATTCTGATTGACTGTTGACTCCACTTCAATAGCTTAGTAAGTTGTATTAAAACAATATATTACATAATATTACTGATTGTTATATGTAAAATATTTGTAAAAGAAACTAATGTACATTAATATTGTATGAGATATAATTTTTGTAATAAAAAAAAGTAGAGTAGAAGTGTTTAAAAGCAGTTTTTCTACCTAAAATATTACAAATAGTTGCCAACTGGTGTTTCCCCTCTGCAGCTCATGAAGACAATGTACTTCTATGTACAGGAGTTGTACTGTCTCATAGTAGCCAATCAGATGCAACATTCTGCAACATGCTCCTTCAGAGAGGTTACTGACAATCTAATTTGAAACACTGTACTTTATACTCTGATTTCAAGAGCTGCATGAGCTACAGAGGGCAGACCCAAGCAGGAAAAATGTATTTGATTTTACGCAGAACAAACTGAGCATAGAAGTACACTGCTTTTAAACACTTCTTAATAACACAAAGTACCTAATAGTATACAGATAAATATGTATATTATATTCCTAGTGAAATCCAGAAACATTCCGTGTCCCTTTAATCTAAACAAAATGCATTTTTAGAAAAAATAATAATAATAACGGTTACATGTAATTATTCTTAATTGTAGGAAGTCATTCCCTTCCTTGTTTAACTTCCTTCTCAGCAGGGTATACTTATGACATTTTCATTAAGTGACACAGTGGATGTTCCAAATATTTCTTTTGACAATTTAATTTTTTACCTATTTTATTCAAAGCTGTGATAACAAAAATGACTTTTAAAAATGATTTAGCTCCAGTACTGAAAATATGATTGTATTCAATATATTACTTTAAGTTCTATAGTTAAAAGAAATGTTAAAACAAAACTTTATTAGAAGTGTTATACAAAAATAATTAGATATAAAATTAACACTTGTAAATGTTTGTATAATAGTTTTAAATAATGATAAATAATATAATTATTTGGCTGAAAAAAATACCTCCCCACAAATGCCTCCCATATTACATTAGACAGTACATTTTTCTTTGTCTTGGACTTGAATTCTACATCTGGGGCATACAGTGGATATGAAAAGTCTACACACCCCTGTCAGGTTTCTGTGCTGTAAAAAATGAGACAAAGATAAATCATTTCAGAACGTTTTCCACCTTTAATGTGACATATAAACTGTACAACTCAAATGAAAAAACAAACTGAAATCTTTTAGGTAGAGGGAAGAAAAGATATACAAATAAAATAATATGGTTGCATAAGTATGCACACCCTTAAACTAATACTTTGTTGAAACACCTTTTGATTTTATTACAGCACTCAGTCTTTTTGGGTATGGCACATTTTGACTTGGCAAGATTTGCCCACTCTTCTTTGCAAAAACACTCCAAATCTGTCAGATTGCAAGGGCATCTGCTATGCACAGCCCTCTTCAGATCACCCCACAGATTTTCAATTGGATTCAGGTCTGGGCTCTGGCTGGGCCAATCCAAAACTTTAATCTTCTTCTGGGGAAGCCATTCCTTTGTTGATTTGGATGTATGCTTTGGGTCCTTGTCATGCTGAAAGATGAAGTTCCTCTTCAGCTTTATAGCAGAAGCCTGAAGGTTGTTTGTATTTGGAACTGTTCATAATTCCCTCAATCTTAACTAAGGCTCCAGTTCCAGCTGAAGAAAAACAGCTCCAAAGCATGTTGCTGCCACCACCATGCTTCACTGTAGGTATGGTGTTCTTTTGGTGATGTGCAGTGTTGTTTTTGCGCCAAACATATCTTTTGGAATTATGGCCAAAAAGTTCAACCTTGGTTTCATCAGACCATAACATCTTTTCTCACATGCTTTTGGGAGACTTCAGATGTATTTTTGCAAAATGTAGCCTGGCTTGGATGTTTTTCTTGATAAGAAAGGCTTTCGTCTTGCCACTCTACCCCATAGCCCAGACATATAAAGAATACTGGAGATTGTTGTCACATGTACCACACAGCCAGTACTTGTCAGATATTCCTGCAGCTCCTTTAATGTTGCTGTAAGCCTCTTGGTAGCCTCCCAGGCCAGTTTTCTTCTCGTCTTTTCATCAATTTTGGAGGGAGCTCCAGTTCTTGGTAATGTCACTGTTGTGCCATATTTTCTCCACTTGATAATGACTGTCTTCACTGTGTTCCATGGTATATCTAATGCCTTGGAAATTCTTTTGTACCCTTCTCCTGACTGATACCTGTTAACAATGAGATCCCTCTGATGCTTTGGAAGCTCTCTGTGGACCATGGCTTTTGCTGTGGGATGCGACTAAGAAAATTCAGGAAAGACCAACTAGAGCAGCTGAACTTTATTTGGGGTTAATCAGAGGCACTTTAAATGATGGCAGGTGTATGCTGACTCCTATTTAACACGATTTGGAATGTGATTGCTTATTTCTGAACACAGCTACATCCCCAGTTATAAGAGGGTGTGCAGACTTACGCAACCACATTATTTTTCTTTTCTCTTTTTCTTCTTCCCTCCACCTAAAAGATTTCAGTTTGTTTTTCAATTGAGTTGTACAGTTTATAGGTCACATTAAAGGTGGAAAAAGTTCTGAAATGATTTATCTTTGTCTCATTTTTTTACAGCACAGAAACCTGACATTTTAACAGGGATGTGTAGACTTTTTATATCCACTGTATCTCATCACAGTCTAGCAATAGTCTTCTAACATAGCAGAAAACAATTTTCTTTGATACCTTCTTTTTATGACTGGGATGCCATGTTCATCACTAATGTCACCACAGTTACAAAGTCTAGCTGAGCGTGTAGAAAGTGGCTCTTCAATTACTCTTTGCAGCATAATTTCCGGTAAGTTTAGTCAAATGTTCTTTATAGTTATCTGCTCTGTAATATCCCAAAAAGTTCTCAACTAAAAGTCTTAATGATTTCCAAGCAGTTTTCTCATGACCATAGAGCATCTGCTCAAAATGTTCATCTATGCGAATTACACATATCCTTGGACCAACAAAATACCTTTCTTTATATTGACTTAAGGACTTTGAGGTACTTAAAAACCAATCCATTTCAGTTCATTGCTTTTAAAAAAATTCTTCAAAAGTCACAATTTTATATGAGACAGTGGTAACAAAACTTTTTCGGTTCCACTAGTAGGCTGTACTATACCCTTTTAGTTACCAGATCAAGAGGCTTGATGTAATACTTTTCTTTCATAGTGGGAAGACTGTACAATACTATTCCACTCACAGAGAAAGCACCAACATGGGATGTATCCCTGTTACATTCCCAGCAAGCTAGCAATTTATTTTAGATCCCCACACATCTGGTAGTCCATGCAGTAAATATAGTCAAGAAGAAGTTCATGTTCAAATAAAACTCTTTCATGTGAACAGCATGTCCTACAGGAATTGATGGTATTCTTTTCTCATTATGCATATACACTACTTTTGAATTTAGTTTTGAAGTTCATAAAGAGTCTCCACTCTTCATATTTGTGCTCAATATTAAGTGATTTAATTTAACTATTTATCTCATGGCAGATCATGTCACATGATTGGTTGTCTCTCTCCATATCATACGCACAGCAAAAGGCATAGAGCAACCTTTTCGATATAACAAGTTCAAGAGAAGAGCAATACTATTACAATTGTGTGGAGCCAAGCTTTTATCTTGGTCTCCAATTATATCTTAATTTAATCCAAATTAATTAGTGATATGTTTTCCTAATAGCTGGAGTAATAGAGTGTGTCTGTGAGGAAAAAGTCAATTCACACACAAATAACAAAAGTTAAATACACTATTTACAGACGTTTGCATAATTTTAAAGTAAAAATTGATTATTGACATGAAAATAAAATCACATATAGCACTCTGAAGCTTGGCTCTGATTAATTCATAACTCATTAAGAGGTTTAGATAGTAAACATAGTGACTCAGCACAAAATTCTTGCATGGCTGCCACTAACTGTACTTAATATGAAAAGATAGCATATTTTACTGATTTCATCATCAAAACATTTAGTCTGTTGACCAGAATTATCTTTAACTAGTGACTTGCCGGTCAAAAATGACTGCAATAACATTTGAAGCCTGGCAATGCTGTTTGCCACACAAGGCGATGTTCTGCCCCCTCTGAGCACCTTCGGTGCTCATCGCGAGACCTGCGCTGAATGCCTTAATGGGCTTCGCCGCTCATCGCAGGCCTCAGCAACCTGCAACTTTTGGGCTTGGGAATGAGCACCTTCTGCGCTGATCGCAGGGCTTTCAAACACGTGGCTCGCAATAAGCGCCTTCGGTGCTTATTGGAAGCCTCTCCCCACTCTCTGACCCCTGTGTCTGTTTCCCCCTCTCTTCCTCCCCTCTTCTCCCTGCCCTGTGTCTTTTGTTTTTTTCTTATTTCCCTCCCCCTTGTGTCTTTTCCTTCCTGTCTCAGCCATGTGTCTCTTTCCACCATCTCCCCCCTGTCCCTTCCCTGTGTCTTTCTCCTCTGTGTCTCTGCTGAAGATTTGCATGGCGCGCGTTAACTGCTGTTGTTTTTATTTTGAAAGTTTTGTGTGCCTGCGTTGTTTGTGTGTTACTGTCTTTTGCGTTGTGTATTCTCTAAGTCCTGCGTGCCTGGCATTGTTTGTGTAAGTGTTACTGGCTTTGGCCTCGTTTTGATCCTTTTTGAGAATTTTTATGTTTTTTTGTCCGCCATTTTTTCCTTGCTTAGCCGATTTGCGATCAACGAAAAATGCCAAATATGGCTCAAATTAGCTTACAACCTCACTCACAGGCTTCCTGGCTCTCCCATGTGCTGTGTGTGAGTGTGTTAGTAATTTATTTTAATTATTTGGCTGTTTTGGGTGGTCTTTCGAGTTACACGCTTGAGACATTTTCGTCCGTTAAAAAACGTAAACTGTTGCGCGCTTAGCGATCAGCGAGAACGTGTTATGCGTTTCATCGGTGATCGCAGCCATTGACATAAGCGCCTTTTGTGCTCATGTGTAGGCTGTTTTAAAGTCTTGCGGTGCTCACAATGAGTGCCTTTTGCGAGCTTCACGCGCCCTGCAATGTGAGCCTTTGGTGCTCATTGCAGCCTCTAAGTCCCGTGGGCCTTCGGAGCTCATTGCAGCCCCTGTCATTTGTAAAGTCCAGTGGAAATGGGACCACTGGAAAGTGGTGATTATAGGCTGGCCCTTGAACTGGGGTCCATGACAAGAGAACAGAGCAAATGTCAATATACTTTCTTGGGTGAGTGGCTCGTGGCAGGTTAGGTAATCCTGTAAACAAGGAAAAGTTTGTGGCTGTCAGCAGACAGATGAAAAATAGGGTCATGGCCCAAATTCAAAGAGGTTAATATAGTCCAAGGTCAAATAGAGTACATATGGTTGGGCAAAACTTAGTAGGACTGACACTATTTTATAGCTCATCCATTCCTACCAAAACTAATGCAGATTGTGTCACTCTTTGATTCTTTCTCTTTATTTGTCCTGGGACCCTGAATAAGCAGGAGAGCAATATACTGCAGGCTCTTTTCTACACTGTGTATCTAGGGCAATCACCAGTATACATAAACTATTTTATAACGTTACTAAAATATATTTTAGAAATTATTATGGGATTTTTGATAAACTTTAAATATATAAAAAGAAAAAAACTGGAGATCAACATGAGTTAAAGTCAGAACATACTGGGTCGCAGTTTGACAAATGTTAGTGAACCATAAAAGTGCATTCTGGTAGAAACTATTAAAATATATTTAGATTGCAATTGAGGTTTGTCCTACATGTGAGTGAGATTCAAACTGAATGAAATTACTCTTCTATATTTAAATACAATTAAAAATGTAATTTGCACAGAAAAATTGAAGGTACATGTTTTCATTTTTTGCACGTGTTTCACTGCACATAGATAGCACTTAATCATAGGACAGTGGTGGGATTTTCTGAGTGAGGTACAGAAGAAAAATCTTGAACATAATTTGTCTACATATAATACCCTGCTAGTAAATCTACCTAAAATACTTCATTAATGTCCAAAGCAAAGTAAGCATTGAAATAGAAAAAATCATATTTTCCTCTAGCATTTACATTATCTGTGTAATATTTGCATAAATGTTTAATGTTTGCCTGTGCTAAATGTCAAACCATATGTTAAAGTTAAGATAATGCCAAGATATTTTGCTCTCAAATGTGAAGCAGTTTATTTTTATTTTATATATTCATAAGAATGAGTTGTTTTTGAGACTGAGCATCTTTCACATGACTGAATAAATTGATATAGCTAAAGTATTTAGTTATGTGCAGACATTCTACATTACAGACTTAAGGAATTTTATTGCTCAATTATTTGAAGCTCAACTGCTGTTTTTTAGTTATGGTTGTTATAAGTGAGATTTATGCAAACATTTATTTGTTGGATTCTCTAAACTCAAGCCTTGTACAGCATCCTCTAAACTTGCTGACAGAGTCCAGTAATTTTACAAACGGAGCTGTTAATGGCTTTAATACAGTTACATGCCATTCCGAAAAGCTTACTTAGTAATCTGATCTACATTGTCTGCTTGTTCATTTGATATCTGAAAAACAATTGGTAAAATATGCATTGTACATTATATTAAAAAGGGAAGTAATCTTTAATTGATAAGCATTGATGCCTTGTGAAGAAAGCTATTAGTTCTCAATAAAAGTCTCACACAACATGATTAAAGGTATTTGTAAGCCCTGGATACAGCTATTTTTGAAGGCCACTATAATTCCCTAATAACTGGGGCTGAAGTTTTAATTAGCCATTGCCGAAAAATAAAGTGGCTTTTCGATGATTTGATAATGCAATAGTCAATGCTAAACTTCAAACACTAGCTTCTCAGCCTCAAGTCAAGCTGCTTGTCTGTTTTCCCTATAATGAAAGAGGGGTTAGGGTAGCTCTGATCTAAGGTTTAGTTAGAATGTTCAGCCAGTCGGTGTCTAGACAGTGCTCACCAGTGGCTGCCAGGTGGTTTTTGACAACAGGAAGTCTATCAGACCTATTAAATTAGAAGCCCATAGCGGCATTGGCAAGCTAACAAGGGCTGCGCGCTTGATATTCAGCTTGCGTTACATAGCTATTAAAATAAACCTGCCCGTGGGTTACAGGCAAGAGAAACCATTTGTCGAACGTTGGATGCGCGGGCCGTGAAAATGATCAATTAATCAAACCTGTAGGTACAGGTTTAGAAGGAGTTAATGGCAACAGAGATCGTCATCATTGGGTCACGGAAAAATGGAGGTTGGATTTCAAAGTCTTACGGGCTTCAATTACAAGTTGCGATCAGACCCATATTCCAGAAATAATGCAATATTGAGAAAGCCGTAAATATGATATTCTAGTCCATGCGAGTTCCATTATATGTATTAACACATTGATTGCCGGGATCGATATAACACAGAATTTAAACATAATAAAATTAATTTATATTGCCGATTTGCAAGCTTCAGAATGTTGTGCTATTAATTTCAATACCTAACATCACTTTCCCTTTTAATATAAGTACAGTAGTACATAGTATATTTGCATTTACAGTGCTACGGATTGGACTTTAACCCCCTTCTGGGTCCACTCTAGTACCCGTTGGCTTCTTGTCTCCATTTGCGGGTTATGGGCTTGAACACAATTTAATTTGTTGCAATTTATTAGCATGATTGGAAACTCAGATCAAAGGATTTGCGGCCTCGCAGTTCAAATTTTCACGTCCCGTAGCCTTTTCTTCCCCTTACCCCGCAAGTAGTTGACGGGTTGCTTTACGGGTCTAATGTAATTGCCGTAAGTCTTGCAGGTTACGTTGCGGGCTATGGTTTTACACGTTGAGCTAATTGAATAGGGCTGTATGTGTGATAAAGAGCACTGTCTAGGCATAAGCTAGCCTCTAAACAAATCATTCTGAAAGCTCATTTTACTTGCCTCACAGCCAAAGCTGCTCTCTTATTGCCTTAGAGAAGATGGAAACAAGCAGCTTGATTGGAGACTACACCGGAATTGGTGAAGTACAGTGGTGAATGAATTGGTAAGACATGTTTATTAATAAAGAAAAGAAGGTTCAAATAATTTACAAATCAAGCATAAAACTAGGGGCTTATTAATCTCAAGTCTATTTGGTTAAATGCAATATGCAGATTACATAGGCACATTGTTTCTTCCCAATCTTCTGGTGTACATTTCTACAACCACATTTAAGTCTGACAGTAAAATGACCATCTTGTTTGTTTCCAAAAAAAAACTTTCACAGTTTCACTCCGCACAGTTTACATTTTTAGTTGATATACCAGACCCACAGAAACTGCTTCTGATCGGATGGCTGCATTCTGAAAACATTTGAAAATGTCAGTGACTTGCCCTGTTGCATCCCTTGCTTTTTGACAAAATAGTTCTGGAAATTACATTAATTAACAGCACACTATATCAGCGTGCAAAAAATACATTCTACTGATGAATTCTGCAATCATTTAAAACTTTAAAATGTCATTTCTAACCTGTTTTGGCAGCAAGAAAGTCCTTTCCTTGGCTGGAAGTCCAAGGCTAACAAGGGATAGTAACTAAATGGAAAAAAAGAGTCAGAGGTGCTCATCTGAGAACGAACAACAACTAAGTATGTAGTTTTGTTCTATAGTAACAAAATGGATTCACATTTTCAGCTAAATATTTACTTTCAAATTTTCTTTTTTCCTAATACCCTCTTTATTCCCCCATGGCTTCATTTTAGCACACTTGGCTACAGCATGGGAGATGCCATGATAGTCATACTTCCTTTCCAAGGAGCAGTTACAGACCAGGGCCAGTAAGACTTGCAGGTATAATTGCAAGCTGCATGTACTGAGCCAGGACAATGGAGGAGAGAGATGTTATTTAGTCAGCAAATCCTCCTTCCGCCTACTTCCCTCCACTCCTAAAAAGTAGTACAACACACTCGCTCAGACTTCCAGCCAGAAGGAAGTGTGAAAAACATAAAATGGAATCCTGCGAAAATAAAGATTTTAAACACAATTATTGTATGGCCACAGCTTACACAGCGGCAAAAGTTAAGTTATAAACTTCACAAACTTTAAAGATCTACTGTAGATGTTCAAAAATGTTCACTTAATTGAGCACAATTTGATTAAGAGTTAACCCTCAATAAATCAATCTGTGCAGAGCATGAAATGCTGAAATCACCTAAATAGGTCAGTTATGAGTTAACTTTTGAGTGCCTTCCTGAATTTAGGTAAAAACTGACTGTGTCCTCACAGGGCGGCTCAGCTGTCTGTTATTAATCATGAAACAGCCAGTAGGCAGGATAGACTGTGTTTGTGAACAGACTTAAAACTTTAGATTTGTTAGCGGTTATTAGTGTAATTTAAAAAAATATATATAAGGGAAAGTCATTAAGCTAGATTATATGTTGGTGGAAGTTTAATGTGAGAGAAGGGTGTTTACATTTCTAGGGAGAGCAATTTATTGATCCAATCAGCCTGCTTCTGGGCCTGTGAAGGGGTGTGGTATTAGTCTTTCAACAGACAGTGGGAGAGGCTTGCAGTGAGTGCTGAAGGTGCTTATTGAGAGGCATGAAAGTGGTGGGTTGGACAAGGCCTGCAATGAGCTTTGAAGCCTTCGGCGCTCATCTCGAGGCCCGTAAAGTAGCCGGTGGGGGAGCCTTGCATTGTGGTGCAAACAGCATTGCCAGCCTTCAAATTTTGTGCAGTCATTTTTGACGGGGCAAATGGCTAGTAGTTAAGGCATTATTTATTTTTATTTTAAACTTTGTATAAAGATTTACTCAATTATGAATCATGTTCTTGATAAGACCATAATATAAATATGACACTATACTGGTCCTTTAAAAGATCACTGTAGACATTTGTTTTTGTAAAATGTTCAATAAAATAACTACATTTAATAGACACAATGTATTTATAAGGCAAAAACATAAATAAATGTTTTGACATTTATATACAAACCAGCAAATTGCCCGTCAAAAAATGACGGGCATGAAATCGTAAGGCAGGGAATGTTGTTTTATCCATTTTTTACCCTGAGGACCTTCGGCGCTCATTGCAAGCCTTTGGCGCTCATTGCACAGCTTTTTTAATTTTTTTTATTACAGGGGCTTTTTTTGTGTATATGTATTCTTGTATGGCAATGAAATAATTAATAAATTAATAAATTAATATACTTTACCTATTCCTAAGTAATATATGCAGGAAGCATTGTGCTGAAGAGCTGACAATTTGTTTCTATGTTCCTACAGAATCCAATGTAGGTTTGCACGGCTCTGGAGCTGAGGTGTAAGTGTCAGCAATGTGTGCAGTGTGTAGTGTAAATATGCTGCGTGCGTACTTCCACATTCTGTAAGTTAGTGTTGTGAAATGGCGCACACATGTGTATGTGTTACTCTGGTGTGTATGATTTTCCGTCCTTGTAAAAGTGTATCTTTACCTTGTACGGCTTTTTGGTGGTGTTTTGCGGCTTTAGGGTCGTGTAGCCTCGTTTTCATTTTTTTCGGCCGACATTTTTTCTCTCACTTAGGGGATTTTCGTGTGTCTAATCTCATGAATTTGGACTTAACTTGAGGTGTAACTTCATTTGAAGAGTTCCTGGTTGCCCCCCCCCCCCCCCTCTTGCTGTGGGTAAGCTTTTTATTATTTTTGTGTGTATTTATTCTGTGTTTAATGTTTTGAGGTGCGCGCGGTTCGGCTGTTAAGGTCGTATTTTTGCGAGTTCGTAATGTTTTTTTTTTCTAAGCCCCGCGTCTCGTATTTTTGTCTGCTAAGACTGTACATTTTCCGTTCTAAGTCCTGTGGTTCGTATTTTTGTAAGTCCGCGAGAGACGCAATTCGTAGTTTGACAACTATTATATGTGAAAATCTATACTGCGTAATGTTATTTTCTTATGTAGTGCTGAATTTCTAGGGGCCTCATTCAATTGCGATTTGGCCAATTGAATAGGGCTCTAAATAAGCACATAGCATATTTTTTTAAAGAAGTTTTTAGTTAATGAAGACCTTGCCTTTGGATAGATGTTTACCGACTAAAAACTTATTTAAAAAAACATTTTATGTGCTTATTTTGACCCCTATTCAATTGGCCAAATTGCAATTGAATGAGGGCCTAAGTGTTTTCCATAAGATTTGGCTGCTGCATTTTCATTATCCATGTAACGGAACCCATCACTGTTTTATGATTATTATGGTTAAAATATGATCCTACTATTATACTGCATGTATGTTGGTTTATGCTCTGCAGAATATTGGCCCAGACTAGTGCAGACCTTGGCATGGGAGATAATCCTGTTACAGAGACTCCGCATAAGGATAAGGACGTCTATTGTATAAAGTGTTTTCATCATCAGACATAAGAACAAAGAAGTGTAATTGAATCAATGTCTGATTGTATCAAAGTTGCCAGGTAGCCTCGGGGAGGTGTGACCACACCTATTGTTCTCTTTATGTGTATTGTGTGGCCAAATATGGGCATGTGTATTGCCTGTGGGAAGAGACGTGTATAAATATTTCTGCACAACAAAATAAAGTCAGTTCACTACTTGACCCTTCAAAACGTAGTCTTGTCTCGTTCTTGGAGGGGATTGCTATATTACTGGGGATTGCTATGTGCTGCATACTTCCTGGGAGCTTTAAGCTACGGCGGTTGTGGAGTCTGTGGTAGTGTGGTGTCCGGTGCGGTGCTTGTAGGCCTCGACGCAAACTAGGACGCGTCCATCAACGGAGGTACCCGGTCGGGGTTCCAGTAGATCAGTTACAATCCAGATAGAAGCTTTCTGAGCATTCAAAGTCTCATCCCCCTTGAGGAAGTAGATTGGTGTCAACTAAAATGCCAGCTTCCATTGTAGCATAATTGTATATAAAGGGTATTGTATAACTGTATAAATGGCTGTATTGCTGTCTTTTATAATCTTAAAACATTCTGCCTATTTTCAACTGTACTTCAGAAGAGTGTATGTATATATATATATATATATATATATATATATATATATATATATATATATATATAAATAAATAAAACTCCAGTAGACCTTTAAGGGGCCACTGTAGTGCACTAGCAAGATGAGCTTGTAATTTTAATTATCCATTTCTCATGAATAAATCCTATTTAATAATGTATAATAGCAATATTCAATATTAAAATCATTTAGATTAGAGCATCAGTCTCCAGCTGAGTTGTTGTCTCCACCCTGATAAGGCCATTAAGTGGGGGAGGGGCGTTGTCTGAGAGACAGGTCTGAATGGTCTTAAGAAAAGTTAGGTTTGATAAGAGAATACATAATCATTAATATGCTGCCCCAAAAGCAAAATCCAGCTGCCAAGGAAAACCTTGTTAATACAAGTCTCCAGCCAATGTTGTTACAATTTGTGCCTGAAAATTTAGCAGCTGTCTGCTAGACAAAGCCATCTCCCCCCCAGCTGAGTCTGAAATGTAAAAGTATGTTTAATATTTAATATTGCTTTTTAAATAATTGAATATGACTTTTATTAATGAATTTTAATACAGAATACCATAGACACTAATCTATTTCAGTGCTTGTATTTTGGCAGAAGAACTTGCAATCTCTTATTTTATTTAAATGCTATTACGTTTAGGTTGCTGACAATATTTATTATTGATAAAAGAAAGGTTTGGATACATCTGCTGTACATTATTTTACATCATGAAAATACATCAGGTTAACTGCAGATGATTTAACGCACTGGGAACATTTTGGAACATTATGTTTTATTTATCACTAAATGAGGGCACAATAGATTGTTGCTGATTGGAAAGTGATATTGCTGTCATCCATGTCAAAAAATAACTGTAACTTGATAGTAAAATGACAGATAATCCAGGTGGATCACAGTTAAAGGAAATGGCAGCAATATGAAAACCCGCTGAGCATATTGTTCAAAGCAGAACATGTTCTTTGAATTTTATGCTCCAGGGTAGGTGAAGATATAAACAATCTTTCATCTGCGTTACTTTTATTCTGCCAAATTTGTATTTTTACACACCTCTGTCATCTCAAATAATCAACTGCTCTTCAATTTGTGAAAGTTCACTCTTTTAATTCTGCAAATCACAATTTTTAATATACTGTTAACTTACATAGAAATATATATTTGTTCTTGCATGGAGGATAGAGAAAATAGATTTAGCTGTGTTTTAAAAGGCCATTGTATTATCAAAAAAATATTTATGTTTGCAATCTAAAAGCATAATTAGGCAGAAAAAAAGTCATAAACCTATTCTTCAAGTTGTTAAAAACTGGTTAATCTCTACAGGCATCCATGATACTTTGGTGAAGGTTGGATGTATGAGAGAGGAGTTTATATTTCTCCTAGCTTGCAGTCATATTTGTCTGCCTCTAAGCTTGTGCGTGCCATAAGCTAGAGTGAATTAACAAATACCCATCCACTCCCACCTCTTTCCAGTGTTCAGCAGGCTCCAAGCTATCAAGATGTTCTCAAGTCTAACAAAATGGAAACTTTTAAACACAAATAGCCCTATTAAATTCTCTCAACGTTGAAAACCGTAGCCCGTAACGTAGGCAGCAAGACTTGTGACTATTAAATTGGCACCCTAAAGCAAGCTGCTAACGACTTGCGAGATAAGGGCAAAAAAAGGCTATGGGATGTGGAAATTTGAACTGCGTGCCCACAAATCCTTTGATCTAGCAAGCCCATAACTGTTACGGTCCAATCACGCTATTAAATTGCAACAAATGTTCCTGGCGTTCAAGCCCGTAACCCCAAATAGAGCCAAAAAGCTTATGTTTACTATAGAGGACCCGCTAGCGGGTTAAAGTCCTATCCGTAGCACTGTAAATACAAATATACACGCACTACTGTACTTATAGGTAAAGGGAATGTGATGTTAGGTATTAAAATTAATAGGACTACATTCTCAAGCTCGCAAATCTGCAATATAAAATAAAAAAAATTATGTTTCATTAATCGATCCTGGCAATCAATGTGTTAATACATATAATAGAACTCGCATGGACTAGAATATCATATTTATGGCTTTATCAATATTGCATTATGTCTGGAATGCAAGTCTGATCGAAACTCGTAATTGAAACCTGCAAGGCTTTGAAATCTAACCTCCATTTTTTCAGTGACGTAATGATGATGATCTCTGTTGCCATTAGCTCCATCTAAACTCGTAACTACCGACTAATTGATCATGTTCACGGCCGCACATCCAACGTCCAACAAATGGTTTACAGGTTTGCGTCTCAAGCACGTAAGTCGCTCCATGGTGTAATTTGATAGCTCTGTAACACAGCCAAATTTTAAGCCCGCAGCAATGGCGGGTCTCACGTTGCCACTACGTGCTTGGAATTTAATATGGCTGAAAGGCTGCAAAAATTATAAATTTATGGCAGGCCCATTTGCCAATGTTGTTAGTTTGTTGTACATTTCACAAACTTGAGTTTTTTCCTTAACTGCAGTTGTCCTTTAACATTTTCTATGGTCCAGTCATGTGGCTTGGAAAGTTCAACATGGTCCAAGTCCACTAATGTGCAAGGTGAATGTGAAGTAGAACACCACCTATGCTCCTCTTCCCATACTCACTAGAATACTTACAAACAAGGTAGAGCAAGATCTTATTTGCTTTACAAATTGCTTGATTCCGAGATTAATTAAGAGCAATATTAGTTGTATTTGTCAATATAATGGGTTGTGTGTACAAATTATGCCCAATTTGTTGAACCCTTTATAATTAGTGAAAAAAACAAAAAACAATATTCAGTATTAAAATGACTTTCAAACATCTGCTTCCAGACTTTGGTTGAGCAGTTTATCTCCCCCTTTATGAAGTCATCAAGAGGGTGAAAGTGACTCTGGCTGAAAGGCTATTAAATTCCAAGCCCGCAGATGCCTTCATACAGCCACAATCAATTAGTGTTTAGAAGTCTGATTTGCAATCGGACTCGCAATCCAGAAATGTTGCAATCTAAAAAAAAAAAAAAAATCTACTATTCTATTGTCATGCTAAAACCAACTTTTGTAATGTGGGAAACATGCTCTTTAAAACATGAAAAAATGGTTCCATATCACTAAGGATTCAGGGATTTCAACAATGTAGGTATAAAAATGTTTGCATATTTACATATTAGTTGAGGTAAAAAAAAAATAAGTCCATCAAGTACAACCTTTTTAGATCTCATGTGATCCAAGCTTTATGTCAGCTGATCCATGGCATGCCAAAAAATAACTGAAATTTTGATGAAACTAGTAACCAGGATATTGCCTGTATCAACTATGTTCTGCTGACACAAGCTCCTTTGGTAGTGAGTTCTACCTCCCTTTTACCCTTAGTGTTATGGACCTGTTTATTTGTTAAGGTGAGTTCTCCTTTCCTCCGACCTTAAATGATGAACTCTTGTACGCTATAAACTCCTGGTGAGTAAAATTTCAAGCTTGTTGTTATTGTTATTTATTAATATTGTAAGGAAACACACAGCATGTATCAGCACATAGTGGAACTTATTAAAGCCCCTTCTCCTCTAGTTATAGCTAGCTCAGTGGCTCATAATGATTTATTGTGAACGTGGTGTGCAAAATGGAGTGTTAGGGTATGTGCTTTGAAAATGTAACTACTCCAAATATACTCAACCCTCATCCTGCTTTTTTCTACCCGTGATGTTGATATTCATAAATCATGTGTTTCAACCTTCAAAGAAGCATATAATATATTTCAATAAAATAATATAATCAATACTTATTCATTCATATAAAACATACGCTGCTAGATGCTATATATAGCAGTGTATGGTGTATATAACTAGGTGAATATTTATTTTTATATAGTTTTATTATTTTATTGAAACCCACAATGCTGATATTCAGCTGGGTTAGTAGTAAAATGTTTTAGACCCTTATGTGGACTTTTAGTAGAACCATGGGGGTTCGTATGTACGCCCTTGGCACCTAACCTAAACCCCTATACAATGTGCGTCCCTACATTCCCACATGGTATGTTATACTTTAACCATGAGGGTCCTTATGGACCCCAATTGGCCCTATCTCCCGATGGGGGTCAACAGAACCCTCATAGTCTCCAACACAACCCTCCAAATTAAATAAATGAAATAATAAAATTTAGCGGGGAAAAAAAACAAAAAAAAACGTACATGAATACAGAATATAATAAAGATAGTTTTTTGTTATACCTCATTATTGACTTATTGCAGATCATTGCAGGTTTGCCAACCAATATGGCGCTTGCACCAACGGACAGCGATGTGCTACTCTGATAAAGATTTGTAAAGGGATGGATAGGGGGTGTGTACACAGTGCTGCATCAGGCTTTACCGCAGACCGAATTAAAATACCAGCAATTTAGTATATTGCATGAAGACCTGAGTAGCAAAGTAAATTCACCCTTAATAATTTATCCTGATTGAACAAAAAGAGATTGGAACTTCTGTGGGTGGTCAATGTTGATTTGGAGGGATATTAGCAATTATTTTTATTTATTTATTTTTTATTTTATTTTTGTAAATAGGCTTAACAGGATTTCATCAATGGCCTCAGATTTAAAGAAACATATTTTCTTGAAGAGAGAACATAAGAAGTACAACTTCTATTCATCATTTTGTTATAAGACTTATTTTAGTTTAGCAAATGTTCCTACGCTTAATTTAAAGTTTGAATTGTGTTGGGATTCTTCCTTTAAATGGGAAAAGGCCATGCACAGTAACTTATAATTATATAAATTTGTTTTAAGTATTTTAGTAGATATACAAATATGATGAAAATATTTAAGAAAAAAAAACATTAATTGAACAAGAAATTCAAAACTGTCTCATAAAAATATCTCAGTCAAATCTATATAGCTTGGAAAGTAGAGGTAAAAAGCGGAGTTAATGAGGGACCACTTTAGTGCCCTACAATAGGGCTTCAATTGTTTATTTAGTTACTGATTAGCAATAAAATCATAATTCATATAAAGAAATGTAGAAGGGCTGTCTTTTATCAGTTGTCCTAATAACATTCTGTATCTGCCTCCTTCCCTGCAGTGGCTATTGTAGGCAAACCCACACTGGTAAGAAAACATGTAGTGTAGCCTTCTGGGCAGAACATATTTTACCTCATGGACCCCTAATAGACGGGGAGAGAGGCACATCTGCTTGAAGCTAAAATGCCAATTTCCGTTTAAAAAACTACATTGGTTTTCCCTTCAAATACTGATTTTTAATTAAAGAATAACCTCTACATAAAAAAAAAGTCTAAACTTAAAAAAAACTAAACTTCTACGAGAGCTACACCCAGAGGAGATCCCCTTGAGGCAAAAATGTTTTGCCCTATATCCCTACTCAATGGGGACTTAAAAATATTGGCGAAGCTCATGGCCACCAGATTTACAAGGTTTCTCCCAAAAATGATACACAAATACTGAGTAGGCTTTATGCCGTTCAAACAGGTGGGGGATAATATAAAGAGAGTTCTGAATATATTTTGCTTAACCAAATTAACTAACAAGCCTTTATGCACAATAGCACTAGACCTTGAAAAGGCTTTGGACTCCTTAGAATGAAAATACTTGAGGGAAGATCTGACTAAGATGGGCATTAAAGGGAACTTTATTAACCTCAACTCCCTTTATCAAGACCCAGTGGCTTACTTAAAGCTTCATGGAGACAATAAGAATGTGATAAACATACAGAGAGGAACAAGACAGGTGCCCCTTATCTCCACTATTGTTTGCATTGGCAATTTAACCCCTTGCCCAAACCATTCGCTCAACTTCACAAATTCAGGGGGTTCAGGTGGGATAACAACAGTTCAAGTGCTGCCTATTTGCAGATGACATCCTGTGCACCCTAACTGAACCAGAAACTTCTCTTCCTGTTTTGATGGAAACATTAGAACATTTCAAGCAGGTCTCGGGTTTAAAATCAATGTCCAAACAAACTCATGAGCAGCTGAAAAGCAAATAATCATTTACTTGGCCCACATCACATTACGTATTTAGGAATCAATTTGACCCCAACCTATCTGTGATGTACAATGCCAATTATACACCTATGCTAAAAACTCTCACGGAAGATACTAAAAAAATAAGCAAATTCCCTCTTTCCTGGACGAGATGCATAAATTCCATAAAGATTAATATTTTGCCACGAATACTATATCTATACCGCTCCCTTCCCATCCCCATAATACCGAAAGAATAAGAAAAATTTCAAAAGCACTTAACGAAGTTCATATGAAATAATAAAAAGCCATGTGTATCTAAAATGCTTCTTTTTATTTGTAAAAAAATTGGAGGACTTACATGCTCCAATCTGAGATCGTACTTCAGAGCAGCTCAATTGGCTTTCATACCCCAAGTACATTCAATAATACACCAACCCCTATGGGTATTCATTGAAAATCAACAAATGAAACCCTTCAAATGGGATTCTATTATTTGGTCCCCAAATGTCCACCCAAACATAAATAGACATAGTAATCCTACTGTTAGACTTTCATTCTCCAATTGGAATTGGATTAACACAAAGCATCACTTAGCAACTAAACTAACTAAATTAACCCCCACTCTTACTTCTCCTTCAATCTGGAATTACTTAAGCGAGGATTCAAAAAAATGGTGATCAAGGCATGAATTAGATAAACTAGGTTCCTGGATAAACAACCAAATTATCTCTTTTGATCAATTTAGGATAAAATGTGACATCCCTCTAAAGGAACATTATAATTACTGCAAGATCAAACACTTAATTTCCACAAGGATCAAGAGATGGGGAACTCCACAATCCAGTTTGTTCCCTCTTATATGCAATAAGGATCCTCCAAACTAAAGAAGTTTTAAGTTCCTTGTACATAAAATTCTAAATTCTCCTTCTGTCAACATTAAGCTAACTTTTATGTACAATTGGGAAAAAGACATGGGTACCCAATGGGACACCCAGGATTGGGAAAAAAACATGTTTAAACCTAATTAAAGGTGCTTGGAATTATAGTCTACAGGAAACTATTAAAATCCTTCATAGAGCCTACTATACCACAGTTAAACTGAACAAAATTAACCCCTAAATCTCACTGCTTTGTTATAAGCATTGCTTAACTCCAGACACGCTTTTCCACTTGTGGTGGGAATGTACAGTAGTACAGTCGTAATGAACTGGAGTCCTAGAGTTATCCTCTGGAGTCCTGCAAATCACTATACCCCCCACAATCAAAACATCCCTTGATATCTATAAAACAATTCAAATGGCTACAAAACCTAATTATATCAACAAAAAGCCACATAGCCCAAAAATGGAAGTTTTCTACTTTAAACATTCAAAAAGTAATCAACAAGTTAAATAGCAACTGACTCTCTGCTGCCAATCTGTGTAACTTTTGGTCAGACTCTGACACTTTAAGCTTGTCGGGCTCCCTTCCTCAGCTCTTTCTATAGAGTCTCCAACTCTCCTTCTTTAAGATTATCATCATCATCTTCATCATCACCTTCACTATGGGACAGCGACTTCTTAAGTTGTTTCTCTTCCCACTTTTCACTTCTTGCTGTTTACTTCATAGTCCTGCAAACTGTCCTGAACCCAATGTTTGCGAAGACAGATGGCCTGGCTCTTTCTATACTAGGTGCTCCAGTAGGCTGGCTGATAATTCTCACAAAACAGTATCAGCTTCATACACCCAACCTGCTTATGCTTTGCTATATTATCCTTCACAGACTCCACAAGGATGACCTCTGCCAGGTCTGCTTCTAATTCTTGTCAGATCTGCACATCATCTTTCTCACTGATCACAGCAGGCATCTATGGTACCCTTGTGCTTCCAATCCTGCAAGGTCTGCAACTCCTTATCTCTGCTAAGAAGAATCTCTAGAATTTTGGTTGTGCTGGAATGTATCCAGCTGTTCAGTGGCTTCAGGCTCAAACCTAACATATAGGCTAGCACCCACCTTTTGAGGCCATTTGAGATTTGGGTTTCTGAAGAAAAAAAAATTGAAATTTTTCATTCTCTTTGGATCGCTTCTCCTTGTCTTTTTTCTGTTTTTCTTCTTCCTTTGTCTCTAAGGTTTCTAGGTTTAAATTTTTCATACATAGTGCTGGTTTCCAAAGCACCTTTCAACCTTAAGAATCTCTTCTGACTTGTTTAGTTGGTCCTCTCTGATCAACAGTGGCTACTCAGTTATACTTTCTTCCTCCTTCTGTCTATCCTGTACAAGCTCCGGGATATGAGCTTTCTGTAGAAATTTGTTCTGCATTCAACCTTTTAGACAAGAGGTCAGTGTCAGACCCTTCTGGACCAGCATCCATCTGAGCCAATTGTGTCTCCAGATCAGAGAGATCAGTCACCTTCTGCTCTTGTGGAGTATTTAACAGCAGATCATTCTTTGTCATAGCTTCTTCCCTCTGCTCCTCTTCTACAGTATTTCTTGAATCGATTAGTGAGAAAATGCTAACCCTGTTTTCCATTGTGCTGCAGCTCCTGCCCAACTTGCACTTTCAGCTTCTACATGGGAGGACTCTCCCTCTGCTTCAGGATATACATTTGTGCTTCTTCTGGTAAGGCAACTTTGTGCATCAAAATCATGCCTTCTCCACTCAGGAATCCTTATACCCCACATATTAGCAGCACTTTGTCTATCTTCAATTATAGGCTTTGTCCGTCCTATTGCATCTCCTTGGTCAGAGCTCTCTGTATTATGGCCACCTGAGACAGAGAGCTGTTAGGATACTTCACAATTTTAATGGGATCCATGTCCATGCTCTGCTTCCTATGTCCTCTTGGGGATGATGGTTCCTCTTCCACCAACTTAATTTTCAGATTCTCATCTTTCTCATCAAAATCAGTATATTCTGACTTTGAAAGGAATAATCTGTAATTATCTGTTTGATCTCCCCTTTCTCTGGGTCAGAGATCTTTGTCAGGCATTTCCTTTCTATAGTATCATCCTCCATCCCGGGAGTACTCACCAGGGACAGGTGGCTGGGTCTGTTGGGGTTTCTTATGGATGCCTCTTCATTGCTCTTCCTCATACAGTTTCTGTATCATTTTGGATTAAAATCTTCCCCAGTGCCTTGATCAATATCCTTCATACAGAGGCTAATTTTGCACCCAGTGAGTGACAATACCTTGTCCTTTTCTCTTTGAACTTTGCTCACAACATATTTGCAATATATCTTTCTGAATCAAGTTTCTTTCCCAACCCCTTGACAGGGAAGCTACAGCCTAAAATTGGGTCGAAGAGCATGCACTTGGGTAGAGAGAACAATGCCAGTTCAGGATCCCATACACCGTCACAGTCATATTTATCCAGAATACAGGAAGGTCGCGATCTTGAATACGGAAGGTCCATTATGTCCAAAAGCTCCTCCTTGCAATTACAATGCAGGTTCTTCCTGTCTAAAAACTTCCATGAGTGGAATTTCTGTACAATGTTTCATTGTATTTTCTTAATCCAAAACAATTAAGGCTTTCTGAGCTTCACCACATCAGTGGGGCCAAGATTCTCTAGTGGCAATGCTTTCAAAGTTCAAGAGGTATATTTCTACATCATCCTTACTTGTCTTGTTTAGAAGAAACTGATTAGATTGCATGCTTCTATTTGACTCGGAAGCACAAAAAGCTCAGCTGCAGAACCTGAGGTCTACTGTGCCTTCAAAAACGTGTCCCATACAGACTCTGTCCTCTTCTGTCCGTTTCAGCCATTGCTCTGTAATCTCTCTCTGGTATGCAATGGCCCGTCTCATACAGGTTCTCTTTTCTTCTGCTTGTTTTAGACATTTTTGTAAACTATTTCTGACGTGCTATGTCCTCTTCTGCTTCTCTCAACAATTGCTGTGTATTCTGTTGCTGGCATGCAGTGGCTTCTACCAGGGCTTTCACAAATTCCTCCAAATTAAACTAACTTCTAACACATGTGACAAGCTATCTGTCCCCATATGGTTTGTGCCCTTGTTTTCGGCACTTATGATGGAGGAACACAGTAACAGGAGGCTTTTAATGCAGATTTACTCTATTATATTCACCAGTATTACAAAAATGACACACCAAAACAAATCAAATGAAATAACAGGCCTAGCTCCCACCGGAGCACTACCTATACTGTGATAACTATCCCTATACTGTGATAACTATCCCTTAACTATCAGAGCTTCATTCTAGCTAAACCTGGATGGAGCAAGATAAAACAGTCCAATACTTTGTTGTCAATTACTGGTCCAAGTTTCTATTTTTCTTCTGCAGATCACTCATCAGCTCCCACGCTGCTGTATGTCTGTGTATTTTGCTTCAGTAAATATCTCTCTGGGTTTCTCTTGTTGCAGCACCAATAAAACACCAATCTTGGTTTCTCTCTTTGCAGCTCTAATAGTTAATTCACTATCACTTCTGTGAGTGTGTTCTGCTCCAAGCAAACTTTGCACAGTTTGCTTTCACAGCCTTTCCAAGACTGTAGGCCCAAACAACACCTGCCTCAATTCCAGCCTCACTGCTAGCAGCAGTACCGAAACAGTCCCACAAAATTGCCAGTTTGAATAATTTATCAGGGCTGATCAGGTGTAGCTAATCAAACTGCTCCAGGAGTTAACTCTCGCATTTCCTGGAGGAATGGGAGCTTTGAAATATCTGTAGCTTATACAAATGCCTGGTCTCACCCTGTCACAGATTTTATATGAGCATCTGAAGAATGTAAGGCTGCAGGAGTCGATGGAATCCCAACAGAGATCTGCAAATATGGGGGCCTAGCACTACACGCTAAATTTGGTGAGCACTTTGTTTGCTGCTGGTGGCAAGGCAAACTGCCACAGAACCTACCTTCATAACACAATCATCATCACCCTGTACAAGAACAAGGGAGAAAAGTCAGACTGCTCCAATTACCGGTGAATAACTCTGCTCTCTGTCATAAGAAAAATTCTTGAGTACTCATCGACAGACTGGTGCCCACTATCACAGAAGAACTCCTTTCCAAGTGTCAGTGGCTTTAGGGCCAAGAGGAGCACAACTGGCATGGTTTTTGCTCTCAGGCAGCTCCAAGAGAAATGCAGAGAACAGAACAAGGGACTTTTTGCTTGACATCGTGAGTGGAAAGGGTCTGTGGCAAATCATGGAACGTATAAGATGTCCTCCCAAGTTCCTCAACATGATCATCCAGCTACATTGTTGCAGCCCTTCCCAATAAGTAACAGCGTGAAGCAGGGCTGTGTCCTCGCACAGTCTCTATTTACGCTATTCTTCAGTAGGATGCTTCAAAGGGGCACTGCAGACCTTGATGATGAGGATGTTCTCTACATCCTCTACCCCACGATGGCAATCTGTTAAACCTGAGGCAATTAAAGACCCACAGCAAGACAGTGGAATGACTTGTTCGAGAGCTACTCTTCACAGACGATGCAGCCCTTGTTTCCCATACAGCAACAGCTCTGCAGCGAATTAAATCTTGTTTCTCCGAGGCTGCCAAGCTCTTCGTCTAGAATTCAGCTTGAAGAAGACTGAAGTTCTCCACTAGCCCTCACCTCAGGAAGATTACTGTCCTCCTTGCAGCACCAATGGCGAGTCATCATCTTCTCGGACATCAAGGTCAACAAGGGAATTGACAACATATCGGCAAAAGAAAATGGTACATGCAGCAGATTATATAAAAGGGTCTGGAACAACAGGCATCTGAGTAAATGCACCAAGATCAATGTGTACAGAGCTTTTGTGTTGACCTTCCTTTATGGCTCAGAGTCGTGGGTGACCTACCGCCGTCACCTGCGACTTCTTGAGTGCTTTCATCAACACTGCCTCCGCACCATCTTCAACATCCACTGAAATGATCACATCACCAACACTGAAGTCCTATCATATCATATATAAAAAATATAAAATATATAAAAAAGAAGCATTTTCAGCAAGGCTCTGCAATGGGGTAAATGTCCTGCCACACATACAAAATATATAGCAAAAAACGCTGCATCAATATACAGTAGTTCCAATTTTGTTATCTTATTTATTGAAAATGCACCTCAGGCAAAAAGGATACATTTTGGGTTAGCACCCTTGGTCATACCTAAATTACAATCAATTGTGAACATACTTTATAGGTTTTCAACTGGGGAGTGCCCTCAAAAATATATATTTAGTTCAGATGAATAATCAGAATATTGCGCTATTAAGATATACCTTTTTTAGACTAACTAATTTTCTTTCCAATAAAAAAAGTTATCACTTTAGACTCTAATGATTTATCTGGAATACTGGACATTCACTGCTACACCATTTTCATATACATATATATATACTAGCGACTTGCCCTTCAAAAAAATTATAGCAATAAAATTGTAAGCCAGGCAATGCTGTTTGCCACACAATGCAAGGCTATGGTCCCTCTGAGCACCTTTGGTGCTCATCTCGAGCCCCGCGCTGAGCGCGTTTGGTGCTCATTGCGAGCCTCTCCCCCGTGCACTTTATAAGCCTGTGTAGTTTAGGGCCATGCTGCCTTGTGTTAAGCGTTAGTGGCTTAAATCTTACAACCTTGTATTAAGTTGTACTGTTTTGCGTTAAGTCTTAGTGCTTATGGCTCGTATTTACGTCCTTCGTCCTCTTTTTACGTCCCACGGCTGCATTTAAGTCCTTCGGCCTCAGTTAGTCTTCTAAAAAAAATTTGCCAGACATTTCTTTTCTCGCTTTGGTGATTTTCGATCGTGGAAAAAGTGAACCTATGCCTCAAATTAACTTACAACCTCACTCACATGGTCCCTGACTCTCCCCATGTGCTGTGTGTGAGTGTGTAAGTTAATTTGAATCATATTTCTGTATTTTTGCAGGTTTTTACCATTCAGCGGTTCCGGCCGTTGAAGTCGTATTTTTCCAAGGCCCGCAGTCCATCTACGTGCTTCCGGTACTAAGTAGTACGGGACATAATTTTGCGTCTGTCTCGCGGTTCTCGGAATGAGCACAAGGTGCTCATTGCCTAAGTCGCGTGGGTCATTGGGATGAGATCCTGTGGCGCTCATCTCCACCAGCGCAATGGGCGCCTTTGGCGCTCATTGCTTAAGTCCGCAACTACGGGGCTCGCTGTGCGAGCCACGCAATTTTAATATTGCGTTAACAAAAACTTTTGGCAAGCCCGCAATTAAAACAACTATATATGTGATTCTTTTATATATATATATATATATATATATATATATATATATATTTATATATTTATTTATTTTATTAGTACATCTGTGTTCACAATTGAATGTCTAAAACAAGTTTAAAAAAAAATGTTTCCGAGAAAAACAGTTATTACACTGCATTCTGGGAAGCTGAGCTGGGACATGCAAATGTGCCCACAAATACCTTGCTGTACAATCCATAAACCATTTCAAACATGCCTTCCTTTAGGTTTATGCAAAGCCAAGGCTGGATTTTACACAAGTTGGGTATCCAATCCATGTACAGCTGTTTCAAGCTTACTGGCTATCATCAGCATGGAGCGGGATATCAGCCTGTATTGTGGACCTTATGAGTAGGTAGTTCACCACAACAATCATTTAATATATGGTGGGCAAAAGAGTGATAGAAGCCCTCAAATGTACAGTAGTACAGTAAATAAATAGTACATCTATGTTCACATTTGATTGTCTAAAACAAGTAAAAAAAACCTGCTTCGAGCTCAGAATTCCAAGAAAAATAGTTATTTCATTGCATTCTGGGAAGCTGAGCTGGAACATGCAAATGTGCCCACAAATGCCTTGCATTTATATACATACACACATATACTTATATACATACATACAAAAACATAAAATGTTCTAAAATACATTTTTACAAAATGTTATGGGTATTTTATTTAAAATGTATACATTATTATGTTTCATTAATTATATTATGTTAAATATTGTATATGGCTTTTTTTTTAATGTTTTCTCTCATATATTATAAAATAAGCAAGGATTACACAAAAAGATCTATTGAGTTCTGCTTCCATAGGATTGCACACCTTACATTTATTTATAGTGTGATACTGCCCTCTAGTGTTCATATCTATGCATGCACTTCCCATAGCCCACATTAATCAGTGGTAGGACTACAAAAAAATTGCCATATTGTTGAAATGAGTTCTAACAAAGCTATTTATATCTATACTAGCGACTTGCCCGTCAAAAAATGACGGCAATAAGATTGTAAGGCAGGTAATGGTGTTTGGTTGCGACATGAATTTTGTAGGTGTTCCAAGATCCTTTGGCGCTCATTGCGAGTCTGTTTGTTTGTGTGCTATGAGCAGCGTTGGAAATAATTAAGAAATGAATAAATGAATATACTTTACCTATTTGGAAGTAATATACGCAGGAAGCATTGTGTTGAAGAGCTGACAATCTGTTTTGATGTTGCTGCAGCATACAATGTGTGTTTTCACTGCTGTGGAGCTGCTGTGTAAGTGTCAGCAATGTGTGCAGTGTGTAGTGTAAATAGAGTACGTGCGTGAGGAAAAGCCGTTAGGGTAGCTGTGTACTTCCGCATTGTGTAAGTTAGTGTTGTAAAATGGCGCCTAATGTATGTAGTACGTGGCTGTGGCTGATTTTGCGTCCTTGTTCTTGGACCTCGTATGTTTTTTTCCAAAAATCTGTATGTGTTTCGTGGTGTTTTGCGTCTTTAGAGTGCTGTAGCCTCGTTTTCGTTTTTTTTCGGCAGCCATTTTTTCTCTTGCTTAGGGGATTTTTGTGTGTCTAAACTCTTTAATTTCTACTTAAATTGAGGTGTAACTTCACTTTTAGAGGTGCTGCCCCCCCCCCCCCCGCCCTTACTGTGGGTAAGCTTTTCATGTGTTTGTTGTGTGTATTTATTGTGTTTTTAATGTTTTCATGTGCGCGGGTTTCAGGTGCTAAGGTTGTATTTTTGGGAGGTCGTAATGTTTTTGTGGATGACCTCGCAATGTATTTGTGGATGCTTTGCGAGGGTTCGCATTTGCGGCCCTAAAGCCCGCAGTCGCAGGCAAGGAGCGCCTTTGGCGCTCCTTGCCAGCAATTGTGGCCCTCGCGAACAACAACTTTTGACAACCCGCACTGCTGACAACTATATATGTGATATACACACTAGAAAGTATATATAATTATTACAAAACAAAATGGTGTCATCAAGTCACTTCTCCATGGGCTTAATGAGTGACACTGGGCCCCATACCATCCAGCTACGCAGAAGCATTCACCAACTGACAACTTCCCAGTTCTATCCACATAGGTTCTTGTACCTCCAGACCTAATGCCTTACATACTACCCTCTCTTCTGAATCCATCTAACATTGCCTCCCACTCATCCTGTCCAAAACCACCCACCAACCTACTTGCCTATCTATGATTTGAGTTACTTTATAGTGCAGCTTTTCTGCACTATCACCTCCATCTTGCACAGCTGCTACATCCACAGACTTACAGCCTTATTAAATTGCGATTTTGGTAAATTTAAAAAGGGCTCTATATAAGCACACAGCATATTTCGTTTACAGAAGTTTTTAGTTGGTGAACTTCTATTCAAAAGCAAGGTCTTCACCAACTAAAAACTTCTGTAAATAAAATATGCTGTGTGCTTATATAGAGCCCTTTTAAATTTATTGAATCGCAATTTAATAAGGCTGTTAATCACTAATTAACCCTTTATTTTCATTTCATTTTTTGTTTCATTAATCCTATAATCTGTAAACTTGCGAGCTCTGAGTCTTGCAGGGCACTTTGTATGAGTGTCACGTGTATAATTGTGAGCTTATGGGCATGGCCATCAACTCCTTTTGTATCGCTATATAAATAAGATAATAAACTGTCTTTTTTTAAGAAACTATTAAACAAAACAAGGTTGTGAAGGGATGAGTAGAACTTGTAGTTCTCAATAGTATCAGTAAATAAATACATTTTCAAAAATGTCTTTCATGCAGGCAATAACATAGACATGGTTTGTGAGAATTAAAATATCATTATGTTACAATGAAGTGCATTCAATATCAATATTCCTCATAGAAAATAGACATTGCAGGTTTCAGCATACGACATCCTACAACCTGCTAATAGAGACTCTTTCTTTTTGCTGTTTAATATGAATGTTTAACTATGTTACTTAATTCATTTTATTGAAATATAAGATTTACACTTCACTTACTTTTAAGAAGACCCAGAGCAGAGTAAAGCCTGTCTCCTGTGGGCATGGTTTTAGGTCACAATTGTGCAAGATGGCAGTTCTCATGACGAGAAGACGTTAAGGGGAAGGCTCCAGAAGGTAAGAATCCGTTACTTTGTGGATATATTAGAAGTGAAGTGTAAAGGGACATTGAAAGACAGTTTTTATTTGTTGCATTTGAAAGATGGTATTTGATTTTCTTTTTCCCCCCAATTATGCTGTTAAGGCAAACAAAAAATTATTTAAAAGTGTAACTTATCTGGGTGCTTGCCCCTTTTAGCACAGTTATATATTTGTATGATACATACTTGCCTGCCAATGAAATCTATAAATGTATGTATACTCTGTGCATTTTATGTTAGTGTCAATGATAATTCATTAATATTTATTATGCAAAACACAACCTTAAAGTGTTTTCTTATAAATGCATGAAAAACAAAACATGTCCCATGTCTGTTTATCCCCATAAATCACCAATTTTGGTAAATATACACCAAGGGATGTTTTATGTCAATGGGAGTTAAAGCACCACTGCAGTTCATGAAAAAAAAGAGACACGTTTTTTATCAAGTATGTACCAAACTAACAATATCAGCAGCTGTGTAAGCCACAGCCACAGACAAAGAAAATGTGTTTTTTTTAAGACTCTGTTTATACGTACAAGAATCAATTTTGTGTTTGTTACATCACTTCGTCAGAGCTGAATCAGGAGGGTGTATGTTTTGGCTATCAGTGAAAAGAGGGGCAGCGAAGGAGGGAACAAAGAGCCAGTGTGAAGATAATCGTATAAGAAACAGACACAACATCCATTCCCTCTCACTTGCCCAGATGCAGGCCCCTTGCATCATGCACTGCAACAATAGCTCTCCAGAAATGTAAACGCCTTCTCACATACAACTTACACCAATATATCTCTCTAGGACCCCGCAGAGGCATCTCATTTTATTTGTCTCTAATTATTACTTTTTTCCTGACTATTTATGCTTTTGAATTAAAGCGTTCAAACATATTTTTTCATTGTGCTGTGATCCTTTAAAGAATAAGGTTAAATATCCCTCCTGCTTATGTTTTCTGTGGAATCTACTTTTCAAACTGAGATAAAACTTGATAGATAAGCTTTGTAGAAAACATAGGCAGTGAGGATATTTTATGATTTACCTCCACTTAGCTCCAGTTATCCCAGCTTAAAGGACCACAATAGCACCCTAACAGCAGGTGCTTTATGTTTTAATTAGGCATTAATCATTAATACAAATATTTAGTGATTTAAAAAGCAATATTCAATATTAAACTTACTGTAAAAATGCCAATTTAGGTGCAGCTGGTATCCATCCACTATAAGGTCTATCGGTGGTGTTTGCTTTGTCTAGCAAGTATACTGCATCATTTTGAGACCTATTTCTCAGCCAATCTCCCACCCTTCCTTGATGACCTTATCGGGGTGGAGACAAATACTCACCTAGAGGCTAATCTTAGAAAATGAATACTGATTATTACTTTTATGAATAATTAAATAGGTATTTTATTAATGACAAATGTATAAATAAAATAACTAGCTCCTCTTGCTACAGTATTATAGTAGTACTTTCCAAAGTAATCCAACTTTTTACTCCATTTGATAAATATACCACTGTTTTTCCCTACACCTATTTGTTTTCAGTGTGTGCAAAAAAAAAATCAATGTAATACTTTAACTAACATAATTACTTTCCAGATCCCCTACTCAGAAAATAAAATGTGACCAACTAGTTTAGTTATCAGTGTTCAGTACCCTTACAGTTAGAAATGTTACAACACGTAGACATATTTGTGCATGTGCACATATTATTCCATGAAACTGCACTAGCAATTTAAAGGGACATGGAGCACAACTATTTTTTTTTCTAAAAGTTTTAGACCTGTTAAGATTTCATTGAAACAAACAGAAAACGCAGAGAACATACTTTAGTCTGTAGATTGTACTGGCTGGCAGAGGCCAAGCCCCTAAGGGCAATTAAACTACTGAATAGGTTGCTGTCCTCTGCAATCTTAAATTTGAAAACATTTTTAAATACCCTTTTTCTGATGCAACAAAGACAAAAAATTGTCCATGTCCCTTTAATACAGCATTCTCACCCCTGCACATGTGTTGCCCTAGATTAGCAGCCCTATTAAATTAGCTCAACGTTGAAAACCGTAGCCCATAATGTAGAAACCCGTCAGGGGCAAGAAAAGGCTACAAGACTTGGAAATGTGAACTGCACGCCCGCAAATCCTTTGATCTGTCATCCTGGAACGGTTACGTTTTCAATCATGCTATTAAATTGCAACAAATTCACTGGCTTTCAAGCCCGTAACCTAAAAGCCAACAGGTACTTGAGAGAACCGGCTAGTCGGGTAAAGTCCAATCCGTAACACTTTAAATGCAAATATACACACACTACTGTACTGATAATGAAAGGGAAAGTGATGTTAGGTATTCATATTAATAGCATAACATTCTCGCAAATCCGCAAAATAAAATACTTTATTTTAGGTTTATATTCCATGTTATATCGATCCCGGCAATCAATGTGTTAATACATATAATGGAACTCTCATGGACTAGAATATCATATTTACGGCTTTATCAATATTGCATTATTTCTGGAATGGGGGTCCGATCGAAATTCGTAATTGAAGCCCATAGAACTTTGATATCCAACCTCCATTGTTTTTTAATTATAGTTTTTATTAGAAGGCATACAAAAATAAAACATTATGAACAACTGTGTTTTGTCAGTTAAGTCACGTAAATTTTCTCAATAAACATTTACCAATTATTAACTGACTAGACCTTATTTTACATTTTTGGTTATTAATATATCTATAACAAGACTAGGTTTTCAATTAAAGAAAACAGTAAACAAGAAATTAAAAAGAAAGAAGAACAAAGAACAAACTAGTTAGCTAAACCATATTGCTGCTAACCTAGAGTAGAAAATAGGGTAAAGCTAAAGTGGCCGCCCCTAAGCAGGCGCATGATAAACCTCAGTACGTACTTCAACAAATTTCCTCGGATTGTAATTACCTCCATTTCGTATCTGAAACTTGAGAGAGGAATCCAGAGATGATTTCCGAGTCTCCTCCGCCTCGAGCTCCTCCCAAGCGTCAATTTAACAAGAAATAGGTGTCATATTAAGGGGATGCTAAATGGAGATTCTAACCAGGATTCCCCGATTGTCTGAAATTGGGGGATTCTATCCAGGATGACATGGGTTAATCTCTCATTAATGAATAATTAGTTAATCTTTTTCATTACCTCATGGAAATTTAAAGTCAAAGTCCTCCATCTACTGGCTATATGTATGTTGGAAGCCAATGCCATTAATAGAAATAATTTATTCTGAGGCTGATATAGATATATCTTAGTATGAACCCCCAACACGCAAGATTCTATTGAGGGTGAGATCACCTTCTTGAAAAGAGTGGAAGCAATTTGGGTTAATTGATCCCCTATTTCTTGGCATCCCCTAAAGCATTTATTGCTCTCTTGCGGGTTGAATTTCTGTAATTTATCGGGGGTGCAGTAGACTCTACAGTGTCTTACAAAAGTATTTACACCCCTTGGCATTTTTCGTGTTTTGTTGCCTCACAACCTGGAATTAACATGGATTGTTTGACGATTTGCATCATTTAATTTACAGAACATGCCCACAACTTTGAAGAGGTTTCTTTTTTTATTTTGAAGCAAACAACAAAATAACAGAAAAAGTCAATGTGCATAACTATTCACCCGCCTAAAGTCAATACTTTGTAGAGCCACCTTTTGCGACAATTACAGCTCTAAGTAGCTTTGGATAAGTCTCTATGAGCTTGCCACATCTTACCACTGTGATTTTTGCCCATTCCTCCTTGCAAAACTGCTCCAGCTCCTTCAAGTTGGATGGTTTGCACTTGTGAACAGCAATCTTTAAGTCTGACCACAGATTTTCTATTGGACTGTGGTCTGGACTTTGACTAGGCCATTCCAACACATTTACATGTTTCCCCTTAAACCACTCAAGTGTTGCTTTAGCAGTGTGTTTAGGGTCATTGTCCTTCTGGAAGGTGAACCTCCGTCCTAGCCTCAAATCACGCACAGAGTGGTACAGATTTTGCTCAAAAATATCCCTGTATTTAGCACCAACCATCTTTCCCTCAACTCTGACCAGTTTCCCAGTCCCGGCTGCTGAAAAACATCCCCACAGCATGATGCTGCCACCACCACGTTTCACTGTGGGGATGGTGTTCTTTGGGTGATATGATGTGTTGGGTTTTCGCCAGACATAGCGTTTTCTTTGATGGCCGCAAAGTTCAATTTTAGTCTCATCAGACCAGAGAACCTTCCTCCATACATTTTGGGAGTCTCCCACATGCCTTTTTGCAAACTCAAAACATGCCATTTTGTTTTTTGCTGAAAGTAATGTCTTTCTTCTGGCCACTCTGCCTTAAAGCCCAACTCTATGGAGCGTACAGCTTATTGTCATCCTATGTACAGATACTCCAGTCTCTGCTGTGGAACTCTGCAGCTCCTCCAGGGTTACCCTAGGTCTCTGTGCTTCCTATCTGATTAATGCCCTCCTTGCCCAGTCCGTGAGTTTTGGTGGGCGTCCGTCTCTTGGCAGGTTTTTTGTTGTGCCATGTGTCACAACCTACAATGATGATGGAGTATAGAGAATCCTAGTCCTCTTATCTCCTGTAGGTTTTAGACCTAAGTTTGGGTGGCTCCAGACCAATGGACAGTCTTTGTAGATGCAAGAGCATAAGTCCCAGCTTTTGGTAGTGTGCCTGGGAAACCTGGAAGGGACTCAGAAACGATCTTCTCTACCAGCATATGCCCCTGGGTCAATAATACACTTGCACACAAAGTCTTGATGAAAATGATGAACAACGTTTTATTTAGGAACAACATATTTAAACACAGCACTCAAGGATAGGGGAGTGGCTACCCTTAGCCAGCCCCCAATGACCTCTGGCCAATCATGCAGGGTCCCTACATGGGAACCATGAGACTCCTCCCCAGGTCCACCCACTGGGTGGGGCTAACTAATTAATTTGGCTCTAGCTCCTAAGAGAGAGACATCTCCTGTGCCCATGCTAGAAAGGCTGAGAGGCCTCAGGCCATCCCATTGTTTCTGGGTGCTTGCCTGTCTGCTCTCCAGCTGTGAGCTCCCCATTGTTAGTACTCTGCTGGACACTTAGCTAATGGGATTAACAGGCCTTTGGGAACAAAGGAGGCTTGGCTGTATTCAACGGCTTCCCCTCTACAATATAACATACATATTTACAAATATAACACACAATGTTTCACCCACATACAACCAACATATCCCACTAGCTCTCTCACATGACACCCATTACAATGAGCCTAAACATGGAAGGGATGGGAATATGCTAAGGGATAAACTTATAATACTTTATCCCCTAGACCACAAAATAACAATATAACCTTATAACAGTATAACAGGGGGTCTGTGAGCGCCAAACCACACTAAGTACAGATGTAGGTATCCTGTACTCCAGTTGTCTTCTACATGGCCATGTGGAGAGTAGAGTCCGATCATAAAATGGCTCCTAGAGGTGACCACTGCCAGTCCCAATATGGCTGCCGCCTGAGCCATGAACGTTGTCCAAACACAATATGGCCACTGGGTGTGGCCTCTGCTGCCAGTCCCAATATGGCCACTGGATGATTCATGACACCTTGTTCTTACCATTTGGTTATGATAGATTTGATGGTGCTCCTGGGGATCATCAAAGATTTGGATATTTTTTTATAACCTAACCCTGACTTATACTTCTGAACAACATTGTCCCTTACTTGTTTGGAGAGTTCCTTGGTCTTCATGGAAGTGTTTGGTTAGTGGTGCCTCTGGCTTAGGTGTTGCAGCCTCTGGGGCCTTTAAACAAAGGTATATACTGTATATGTAATGACAGATCATGTGACACTTAGATTGCACACAGGTGGACATCATTTCACTAACTATGTGACTTCTGAATGTAATTGCTTGCACCAGAGCTTTTTATGGGCTTCATAACAAAGGGGGTGAATACATACGCACATGACAATTTTCTGTTTTCTATTTCTAAAAAATTGTTTTATGTATATATCTTTCTCACTTCACCAACTTAGACTATTGTATTCTGATCCACCACATAAATTCAGTTTAACAAAACATTGAACTTAAGGCTGTAATGTAACAAAATAGGTAAAAAGTCAAGGGGGTGAATACTTTTGCAAGGCACTGTATGTAGGACCTTGATAGATGTCTCTAAGAGAGCCGAGTTAAGTGAGCCTCTGGATAGGTTTGAGCAGGATTCTGTCCACTTGTCCCAATCCAAATCTACCCCAAGATCTTCTTCTCATTGTAACAAAAATGTAGGTTTCTGTCTGCTGGTAATGCTAGTAAAGGCATCATAGACTGACCCCAGTATGCCTTTGGTGAGAGGGAGATTTCTACAGATAACAGACATCCAGGAGGCCCTGGTGAGTCCTAGATCTCTCAATGTCTTACTGACCCATATTCTGATTTTTAAATAGTTATAAAATTCTGTAATGGGCAAGTCATGGGTTGTGCAGAATTGGTCATAGGTCAGAAGATTATTATTGAAAAACCAAGTCCCTATCCGGTCAAGGTTTCTGGAGGTCCACCAGAGGTTAGAGATGGCATTTGAGTCTGCTATAATTTGTGGGAAAGACATAACTGACAGTAGGGGAGACAGACATGGGCTAAGTCGATGCCTGGAGTTTGCCCACTCCCAAGAGTTAAGAGTTAGAGAAATTATAGGATGTTGGTGGGTTGTGAAGGGAGCTAGCTCTTTGGTGATCCAAATCAGTTTATCCCATCTATGTGGGAACATTTGTTGGTTTTCCATGAAAACCCAGGATGGCTGGTGCGTTGGAGTGTGTTCGGGGCAGGTGAGCCTGTTGAGCGGCTTTGAAGTAGAGCCTCAAGTTTGAACACACAAATCCGCCTCTATTTTTATGCTTAAACATTACCTGCTTGGAGATATGAGGACCTTTATTTCCCCATATAAACCTGAATATACTATTTTGAAATGTATCTAATTCTTTAAGTGAAATTGGGATGGGAAGAGTCCTACAGAGATACAGAATCTTAGGTAAGATGCTCATTTTAGTAGCCGCTATATGGCTCGTCCCTGAGATTTTAAATTTAGCCAACTTCTGCATATCTTCCGTCAAAGTTTTGTACATAGGGGAGAAGTTTATCTAATATAGTTCTAAACTGTCACTAGTGAGAGCAGTTGAACTTCACTTGAGCTCTGGTGGAAAAGTCTGGAAAAACAACTAAAAAATTAGGTTTCAATTGACTTCAACATCTGATTTTGGTCCAGATGAATATATAAATTATCTGATTACAGTTTAGACCAATCATGAAGACATACAACTCGATTTTGAAAGACCTGGTGAGAGAACCTATACTCACCACTAACTCCTGGCACCCATAGGCCTATATCTGGAAAAGGGAAGAAGCTCATAAGGATCACAATGGTGGCTTACCCTGAAAACATCCTCTGAGTGAGTACCAAGGGGCCAAGAGAGAAGGAGGCTGGAGGCCCAGTGGTAGACATATCCCCTATCTCAGAGGAAGGGGCAGTGAAGCCCATGCTGGAAGACTCACACACACCTCATCAAGTACAGCACAATAGCTGCAGCACAGTCACCCTGATTGCCAGAGTTACAAAGATTCAGCCAAATGAGCCTATGCTTTCTTGCAGCCCTCCAATTTTAAAGAAGGGAGTTAACCAACAAACACTAAAGAAGGTGACACCACTGTCACAACCTACAATGATGATGGAGTATAGAGGATCCTAGTCCTCTTATCTCCTGTAGGTTTTAGACCTAAGATTTGGGTGACTCAGACCAATGGACCTTCCTTGCGGATGCAAGAGCATAAGTCCCAGCTTTTGGTAGTGTGCCTGGGAAAACCTGGAAAGGAGTCAGAAACGATCTCCTCTGCCAGCATATGCCCCTGGGTCAATAATACACCTGCACACAAAGTCTTGATGAAAATTATGAACCACGTTTTATTTTGGAACCACATATTTAAAACATTTCACACACACACAATGGAGGGCGTGGCTACTCTTAGTCAAACCCTCATCCCCCTCTGGACCAATGGAGTAGCCCTTAGGAGCAGCTAATTCCCTCTGTCCCATGTGAGAGGGTTAATCCTTGGGAACTATCAGTCCCCTCCGCAGGGGCCGCCCCCTAGGTGTGGCTACAAGCTCATTCTATCTCTGTCTGTGGAGAGAGTAACATCTCTGCCCTGGCCTATGGCCCTATTATTGAGGCTGGAAGACCCTGTACTATACCATTGTCCTACGGTGCCTGGCAGTCTGGCAAATCTCTTTGTTCTGGCCTTGCTATCACTTCAAGTGTTTACGTTAGGTGATAGCTGGAAGGCAGATGGGTGATCAACTCAGGTTACATATGCAGTCAATATGGATGACTGCACACAACATGGCTCCAACATTCCAATACAATATATTTACAGATACAACACACAATGTTTCACACACATAGAACCAACACATCCCACCAGCTCCCTCACATGACACCCATTACAATGAGCCTAAACATGGAAGGGATGGGGATATGCTAAGGGGTAAACTTATAATACTTTATCCCCTAGACCACAAAATAACAATATAACCTTATAACAGTATAACAGGGTGTCTGGGAGCCCCAAACCTTTTGTTCTTCCACATGGCAACAGCATGTGGAAGATAACCCAGCCCAAAATGGCCACTGCTGCCAGTCACAAAATGGCCCCAGCATAGTTCACACCAAATCCAATATGGCCACTGGCTGATTCATGACAACCACTTGTTAGCAACATAACCCTCAAGTAAACTGGCAAACACCTAAGAGACCTTCATTATTCACCCAGCACAATAGCAATTTACATACCTAAAATTTAACAGATGCACCCACAATATGACAGGTGGACTGAGTCTGTACGGCCCTGAACCCAATACCACAGGAACCCACTGATCACAAACGAGGAAGGATCCTTGAAAACCCAATTCCTGTTACTAGCAATTATAGCTGACAAATTTCCTCCTTTTAAAACTAATTTTGAGCTGTACACACTGTTTAAATTACATTATTATAAGACTTTATGAGAACTAGTGTGACTAAGATCAATATACTTGTTTTCTCCAGATGCCTTACAGCTAGTGTGGACCCATTTGAAAAACTTGTCTCATTTCGCCATCTAGTAACCATTCATAATGGCAACAGCAACTTCTTGCTATATACATTTATCACACAGCCTATCATAATACAGTACTGATATCAAACACCCAGTACTTAACTGTCACTTATCTATACTAAACCCCCGGCACGTCAAAGGTTTTCCAAACTGAAAAATACAGAACTAATAAGGAGAATATTGATTTGTGAAACCAACATCACTCCGGGTCTACCCTATGGTACTGTATAAAGACACCTACCATAAGAGAAAGTTCATGGGAAAGCTCATACTCTTCCCTTTTGCATCCACTGCAGACCTTATACATTTCTTTAAGGCACAGAAAAGCATCTCCAACATGGACTAAGAATTAAGCTGGAGGCCTAATCCGGCAAAACAGCCATCAAGGGTCTTTGCCATATTTCAGGAATTGATTTTTCTCTATAAGCTGATAAAATAAAGTATTAAAGCTTGCACTAACCGCATCTATCTTTCTAAAACTACAAACAGGCGATTTCACATGGAATCTTCTGCTACCAAATACACTTTACTAACCGAAATGGGGAAACCAAAAGGCGGACTCCCACAGAAGGCATACGGGAGTACTTTCCAAAGACTAATCGGCACACATCTAAAGCGGACTCTATCTTTGAGCACTCTGAATCTTTAGAACAAGAAGAAAACCCTAAGGAACTAGATCAACAGCCAGATCAGTAGCTAAGATTGAGCAGCTTTTAACAAACTAAACCTTTGAAAAAGGATCTGAAGGAACTGGGACATCAAACCCAGCTATTGGAGGAGATGACTGACCAAAAGGTTAAAGCCCAAGAGCGGGACAGGTCAACCATCACCCAAAATTCCTTTCATATATCAGATCTTATAGATAAAATAGACCTAGAAAATCGTTCTCGCCGCCACAATAACAGAATTTGCGGCATCCCAAGAGCTATACAAGATTTAACCACGTATCTGAGAGACACTATTACTGCCATACTCCCTGATCAGGCCAAAACCATGTGGGAAATTGAACAAGCTCATAGAGCTTTGGGAGGTGCAAAAACCCAGGAAGTGCCTAAAGATGTCATTGTCAGATTCCTGAGACAGCAAGCTCGAGATATCCTACTCTCGGCAATCAGGAAGCTTCAAAAGATCAAAGCCCTGACAACTCTATCTTACAGTTCCATGCTGACTTGTCCCCAAATGAAACCTGCTCTTGTAAATTCTTCTCCAACAAAAGATTTAATTGAATTGGAATTTCCCGTTTGTCCTCTGCTTCAAATACCGGGCACAAATTACACCACTCGCTCATTTAAAGACTGCTTAAAAGTGTTGAAGTGCTTGCACCTTTGCTCCGAAGAAACAATGGAAGATAGGCAGGAGCAATCTCCCCCACCCATCACCAAGAGACAGTGGATGTTGGTAACAGCACAAGTCCATAGCAAACAAACCTTGACTCCTGTAGGATCCAAGAACCTCCCACATAAGTCCAAGCAGACAAAACAGTAGAAATAAAGCCGTAGTTAAATGTTTTTATTCTTGAGTTTTAATAGTTGTAACAAAAAATAAATGCCAACTGCAAGTTTGATGACAAGTCATTGTACACTAAGTAATGTTTACCTGAATGAAGCAATACTAATATCCTGTCTTTCCGTTTTTCTATCTCTCCCTGATAACAAGATGATTTACCTACCACCCACAGAATATCTTGATGAATGGACACCAGCCTTTCGGTTCTCCTCCGCCTTGCCCTCGACAGGGGCCTGCAACCAGGTAATAACACGCACATCCTGGGTTTGGCTAACTGATCATGTTCACGGCCGCGCATCCAACATTCGAAAAATGGTTTACGGATTTGCTTCTCAAGCTTGTAACTTGCAGCATGTTCTAATTTAATAGCTCTGTAACTCAGCCAAATTTACCGATGCTGCTAGGGGCTTCTAATTTAATTGGGCTGATAGCCTTGCTACACTACTGAGTCATGTAGTTGTAGGAGTACAATAATAATTGGAACTTTATTTACAAAAATGTAAAAAATCAGAAAGTCACAAAAATTCAGAAGGTTTATTATGTATAGAGTACCAGGTCCAAATGTACCAAAATTCCACAAACTTTGTGTACAAGGAAATTAAAATTGTAAAAGTCCCTAATTACATACAACCTGAGTTAAAAAAATATATATATTTCTATTTTTTGTGTATGGGGCTCACCACACAAATCAGGGGCACAGAATATATCTCTTTTGCCTTAAAGACAATTTATAGCAAATTCCCTAACATAAATATGAATGTATATAACCCTGATCTGTTGTGCAATATATGCATTCCTATGTGTCACACTGGAGACCTCCTGCCTAAAAGGCTGTGGTGTGCACCACAAGCTAGATAAAGTCCCTAAGCCAAAGAGACCAATAGTAACTATAAGAAGAACATACAAGGCATACAAGGAGTCCCCCTGTCTTGCGTGTGAGACCTCCTATCTGAGGGGCTATGATATGCCCCATAAACTGGCTAAGGGGCCCTATAATACAAAAAGCCAATCCACCAAAGATAAAACATTTAGCCAGTACAGACCCATATGTCAATGGAGACCTCCTGACAAGGGGCTATGGTGTGACCCAAAAGCTAGCTGATAGGTTATAAAACGAGCAAACCAATTACACAGACATACAAAGCCACAATGATAAGAAACCACAACAGTAGAAAATTGTAACTGAAGTGCAGGCAGATTAGCTATATAAAATGGAAGTACTCATGACACAAGCAGAGTCTGCTAGGTTTTTGTAAATATAACTGATACTAGCGACATGCCCTTCAAAAATTACGGCAATAAAATTTGAAGCCTGGCAATGCTGTTTGCCACACAATTTGAGGCTCTCCCCCCTCAAACTCGCGGGCCTTTGGCGCTCATCGCAAGCCCCACAATGAGCAGCTTTGCAAGCATTGTAGGCCTCGGCCAAGCCGCAACTTTCATGCCCCACAATGAGTGCCTTTGGCACTCATCGGAAACCCTGCAATGAGCGCCTTTGTTTTATCCCCTTATCTCCCTCCCATGTGTCTCTTTCCCCCTCTCTCTCACCCTGTGTCTCTCCCCCCCACCACCACTACCTCCCCTGTGTCTCTTTCTACCCTCCCCACCCCCTCTCCCTCCTCTGTGCTCCTGTTTGAATTTTTGGTTATGAAACCATTTGCAGGCTTGGGAAATTGATAACTTTCCCCAATCCCAAAATGTGTTTCCGATTTACGGGCTTGAAAATAATTACAGCTTCATGGCAGCCATTTTTTTCCTCACTTAGCCATTCTGAGATTTCCCCAAAACGCCAATTAAATAGCAAATTAGCTTGCAACCTCACGTACAGGCTCACTGCCTCTCCCCCTGTGCTGTGTGTGAGGTTATAAAATAATTTTCGAATCAATTGGCTTTTTTTTATGTCGGCCCCCGCACAGCCTTCGAGTTACGAGCTTGAAAAAAATGGGGCCGTTAAAGCCGTCATTTTTTTTAAGCCTGTAACTTGTAAGCTGTTTAGAGCGACTTCAGCGATCACTGCAGCCCCCGTCAAACCCATGACTTTTAAGCCTTGCGATGATGTCATAGCTACTAATGTTTTTAGTTTCGTACTTACTACAGTGATCCTTTAAGGCTAAGACATCATGCAGCAAACACATGAGGGTGAAGTAACTGGCAAAATGGATGTTCTTTTGGCTGATCTTCTTCAAACACCTGAAATATTAATTAATGGGATGATTAGGAGGTTGTTATAGCTCATATACTGCCTTTAAGGGATTCTGTCACCCCAAAATCAAGTTCTTTTTTTAAAAGTAACTTTTAAACAGCATGAAAATCTAGCTATACTTTGCAAAAGCCATTTGTTTCTAAAGTGAATAATCATGAGATAATAAGCATTATTTCCTCTGTAAAAAAGAAAGAAAAGAGAGCACATAGAGCTGAGCATAGTGTAGTATATTAAAACAATATTTTATTAAGATATTAAAAATATACTCACAAAGGATTTCCTTTTAAAACAGCAACTCTAATGGGATATACAATTATCTTCATAAAATATATATTTTTTAAAGTTACATTGTTTTCGCTGTACTTTTATGCAAACAAATAGCTCCCAAATACGACCTTGCTGCTTCCATGTACTAACTGGGATCACAGTCTACTTGTCAGTTGCAAAAGCAATGTCCCCTAATGTTATGCCCTTAGCTCCCTTCCCCACCCTTAACATGCACCCTAAGATGCAATTTAGCATACTGAGTTGCATACTTTAGCATAATATAGATGCACACACACAATACATAAAATCTCAGAAATTATTTACAGTAGAAAAAATGGCTAGTATAAAAGTTTTACATTTTCTTTAAGATGAAACCAACTTGTTCTTGGAGTGATAGTGTGCCTTTAAGGATCAGTTAAGATTTGGCATACTGCTGAAGCTGAATAATGCATATACTGTTACTTACCATTAGCTAGGTCCAGCTATTTGGACTGAAGCACTGGTTACACAATACTCCACTTTGTTTGCATTTGACACCAGCTGTGATGCACTGTCATTGTATAGACAATTGCTAGAACATGTGTATATAGATAGATAGATAGATAGATAGATAGATAGATAGATACATAGATTAGGCATTAGGTGGCATTTATTTCACCAGGAAGATGCCCATTACAGCCTGAATGTGATGTGCCATGTTCCATTGACAAAGCCCCAATTGACACACTTCTGGTATTGTTAACATTGACATTGAAGTAATTGTTGTTCCATCTTCTGTAAAAAGATCCCCCCCAGTACAGCAGTTTGACCGCCCTTGAAATGTATCCTTGTAAAGATGTATCTTTGTAATTGATAAGTACTTTAAATGTCAAAAGAAAAGGCTTTGCAATTGACTGGCCTTCTTCTTTTACCTTTCTTTTTACTGTCTACTGCAGAGTGAAACTGAGAGTTATTTTGTTGTAAATTAAATCCTGAGGTAAGTTCTATGTAAAGCACTTAAAATTAAAATAGTATCAGCTGGAACCTTATTTGCATTGAATATACCCTAGGGGACAAACCAGATTAACAACAACAAAATCTATGGCCACCCACAACAAAGCATAACTGCATCTAACAATAAATCAAAGGGTATATTTATTAATTTACTTATTTTTTACTTACTAAAATACTTCCCATTTGCAAATCTAGTTTTTCAAAACAGCACATACTATAAATATGAGAAGAAAATATAATTAAGTAATACCTTGATTCTCGTCCTTAATCCATTCCAGACGGCAGGATGAGTTACACACAAGTTGAGTATTTCCCATAGGAATCAATTTAAATGAAAATAATACGTACCCGACCCCAGAGTTTTCACATTTTAGTTTGAACAGGTCTTGCTCGGCTCATTGCAGCTGATGTGGGAGCCTTATTTATACATATATATATTTTTATATATATGTATATATATATATATATGTTTTTTTTATTTTATTTTTTATTTATTTATATATATTTTTTTACATTTATATATATATATACACACACACATATAGATACATATACATACATACATACTAGAAAATGACGGCAATGAAATTGTAAGTGAGCTAATGCTGTTTGGTGTATGATAATAAAATAAATAATACATTAATAAAGTAATATACTTTACCTCTTTTGAAGTAATATATGCAGGAAGCATTGTGTTGAAGAGCTGGCAATCTGTTTTGATGTTGCTGCAGCATTAGTGCCCTGGAGCTGCTGTGTAAGCGTGATAAATTTGTGCAGTGTACTAGCGTGCGCGAGGCAAATCCATTAGGGTAGCTGTGTACTTCCGAATTGTGTAAGTTATTGTTGTAAAATGGCGCCTAATGTGTGGTATGCGGCTGTGGCTGTTTTTGCGTCCTTGTTTTCGGATGTCGTCCGACTTTTTTGGAATATCCGTAGCTGTTTGGTGGTGTTTTGCGTGTTTACGGTCCTTTAGCCTCGTTTACGTTTTGTTCGGCTGACATTTTTTCTCTCGCTTAGGTGATTTTCGGGTGTCTAAACTCCAAAATGTGTACTTAAATCGAGGTGTAACTTCACTTGCAGAGGTCCTGGGTGCACCACCTTGCTGTGGGTAAGCTTTTTATGTGTTTGTTGGGTGTATTTATTGTGTTTCTATTGTTTTTGGGGTCGCGCGGGTTGCGTCCTTGTTTTCCAATCTCGTAGGTGTTTTTCGGGGAAATACGTAGGTGTTTGGTGGTGTTTTGCGTCTTTAGACCGATGTAGCCTCGTTTTCTTCGGCGGCCATTTTTTCTCTCGCTTAGAGGATTTTTGAGTGTCTAAACTCTTTTATTTTGAGTTAAATTTAGCTGTAACTTCAGTTTTCGAGGTCCTGGGTGCTCCCTCTTCCTCTAGGTAAGCTTTTTATGTATTTGTTGTGTGTATTTATTGTGTCTTTCATGTTTTCATGTGCGCAGGTTTCGGATGGTTTTTGCGAGGTCGTAATGGGTCGTAACGTGTCTCGTATTTTCCTTTTGTAACTACGTAAATTTTGCGGGGTCCGCAGTTGCTTGCAAGGAGAGCCTTCGGCGAGGGCCACAGGCTCACTGCGCAAGCCCACAAGCGTTAGCAACAACTTGCATGCTCACAACTATATATATGACTAGCGAATTGCCCATCAAAAAATGACGGCAATGAAAGTGAACTAAGGGTGTTTGGTGTATATAATGTGGCTGATGTAGCGTCGTTCGTTTCCTATGTTGTGCGAGTTTTTCATAATATTCGTTTTCTATGTTGTGCGATTTGTTCGGAATATCCGTAGCTGTTTGGTGGTGTTTTGCGTGTTTATGGTAGTGTTTTGCGTGTTTAGGGACCTTTAGCCTTGTTTTTGTTTTGTTTGGCGGCCATTTTTTCTCTCGCTTCAGTGATTTTCGGGTCTCTAAACTCCGAAATTTGTGGTTAAATGGAGGTGTAACTTCACTTGCAGAGGTCCTCGATGCCCCCCCCTTGCTGTGAGTAACCTTTTTATGTGTTTGTTGTTTGTATTTGTTGTGTTTGTAATGTTTTTGTGGTTGCGCGGGTTGCGTCCTTGTTTTCTAATCTCGTAGGTATTTTTAGGCAAATCCGTAGGTGTTTGGTGGTGTTTTGCGTCTTTAGACTGCTGTAGCCTCGTTTTCATTTTTTAGTGTCTAAACTCTTTTAATTTGAGTTAAATTGAGGTGTAACTTTAGTTTTCGAGGTCCTGGATGCTCCCTCTTCCTGTAAGTAAGCTTTTTATGCATTTGTTGTGTGTATTTTTCATGTGTTCATGCGCGCGTGTTGCGGACGTTTTTTGCGAGGTTGTAATGGGTCGTAACGTGTCTTGTATTTTGTTTGCGTTACAACGTAAATTTTGCAAGGGTCGCAGTTGCTGGCAAGGAGCGTCTTTGGCACTCCTTGCCAGCAACTGCGACCCTCGCTTTGCGAGGGCCGTGGGCTGGCTATGCCAGCCCGCAAGCATTAGCAACAACTCGTATGTTCACAACTATATACGTGACTGCGCAAGTGACGTCACGTCATTAGCATATGCTGGTACGGAAGACGTGCTGCGGCGTCAGGATCGGCATCAGCTCATCGGAGCATAGTAGCAAGTAAGGAGAGGGGGGATAGGGATTGGAGAGGGTGCAGTAAGGAGGAGGTTTTGGGGGAAAGAAGATGATCATAAGGAGGGTGGGAAGGAGGAGGATGATGATAAGGGGGGGAGGAGGAGGATGATAAGGAGGGGGGAAGGAGGAGGATGATGATAAGGGGGAAGGAGGAGGATGATGATAAGGGGAGGAAGGAGGAGGATGATGATAAGGGGGGAAGAAGGAGCATAATAAGAGAGGGAAGGAGGAGGATGATGGGGGGATTTTTTTTTTTTACTCGAGTATAAGTTGAAGGGGGCTTTTTCAGCATTAAAAAAATGTACTGAAAAGGTCTTATACTCGAGTATATACTGTATATATTTTGATTTGCAAGTTAGTGCTGTAAAATGGGGCGATATTCTATGTCTTAAGCGCCTCCAGAGCATTTTCTGTCCTTCCTAATAGTGTATTGTGTACCTTATAAGTGCCTGGGTAAAAGTCATACGTCCCTGGCGGCGTTTTGTGTGCCGCCTCTAAGTTTTCTGCCGGGGCTATATCTTTATTTTTAATCTTGTTACAGAAATCTTTTAAATAGCCCCTGAGAGAAACTGAGAACAATTTATAATACATGCTTGGATATCCGTATGGGCCCGCTGCTTTATTCAACTCTAAAGAATGAATGCTATCTTCTATCTCTTTATCTGTAAAATCCTCCTCTAAGGACTTCAATTGTACCTCTGATATTTTCGGTATATTTTTGCTAAAAATGTTCTTATTTGCTCTTCAGATGGCTTCTCCAGGTCAGAATTATTCTCTAAATTGTAGAGGGAGTTGTAATATTTCTCAAAGCAATCCCCAATATTCTTGGGATGTGTTTCCATCTGACCTTTCAAATTCCTTACCTTATAAATTCTATTTAGGGAATTTTTTTTTTTAATTGGTTTGCCAACATTCTCATTGATTTATTAGCTAAATGATAATACTTTTGTTGCATTTTCCAGATCTTGTTATCAATTTGAGTCTGTGTGATCTTTTTAATCTTCAGTTGCAATGCCTTGATTTAAACCTCTTACGTTCAAAGAAACAATCTTAATTTCCATAAAACTCTAATAATTACACCAAATACTTCTTCCTTTTTCTCTCTGCACGCCACCAGGTTCTTCCGAAATTATCTTGAAATGCATAAGACATCTTTACATAAAAGTTACATACCATAAAAAACAAACACTTTCATTTATACTTAATACCAAGTCATAGTTGAGACGCAATGTCTCAATATTCTCTCTATGTTGTGGGAGGATTCCCCTTATCAACATATGGAAATTGATCCCTAGTCTGGTGAGAGAAACCCCGGACCAAGAACTAACCAAAGATCTTAAGGAAGGAGAAGCTTTATAATATTTTAATTTTGTAGCTGACCAATATATATATATATCTTATACTCTTAACATCATTAAATGAAAGGATAAATACCACAATCTTGTCATATTGCTTCTGCCTAAACTCCAAAACTGAGCCCCGTTCCAGGTACAAGTTGCCTTCACAGGGAGGTTGAGGGAGGGGAATACGAAGAGGGGTGAAGATTAGGTTTACATTGTACTTTATTAACTCCCCTCATTCTCTACCAAAAAAAAAGAAACACAGTGACTTCAATGCCATCATCAATTCTAACCTTTCCCTTTAATACCTTAATCAATATAATCTAGTTACAGCTAAGTATTCCAATTTCCACTCATCTTTAAACCTGTTTTATTTACGTTAAGTGATTTGGGTCTCTCCGATGTGTATTCTAACTACTTTTATCTCAACTACATATAAACTAATTGTGTGTGCCAATAGGCATCTTCAATCTTTATATTGCCCTTATACCATACCTATTTTTACATTCTTCATCCTGAACCTTGTGAGAAAGGTGCTTAGTGAAGTGTATTATTACATTTCTTACTTATAAGTGATCTACTTGTATGCACACCATTATCTAAAACTACTTTTCTAATCATCACCATTATTCCTTCTCACTCACCTCATCTTCCCCCTCCTTACTAGCTTTGACATTTTAAGCTTTCTTCCTTTGTAAAGGAGACAGCAAATCTTTCTTAGAACTACTGTAGATTCCCATGATAAATTCCACTCCCTCAAAATGCTATCTCCCTCTTCGGGTGTGCTAATCATTTTCTTTTTTCTTTTTAAAGGACCTCCTTTTACTCAATGTTGCAGTAGTCAAGTCAGAGAATATAAGTAAAGACCCATAGTGTGCATCAAATTCTTTATTATTTCTAACTACTTTGAGTAAGTCCTCGTTAAATGTGAAGTAGTGAAGTCTCAATATAATATCCCTGGGTGTGTCTTTTGAGTAGTTTTGTGGGAGTGGAATTCTGTAGATTCTATCTATTACATTTTGACCCACATTTTTATCTTCAACCAAATACTTTAAAAATTCGAGCATATCATTTCTGAGTTCCTTAGCAGTTACATTTTCAGGTACACCCTGAATTCAGGGGTCATTTCTCCTTGAGAACGCTTCTAATTAGTCTGTTTTATGTTTCAAGAACTTAACCTCTTCCTTCATTATCGTTACTTAATTTATCAAACTTTGATTTTCGGCCCATAATGCCTCTATTCTTTTCTCTAACTTTCCTGATCTTTTATCCAAATTGGATTTATCTATGGTGTTTTTAGCCACCTTTTCAGATATTTCGGCCCTTAAAGTTGAGGCATCATGGGTTTGAGAATTACGTCTTCCTATATTTTTATCTCTAGGGGAATAGGACTGGGATACAGTCTTTTCTTCTCCTTCTCCATCCCGATCTTTTTTCATTCTTGTAGCAAAGGGAAAAAAATCTATTTCCAAAGGTAAGGGGAGAAAATAGAGAGAGCTAGGGAAAATGGAAAATTAGAAACAATTCTCACTTATGCCTATATCCCCATTATCTCCTGAGAATCGTTGTTACCTTGTACACAGGTTTATGCTATGTCACCACTCTATAGACCCTTTGGTAAACAAATTCATACTCATAACACTTCTATATAGTATTCAACAAATTGACAAATTAGCCCAGGAGATATCTTTCCAGTGCCAAGGGTTTTTTCTCTCTTTTTTTCCCCTTCCCTTCTATGCTCTTTCTTTCCTCTCTCCTCCCCCTTTATCTCCGCTTCTCTATAACAGAGGTCTGGTGAGCAGTAGATATTTTATACTAACTTTCTCTCTTTAAGCCTCTATAGGTGTTTTTTTTTATACAGAGGCTTAAATGTAGAAGTAAACAATGTAGAATTACAATACAACGATTGTAAGCATGTAAAAGTGGCATCCAATGTATCTGGCTTACCCCACCAATATTTTCCAGAATCAACCCACTCTGCCTCTAGGGGGAGAATTTTAAATCTCTCTTTATACGTAGGCTTAAATGGAAAAATAGGTTACAAGATAGCAATTATAAACCTGTAAAATACTTTCAATGGTTTATCTTTGTTCCCAAGTGGCAATCAATATGTCAGGCATACCCCACCAATATTGTTTAGTGGGGATCTGTTAGCTTCAAGCTTTCCCGCCTCTTGTCTCCATGAAATCCAGGGAAAGAATGTAAAGAAAAGGGAATCGCCCTTTAGGTAGCTTCTTACTTTACTTTACCCTCTCCTTTCCTCAATGAGGGAGGGTCAGTACTGGATAACTCCACACTGCTTAGAAGCTTCTGCAGACCACAAGCAGATCTTCCTTTCCCTTCTTTGAGGGGAGTACTCAGTTTAGTGTTACTAAACAATGTTTACCCTCTTTATAGATGACGATGAAGAAGGATCAATCGCTATGCAGCTCTGTTCCAAATCGTATCTTTTCTTTAGAAATAACAGTCAGTGCAAGAAGGCTTACCCCCTACCGGTGGACAAAGAGTCAGCTCACACTACCTCTAAGTGGCAGTCCGACAGCTTCATGCTTCCCATCGCTTGCCTCAGCAAAGAAAGGGGTTACACCTTATCAAAGATGTATAGGACAGGCTACCCTTTGAAACCACAAGCTATAAGGTTCTTTTATTTCCTTTCAATATTCTCTTTAGTCACGGAACTCACCGTATAAATCCTGCTTCAGAGTCTCTTCCTGCTTCTAAGGGTGTCTGCCATCGGCGTTCCTTGTGTATAACATAGACATGCAGACTTTTGAGGGGAGTACTCAGTACACAATTGGCACTGCTAAGTAATATTTCCTTCCTCCGCCCTCTCTGCAAATACCGCCAGATAGCTTCCCTGTACCTGGATTGCTTAAAATTCACCTATGGTGGATCTCACTTCTGCCTGACTTCTCTTGTGTGGAAACGTGATGCGGGACGCCAGCACACTTCTCCTTCACCTCCAAGTGCGGACTAAATCTCCCATCCATTCTGCGCCATTCCAACCACTATCAGGCAAGTTAGTATCGGCTAATTAGAGTATATAACTCATCGCCATCTGAGTCAAAATACTAGGCAGTAAGGAAGGAAGCTTTCACCATGAAACCCATCAGGGTTGCTCGCTTAGCCAAAATTATGAGCCCCTCATACCATGCAAATGGCGGACTAGATCCTTCCTATGACCTTTGGTCGGGAGCAGCTCACTCTCCTGCGTTCTTCCTCAGCCACGCATTTCCGGGGCGTGAATTATTCAACCACTTTCCACTCATTATAGGATTTATGACTTTCAAGTTTCTTATTGGCCCCTAGAGCCATGTCTAACTTGTAAAGTTTGTTTTTGCTACTCCCTGCACAGAAATCTGTTGAGTCTAAGCCAGGATTTACGGCTGTGCACGGAGTGCTCTAATCTGAGGGAGTGAAAGATTTACATTAGTGTAGAAGTTAGGGAAAAAAGCTCCCGCAGCCAATTTACGGCAGTGCCCTAACTTAGAGCACTTGATCTACATAGGGCTCATATTCCGTAGGGTTATACAGGGGTTAAGTACAAGTCAAAAACAATTTTAACACATAGCAAAAGAATGGAGGACCCTGTCTTTGAGCTTAAAATCAAATGTACATAGTGCTTTTCTAACAAGAGTGAAAACTCACAAACTTACTAAAAGGTATGGGTGTGGTACAGGAGGGTGATACACTTCTTTAAACAGATGTGTTTTTAGTAACGTTTTTATGGTTTTGAGGCAGGAGGCACAGTCTAGTGGAGAGAGGCAAGGAGTTCAAAAGTATAGGGACAGCACAAGAAAAATCATGAAGGCAGGAATGAGAGAATGTGATAAGACAGAAGAAGGTAATTAGCAGCGTGGAGAGGGTGGTTGGGGGAGTTTTTTGAGATGAGAGCAGACACTAAGGCCCCTATTAAATTGAGCAATGCTTAGTCAATGGAGCCTGTAATGTAGCCCGTAAACTAATTTGCTATTCAATTGGCGTCTTTTAGCTACCCGCAAACTATTTGCGGGTTACAGCCTGAAAATCCCTGTGGCTGTCAAAATTGTAACTCCAACCCATCTAAGCCTTTGATCTTTCAAGCCCGTAAATGTTACAAATCGCAAATCGCTATTGTATTGCTACAATTCCTCAAACCCGCAAATATTCTCACCCATAAATGGCAAATGTAGAAGAAAATTCTACGAGTAACAGAAAGGACTCGCAAGGAGGTTAAACACCTGATCATTGCACTGTAAATGCAAATGAATAATCAATACTTCACTTTAAAAGACAGGAAAAGTGATGTAAGGCATTAGAATTAATTGTACAACAGTCTCAAGCTCGCAAATCTACAATTACATTTTTTTTATGTTTCATTTCTATGTTATATCAATCTTGGTAATCAAGGAGTTAATACTTATCAGGCCACCCACATGGGCTGTAACATTTTCTTCATTCATTTTTATTATTTTGTACATTGCCGGATTTCGAGTCTGATCGCATATCAGACTTCTAAAAGCTAATTGATTGACGTTTAACCTTCATGCTTTACTGATGTCATTATGACGGTCTCATCTACTATTGTCTGTTTATAAATCAGTAGTTACGGCCTTGCTTAATTGATCATGCTCTGAAATGCTACTTACCGGTGCATGGTTTACGGTTTAGGCTTTCGGCCAGGTAGTTGCGGGCTTGACCAATTGAATTGCTCTGTAACTGTTGCAATTGAATAGGGCCCTAAGTGTTGAGTATGTTTTATGAGTCTAGTGGATGCATTCATTATAGATTGTAGTGGAGAGAGACGGGTGATGGGGAGGCCAGCAAAGAGTTGCAGTAGTCAAGGCGAGATATGATGAGAGAGTGGATTAGAATATAAATTGTGTCTTGTGTAAGGTAGTGATATATTTTGGAGATGTTTTTAAGTGGAAATGACAATATTTTGTTATTGATTGTATGTGATGAATGAAAGACTGGGCAGGGTCCAGCAGATCGCCAAGACAATGGACTGGGATCTGGGAGTGATGATGGCACCGTCAACCGTGAGAGACATTTTAGGAGTGGAAGCTGGGGTAATTGGTGGGAAGATTAGGAGCTCAATCTTTGACATGTTGAGTTTGAGTTGTAGCATGTACATCCAGGAGGATATGCTAGAGAGGCAGTTGGCGACTTGTGCTAGAATAGAGGGGGATATAACTGGTGCTAACAGGTAGATTTGAGTGTCACCTGCATATAGATTATACTAAAATCCAAAAGATTTTATTAGGATAAAGTCAGTTTGTGCAGCAAAGCATCATGGAATGTGTTGTCTTGTTTTTCCTCTGCACAAGGAAGCAAAGAGGAGCTCAGACATTACTCTGTGGTTTTCTGCATTGTGCTGCTTTTGACTTGCAGGTTGGAATAGGGTTAAAAACTGTACATGAATGCAGTTTTTCTATTGGTAGATACCAGGAGCCTATGTAGGCAGCCCTGGGGTGTTGTAAACATTATTTTTTTTAATAAAATAAATCTGTATGTGTATAGAATGGCTCAATGTAATGTGTGTGTCGGATATAAGCAGCATGTCTTCGATTAGAAAAAGTTAAAAACAGGGAAACTTAGATATACCTCTCAGAGCGGAGGAGATAAAAAATAGTCCCTCCGTATTTCACACTAACGAAGGGCCCGTAGCCCACCTCAGGCTTGCCTGGGGTTGGGGGGGAGGGGCCACCTGACATGGCAGGCCCGGGTAGGGGCGGGGAGGTGGCTAGCTGAGGGAGGTGGAGCAATGTAGGCGTTTGGCGCCAATTTCCTCCAGTCCGCCCCCAGCTAGCCATGGGAGCAGATGGGGGCTCCTGCTTCCGTGGCATGCGGGCCTGGGCAGCCTATTGGGCACGGCACGGGGAGGTCAGGGCGAGTGGCAACGGCCTAGAGGCTGGCAGGAGCGATGCCAGACGGCATTGGAGGCTCTGGGCCAAGGGGCAGTTGTGCCATGATCCCTTCTCCTTCCCTGTGCCTGTGCACCTCGTGGCTGTCCTGGCCGGCAGCAGGACGGTTGCGGGTGGTTTAGTTGTGGCGGGCCGGGTCCGCATATCGGAGGAGGTACAGCAAAGGCAGCTGGGATGCGGCAAGAGCGCACCAGCTGTAGTGGAGGCTCTCGGCAGGTGAGTGACCTCCTTCCCCTGGTATGCGCACCTCCCGGCGGTCCTGGCCTGCAGCAGGGCGGTCCTGGCCTGCAGCAGGGCGGTCCCCCCCCCCCCTTTCTTCAGTCAGCCCAGCCTTATGGTTGGGGGGCCCGTGTAGGCATTAGCCCGCGGGCCCGGAGGGGATCACGTGGGGGATCCGGGGGTACTGGGTGGCGGCGCAGGGTGCCTGCTTGCGGATAAAGGGAGAGTTGTGGTGGATCAGCAGGCATATGCACATTGGCTTCACCCTCTTCTTCCCCTCTTTCTTTCCCTCCCTCTTTCTCTTCCTCTCCCTCTTTCCCTCCCTCTTTCCCTCTCTCTCTCTTCCTCTCTCTCTCTTTTCCCCTCTCTCTCTTTTCCCCTATCTCTCTTTTCCCCTCTCTCTCTTTTCCCCTCTCTCTCTTTTCCCCTCTCTCTCTTTTCCCCTCTCTTTCATCCTCTCTCTCTCTCTCTTCCTCTCTTTTTTGCTTTCTTTCTTCCCCTTTCCCTTTCCCCTCTCTTTTTTCCTCTCTCTCTTCCCCCTCTCTTTTTTTCCTCTCTCTCATCCCCCTCTCTCTCTTCCTCCTCTCTTTTTTCCTCTCTCTCTCCCCTCCGCCCCTCCCTCGGTCTATTAGAGTAATATTGCCCTGCCCCTCAAACACTACCAAGCACTGAGACACATACGAGGGCTGGGGTTATGCAGAGGGGATATATATATGCGGGCTTCACAGGAGGAGCCGCTTTCCATGTGGCCCATCTGCATTGCTGGAGCTGCCTACATGTGCTAGCACCCCTTTAACGGACACAAGCGCAGTTTAAAGTACCACTATACGCAGCTTTGTGTTTTTTCTTTTACTTTATGGTATGTTGAACACTACTTTATGGTATGCTAATTAACATATATATTAAATATATATATATATATATAACAGTGCAATTCTACCTTGTCCTGCAGCCTTTACGGCTATTCTTAGCCCCTCCCACACAGCTCTTCCACTAATGCCCTGCAGTTTATTCCCGCTATGCACTTTGTGATTCACGGATGCACCGACCCCCCCCCGGTGCACAGGCATTTATCTTTGGCAGCTCTGTCCACCTGTATTGCTCTGTTTCCTCTCTTTGTTCTGTTCTATCTCTGCCTTCTATCTGGTCTTTCTGTCCTCTGTGCTATCCCTAAAATTATCCTATCTGTGTCACTGCCACTTGCTAGATCACTACCCTCCTCTGCGGTAGGTGTATTACCCCTCTCCCCATTCGCACCATCCGTTGTGCATCTATGACACGGATCTCTTAGGGTAACATTGCCCAGCCCAAAGCCCCCCCCCCCCTACATGCCACAATTGGTGTCTCGCAGCCAATTTGAGGTGTCTAGGAGACTGGGAGATACAGTGAAGGCGGATCAGCATGGGAATATCTCGGTTGTCACGGAGTCGGACACGACCGAGCGACGCCACATAGGCTATTGGGCAGGTTGAGGCGAGCTATGACTTATGGTAACGTCACCACCCCTTTCCGCCCTCTCATGCTATAAGTATCCCTGGGCGTTTTGGAAAACTGCAGCGGAGGCCCTAGGTTGTAGCACTGTCTTGGCGTAGATGAGTTTAGTGAAGTTCGGTTATTCTCCATAGTGTCCTCCTTAGGCGGGTTGGGCCGAGGTTGTTTAGCGACATTGCGCGCCATTTATGTTTTACCGACTTGACATCGGGGTATTGGGGCTGTTTATACACAGTCTCCTGTATAGGGGTCTAGATGAGGTGTGATTATATCTAGGGATAGTGGGGAGTTTGGGCGTCCGACGGCTTCGGCATAGGGGCGCTTGGCATACAGTACGTTAGGTAGAGATCATTTAGATACAAGGATTTGTAGTGAAGGTTCCTGCCAGATATATGCGATAATAGTTATGTTATTGTGCTGTTGGTCGCAGCTTGGGACCAGTGTCCGGACTGAGTTCCCTTCATCGGCCCACCGGGAGGTAAATTATATGGGGTAAATCTATTGGCCTGTAACCGTTCTCCTTGGTATAACCGCTAGGGTCTTGGGTGGCTATATTACTCCTGTAGGTGGGTCTATGGTAGGTGTTTGGTCAATTCTAGGTGAATAGGTGGACAAGTGTTTTTTATATGTAAATTTTGTCTCAGGCGTTATGCACAGGCATGTTTCTCCATAGGTTGGCAGGGTAGCTGATGTTTTTGGGTCGGGAGTCTTTGTTCCGCTGGTAGCAGTTGCATATATAGCAGTCGTTTGTCTCGGGTGGTCCTCGGTTGTCCTGCGGTGGAGGGTCCTGCTGAGTGGTATCCTATCTGGAGGTTTTTGTACAGGTACGTCTTATAATCCTATGCGGTTGTAAGACACAACGGTATGACGCTCAAATAGTCGTATGCAGGTATTATACATCCTTAGACTGGTAGGAGGAGCGGTCGGCATGGGCATGCCCAGTTTGAGGCTATGCCCTAGCTCTTTTCACGCGAGACGCAAGATTGTAAACCACGATTGCGCCAGTTGGGGGGTGGCAGTGTGCATTTTCAGTGGGTCGATCACAAGTCTTAGGGGTTGTGCTGGCGGAGCGCTAACACTTGGTATCCGGTAATAGTCATATAGCAGAGGGTATTATATGCTTTTCCAGGTGAGTTCCAGGATGTTATTAACTCTTTGTACCGGGATCGGCAACGTGTGGACTGAGGAGTATATATGGGTTAGTACAGATGTGTTTGTTTTTTGGCGTATATGCAACAAGGGCCGTCACTCTTGTCATCCCCGGCGGTTGTATCACGCTTTGTTCATTCAGGGTGGTATCATAAGCTATTGTAATGGGTATGTGCTGTATGGTATTTGGCGTCATAGCTCTGTCTATAGTTATATACGGCTGGTTGGCAGTGGATCAAAGGGCAGTAATTAGAGTGTGCAGAGAAGGTGGTGGTGGTGCAGGCTGTTTCTTAGTACGTAGTTGCTGTTTCAGTACAATATCCCTAGGCTCCGAGGAGGAGTCCCCCAAAGGTGGGGGGGGGGGGGGCAGGTAGCAGGTGGCCCATCTGAAGTCAAGCTGGGTTAATGGGTCCTGTAGAAGGAATGGAAGGCGAGAGCAAGGGGTAGAGACGAACAGGAGGTATGGCAAAGGGACAGCAGGCGACTGGTAGCCTTTTCCCAAGGGCCGGAGATACCACTGTTCGCTAAGGAGGTCTGTGATAAGGGCAAAGCCTGGCGGGCTGTGCAGCCATCTCTCCTTCCCGCTGGTGTGCCGGTAGTAAGAGTTTGGTTAGTATACACGCAAGAAGGGGCGGCCTCAGGTGCCTGGTCTTGGGATCCAAAGGGTGATCATAAAGGTGAACAGGAGGTATGGCAAAGGGACAGCAGGCGACTGGTAGCCTTTTCCCAAGGGCCGGAGATACCACTGTTCGTGAAGGAGGTCTGTGATAAGGGCGAAGCCTTGCGGGCTATGCAGCCATCTCTCCTTCCCGCCGGTGTGCCGGTAGTGAGAGTTTGGTTAATATACAGGCAAGGTGGGGCGACCTCAGGTGCCTGGTCTTGGGATCCAAAGGGTGATCATATGACCATATGGCTGGTTACTGCGGTTATGGAAAGAGGTCTGTGACAAGTTTAAATCCTTGCGTTTCTGTGCGGCCATCTCTTTCCGCTGGTCGGATGGTAGCAGGAGGTTGGTTGGTAAACAGACAAGGTATGTCGACCTCAAGTGACTGGTCTGGCGATCCAGGGTGATCACGTGACCATGTGGCAGCGACAGCCAAGTTGAGCAGGTGGGATAAGGAGGTAGTTACAGTGTGTTGGGCACGCTGATTGCTCCCCCTTCCTGGTTTACGGCTCTCTTGGTTCAGCCAATCACAAAGTTGGTTTGCACCTTTCCTTGATGAAATGGGACTGGTTCTCTATGAGTGATTCTACGACGTTGGAGATTGCCAGCAGCATTTGGGCATATTCCGCATGGAACTTGCTGCCCACTCGCTTGGTGCAGAAGCAGCTACAGTAACAGCCCTATGGGCTTTTGGAGAAGATGGTCTTGAGAATTGGAAGGTATCGGGCGGAAATAGCATGGGCTATTAGTAAAGCAGACCATGCGGGCGAGTGGCCTTGATTATCTGTCTTGGCCCAGAGCTGGGCGTGGCCCCGGCGCGGATGGATCATGAGCAGAGGTGGAGAGTGGAGTGAGGTTTTAGGAGGGTATGTGGCTGGCCATGGTGTTTTTTGTTGGTGGGGGGAGTCGAATCCGCAAAGATATTATGCGATCTTCTCTGTGGCGGGTGGTGAGGGGAGTCGCCGGGACAGTGGAAAATGGGGGAGATCCTACCCTACGGTGGTACGGATGTTCCAACACGGTAGGCCCTGGATGAGGCTTCTGGGCGTAGGGTGTACTGTCTCTGTCCAGGCTCCTCCCCTCGGGGTTATGTTTATTTATGTATTTATCGTTATGGTTATTACATCATGTTGTGTTTACCAATAAACGCTGTGGCCAGTTATCTCCCAAGAAATGGTCTGTGTCTAATCTGTGTCTAATTTTATATTCAATGGGTGATGGGGTATAAATTCTTATATGCACCTACCAAATAGGCCTTGCTTAGGTCGTGTATTTCTCTACACTGCAGACTTGTTTGTCACACAAAAATAACCTTTTCATACAATTTTAAAAATTATCTTTTAAATGTACTTTAGAAACTTTTAGTCTCCACTGGTCATATAACATTAGAACATCTTTCATTATTGCACTGTTATACACATGAAAGGGTCTCACCTTTGTAGCTAATGTTTGTATGCTGTGGTACATATGTGTGATGTATAGCAATATCTGTGTGATTGGAAATGTGCATATTTTGCATGATATGAAATATTACATCTACTGTATGCATAGCAAACAAACTAGACATCACAAATAGCTGCATGTTATTTTTTAACTCTCACAGAAATTCAACTAGCTATTTATAACATGTAATTACCAGTAAAGCAAGCTTATCTACATCATAGAAGACATGGGGGGGGGGTCTAACTATCAAGTGCATCTCGTGTTATCTCCTTAATTACTATGCACGATGTGCTATGGGGAAAAACAGCCCTTCTCACCTTATGGCAGCTCCTCTCATCTCTAAATTCCCCCCATTGTTTAAAATTGTTTGATTTGTAAATATAGGTCACCCACCACAGGGCCTGAGCTTCTAAATATATTATTTTAACTTCTAAACAGATGTTTGTCAAAAGCTGAATTTGGGTAGAGTAAATATAGTTTAATATGATTGCTGTACAAAAAATGGTACATTTATCCTATAAAGCTCAACTTAAAGGTGCATTTTAATGAGGGGTTTAAGGTTTAAGAAGAGTGAAGAATATCCCATTGCTTTTTATTTACTCCCCCTCCCATTTGATCTTTCTTCTTTCATTTCCTTTGAATGCATGTCTTCACTCCCTGCTGTATTTGGCCTCTTTAATTTATCTAGCTTTTTAAAAAAAATACATATAATGCATGCACATCATATTGTTGCTTCCATAAAATGACATTACATATACAGCTGTAATTGTGACACCGTGAATTATATACCTCTAAGTAACCTAAATTAGATATACCTGTCTAACCAGTCACTTATCTATATGTGTGTGTGTGTGTGTATATATATTATCAGTAATGGAGCTAGTGAATGTAGCCCCCAACCCAGGTCTGTGTCAGCCCCCCTCAGGTGCCGACATACATTTTTATTAATTAGTAGGAGAGAGATATTATATATATATATATATATATATATATCCTACCTCACACCTTTCCCCCTCCTTCTGTCTCCCCCCGTCTCTCACCTTTCCTTACCCTATGCCTAAAAGCTGTCTCCTCCTCCTCTGGGGCTACCGTTCCAATGCTGAAGACAGGAGAGTAGGAATGGGGGAGGGGGAGTGGGGTGGGCCCCTACACTACAAAAATCTAAAAAACATAAAAAAAATTAAAAAAAAGACTGCCCTGGGCTCCCCTTGAGCTGGGCCCCGGGCTCTGCACTGATTGCACCTGTGGTAGCTCCGCCTGTGTATATAATAGGTTTCACAATGTTAATGGGAACGTTAATGAATTATCACTTTTTGTTATTTAATAAACTAAAGCATGGATTGCAATGATTAATATCAATATTAACAAGCTAAGCTGGTATTAAAAGACCACTGAAGTGTCATATATAAAGTGTGTTCTTTTTTAGAACCTAACATGACAATTTAAAAAGTATGTTTAGATAGTTAAATATAAATAATTACATACTTTATTTTTTTAATAGTTGTATTCAGTTTTGCTTTAATGATGTTGCATTTTTTCTTTGTTTCCAAATTGAATCTAACCCTGGGAGGAGAGGGAGGGACTGTAAATTCAGATAAGTTCTCTATTCAGTGCTGTTGAAAACTGTTCTCTAAATAGCACATGTTACAATAAATTTCAAAGGAAGAGTAAGCCCTCCCCCCTCACGCTAGAGACAAACTAGAAGTATAAAATGAATCTTCCATGACACAGTCAAAAGTGATATAATTATAAGATTTGTATGCTTTTATGTACCTGCTAATGTTATTTTGTTACATACTTCACAAACCTGATGGGTCCGATCCTCTTATGGTAGCGCAGCACAAGGCAGCTGCAGTGGCGGTGAGCATCCACTAGATGGTGCTGCCAATATTCCGGTGCCAAGGCTTAGGTAAACTGTTAGGTTTAGGGTTAGTTCTAGGGTTAAGCCAACATTATAATCTTAGAACTTCTCTCACATATCGGCAGCGCTGCAAAATATCGGAGGCGCCATCTAGCAGTTGGAGGCCGCACTGCACCTGTCCCGACACCATAACAGGATAGATCCACCTGATGTTTTCACTAAACTAAAGTGGTCATTTAATGTCTTGAATTTGTCATTGCTGTCCACTTTATTTTACCTACAGTACATGAGTGTGGCAAGAACTTTATGATTCCCCACAATAGTCACCATGCATCAGTAGCCCTGCAATTAATGCATTGTTTAAATGAGTGGGTGGGCGTTTAAACAAATAATGTACATCTAGCTCACTAACTAGAATCCTGCCGCCCCCGCAATGTCCAGGAGTCATACTTTACTAGTGAAGGACAAATTATGTGAAGCGAACAAAACTTATTATTTCAACTTTTTTTTCCAAACAAGTCATTTTTGAACTAGACTAGTGTCCCTTTAGCCACCAAATCCTTCATTACAAGTCTTTCTACAGAGATTGTTCATTATTTTTTGATTATATCTTCATACCAGTTTAGCCTGTTATTATTGACATTAAAGTCATAATTTATAGCATCATCTTTAAAAAAAACTTGATAATAAGCAAAGAAAATAAATTGAAGTGTATGCAGCAGTTTCTTTCATTATTGTAATTAAGGTTTGCATTACTGGAGGTTGCCAGTTTTTTTTCTTCCCTAAAATAATAAGTCATCTGTGAGGGACCTTGGATGCAGATAACATTTGATTTAGCTCTATTAAAGGTTGCCACAATCTTGTGGAATTCACAATAAGATAAGTGAAGCTTATAACATAGCTAGGAAATTGTAAAATGGTAAGCCTGGCAATGCTGTTTGAGACACAATGCAAGGCTATGGCACTGTCGGCGCTCATCGCTAATCTCTCCCCCTGTGTACTTTATAGGCCTCGCGCTTGAACACTTTCGCCGCTCATTGCGAGCCTCTCCCCCCATGTAGTTTAAGAGTCTTGCAATGAGTGTTAGTGCCTTGGTTTAAGGGTTAGCGCCTTGGTGTAAGTGTTAATGCCTTGGTGTAAGTGTTACTACCTAGGGTTAAGTGTTACTACCTAGGGTTAAATGTTACTACCTAGGGTTAAATGTTACTGTCTGGGATTAAGTGTTACTGGCTTGCGTTAACCGTTACTGGCTTCAGGCTCTTTTTTACTGCCTTTGGCCTCGTTTTCATCCTGTTTAAGTTTTTTCAACCGCCATTTTTTTCTCTCGCTTAGGTGATTTCCGATCGTGAAAAAACAGCAAAAAATTACCTGGCTCTCCCCCTGTGCTGTGAGTGATGCATATTTGTGTTTTTTGGACACGAAGCGAGGGGCTGCATTTGCGGAGGTGGAGGCTCCCACGTCGGCTGCAAAGGGTTACAAAAAAACTCTAACACGCAAAGACTAAATACGGACTTACACAAAAAAATACGAGCCGCATATATGCTAATGACGTGGCGCGCATGTGACGTCACATGCGCGCCGGGTCAAGGAGCGGAGGCCGGAGCAGAAGCAGGTGAGGGGGAGGTATTTAGGGGGGTTGAGGAGGGGGGGGTTAGAATGTGGAGGGGGGTTTAGAATGAGGAGGGAGGTTGAGGAGGGGGGTTGAGGAGGGGTTTGAGGATAGGGGGGTTGAGGAAGGAGGATGAGGATGGGGGGTTGAGGAGGGGGTTTGAGGAGGGAGTTGAGGAGGGAGTTGAGGAGGGAGGATGAGGAGGGGGGTTGAGAATAGGGGGGTTGAGGTTGAGGAGGGGGTTGAGGAAGGAGGATGAGGATGGGGGGTTGAGGAGGGAGGTTGAGGATAGGGGGGTTGAGGAAGGAGGATGAGAATGGGGGGGTTGAGGAGGGGGGGTTGAGGAGGGAGGATGAGGATAAGGAGGGAGGTTGAGGATGAGGAGGGAGGTTGAGGTTGAGGAGGTAGGATGAGGAGGGGGTTGAGGAGGGGGTTGAGGATGAGGAGGGAGGTTGAGGTTGAGGATTTTGCTTCAAAGTTCTTTATTTGAAATGTAATTTTTTTCCCCTGAAATTTCATTCTTAAAATGAGGTGCGTGTTATACGCCGGTGTGTGTTATGCAATAAATACGGTAGTTAAATCCAATACTTCAACATTAAAAGTATTTTTACTCATTCTGCTAGTTCTCCCAAGAAGAAAAATGCTGTGCTAGAATACAGGGTTTTAAAGGACCACTGTGGTCATACATTTAATATATCCCCTTTTAAAGAAATCCACTTAAAAATAGGCAATATGGTTTAGAATGTAAAACAAAAATAATAATATAGCCTCTAATGTTTTACTTTATACGCAATTATGCTGCTGTGGAATCCACCATTTCACTTTCCAGTGATCAAATTCCCTGACATGGGAAGAGATTTTGAATTGAGAGAGGAAGCTCCTTACCATACGATGGAATATGGCAGTTACAACTGTCGGTGCCCTCATTATGACTGCTGCAAAACTCAATTATAAACACACTACTGTATATTACATTATAGGGAAAGCAATGAAAGGTATTACAATTAAAAGCACAACATTCTCAAGCTCGCAAATCTGCAATAAAAAAAAATAATTATGTTTTATTTCGGTGTTATATCGATCCCGGCAAACAACTTGCAGGGACTAGAATATTATATTTATTGATTATTTTCATACTAGCGACTTGCCCGTCAAAAATGACGGCAATAAAAACTGAAGCCTGGCAATGCTGTTTGCCACACAATGTAAGCCTCTCCCCCTATACTTTACTGGCCTTGTGATGAGCGCCTTTGGCGCTCATCACAGGCCTTGCAATGAGCCCTTTTGGAGCTCATTGCGAGTCTGTCCCTCTGTTTACTTCCTCCCTCGTGTCTTATTTCCCCCCTCCTCTCCCTCCCTTGTGTCTCCTTCCACCTCGTCTACCTCCTTTGTATCTCCTGCCCCCCTGTGTTTTTACCTCCCTCTCCCTCCTGTGTCTCTAAACCCCTCCCCTGTGTCTCTTTCCCCCTTCTCCTTCCTATGCATCTCTTCCCCCCCCCTGTGTCTCCCCCAACCCTCCCCTGTGTCTGTTCCCCCCAGGCCTGTGTCTCTTTCCCCCTCCCCCTGTGTCTGTTACGGCCTTCCTCGTGTCTCCATTTCCCTCCCTTGTGTATCTTCCCCCCTGCACTCTCTCCCCTGTGTCTCTTCCCCTCCTCTCACTCCCCTGTGTCTCTTCCCCCTCCTCTTTCTGTGCCTCTTCTTCCCTGTCTCTTCCCCCTCACCCTCTGTGTCTCTCCCCACTCTGTGTCTTCCACCCTCTCCCTCTGTGCCTCTTCCCCCGCCTCTCTCTGTGTGTCTCGCCACTGTGTCTCTTCACCCCTTCCTCTGTCCCCCCCCCCCTCTGTGCCTCTTTCCCCCTCTCTCTGTACCTCTTCCCTCCCTTCCCTCTGTGTCTCTTCCTCCCTCACCCTCTATATCTCTCCCCCCTGTGTCTCTTCCCCCCTCTCCCTCTGTGCCTCTTCCCCCCTGGCCTGTGTCTCTTTCCCTCTTCCCCCTGTGTCTGTTTCCCTCTCCCCCCCCATTTCCCTCCCATGTGTATCTTCCCCCTGTTCTCCCTCCCGTGTGTCTTTTCCCCCTCCTCTACCTCCCCTGTGTCTCTTTCCCACCTATCCCTCTGTGTCTCTCCCCCCTCCCTCTGTGTCTCTTCCCCACTCTCCCTCTGTGCCTCTTCCCCACTCTCCCTCTGTGCCGTGCCTCTCCCCCCCCTCTTCCCCACTCTCCCTCTGTGCCTTTCCCCCCCCTCTTCCCCACTCTCCCTCCCCTCTTCCCCACTCTCCCTCTGTGCCTCTACCCCCCCTCTTCCCCACTCTTTCATCTGCTCTCGGGCCGCGCTGCGCTTGCGCGGCTTGCGCCGCGCTCTGCGCTTGCGCGGCTTGCGCCGCATTCTGCGCAAGCGCGGCTCGCGCTGCGCATGCGCTACTCACGCCGCGCTCTGCGCAAGCGCGGCTCGGGCCGCGCTCTGCGTAATGCGCATGCGCTGCTCGCACCGTGCTCTGCGCATGCGCTGCTCGCGCCGCGTACTGCGCATGAGAGGCTCGCGCCACGCTCTGCGCAATGCGCAGCAGTTTATAATTGTCTAACTGCGATTCGTCTGAAGCGTGACGACGAATCGCAGTTAGACAATTATAATATGTGATTGCATTATTTCTGGAATGCGTGCCCGATCGCAACTCAGACTTCAAAACTGTAAGTGATTGAAATGTAACCTCCATGTTTTAGTGACCTTATAATGACGGTCTATTTTACTATTGGCTCCGTCTAAACCCATAACTACAGGTTTGAATAATTTATCATGTTCACGCCCGGAAATGCTATGTGCCGAAGCATGGTTTACGGATTTGGATGTCGGCCATGTCGTTGCACCCTTTTCTAATTGAATCGCTCTGTAACTCCTGGAATTTAATAGGGCCGTTAGTCAATTCCATCATGTTCCCCACCCTCTGATGCAGAGTTGCACCACATCATCACTATAATCTGTCGTCTGGTCATCCACTGTACTAATATGCAAATAAATCTGTGTCTGCCTAATACTTTACTTACTATATATCCCACTATATTTCCCTAATGACACCATTGCCATGGTCACCCCTGGCATCCCTTGGCCTCCAAAAAGCTTGTCCACCAATACCATTCCTACCATTCCATAAGGACCCCATAGTCCTTAACACAAAAAAAACACCAAACAATAAAGAAGAATAAAAAATATACCTGTAATGGGGGAAAATAATTATTTTGTTTGTTTGTTCTTTTTTGCTTTTAATACATAAGTACCCTGGTGTCCTATCTTTGGCATCTACATGATGCTGGGAATGTATATGGTTGAGTGTAGCTTTGGGGATGTGGTTGCTAGGGATAGTCTGCCATATTGTCCTGAGGGATGTCCCCCAAGAACTTTATTTCACTAAGCAGTTATTTATAGAGACATACATCTCATATTGGTATTACTATATAGAGCTATCTGTTAGCGTGTATAAGCACTTTATTTCAAAGACATATCATGAAAGTCACAGATTAGGTTACTCCTAATTTTTGGGTAGGTTTACCAGTGGTATATTTTAACCGGAATTCAAGAAAACATTTTTTTTTAAATATGATGTAAATAAAAGTTAAGTCTTAGCATTATGATATCTAGGTCTGAGTACTCTAATTAAAAGGGGTTTTATTTTTTTTTCTTTTGTTCCCCCGGCGGCACCTGTGAAAATACATAACACAAAAGACCAATTCAGAGAGTGTTGTACCAAATTCATTATTATTATCATTTATTTGTAATGCTACAACATATTCCGTAGCGCTATACATAAGTTGTGATCAAGGCAAAAACAATATTTTATCACATTACAAAGATGGAGGGCCCTGTCGTTGAGCTTTGTCCATAGTGCTTTCCCCAAAGCACCGTGCAGGATTGAAAAGTTGCAGACTTACAATCTAAAGGTTTTGGGTGAGATATAAGGGGGTACAGTGTTGTTGAGGGCTTTGTAAGTTAGGGTCATACATTTAAATTTTATTCTGGAGGCTACGGGAAGCCAGTGGAGCGATCGAGAGAGAGGTGCTGCAGACAAGGAGCATTTAGTACGGTAGGTGAGTCTAGCGGAGGCAATCAATATGGATTGAAGGGGGGATAGACAGGTGGTGGGTAGGCCAGCCAGAAGTGAGTTGCAGTAGTTAAGGCGGGATATGATGAGCGAATGTATTAGAAGCTTAGTTGTCTCTTATGTAATTCATCCATTTGTAGTTGAAAAATAATACTTTACCTATCCTTGGATCCCTGGATAAACAGGCCACCAGTGTTCATTGGAGATTCTGTCCTCTTCATTCTTGATTGAACACTGTATTTAGGAACCTATATAGTATAGGAATCTATTTTGTGTTGGTTAAATCACATCCTAACAGCTACATCATGAGAGTGTGTGTTTTGAAGGGCCTCCGCCTAAAAAAACCTGCTGCTCTAAAAGAAAAAAAAATACTACTAACGGAGCTCCTCCTCTGAGGAGGTCCTGCACTGGCTTATAGGTTTTGGCACGTTTTCCTGTCTTAAATAAGCATTTTGAGGGGTCTCATGTGTCAAGAATCAAGTATTTGCCATAATCCTGCTCAATTTCTTAATGGTTAATTATCTAACCAATCAGAATTCACATTGTCAACTATTTGTAGAGGAGGATGACCCTGAACAGTTTCATGACTATTCAGATGTCTTTCTACTATTAATGTGGTCCAGTTACCCCACAGAGATAACAGTCACCAGCACTTTCAGTCGGTTGTTGTAGATGGAAAAGTGGTACAAGGATTATGGGAAACTGGAGATGCTGTTACAATAATCAATTTGGATTGTGTTAGCCCCACAGCTCTGCTAACGTAAAATGAATGTAGTGGTAGCTGATGGGCAAAAGTACTCTATCCCTGTGGTCCATGTCCAGATTGGTTGTGGAACCAGGAGAGGCCCACCTGAGGTCATTGTAATGGAAGGAATCCCTGCAGACGTTTTCTTGGGAAACGATTTGGGGGTCATGGAGTATCGCTATGTGAACATATGACCCGAACTTCAGTGGCAGCTCGATCATCACTGGCAAAGGAGTCAACGGCAACGGTCATCAACCTGTCCGAAGGTCCAGGGGTAGGTTAATTGCCTGCTTTGGGACAAGGGGTTAACTGGACAAGTGTAGACAAATTTAGAAAAGCCCTTAGGGAAGATCCTTAATTAGAGGGAATACAGAGAAAAGCTGAATCTGGGGAGAATGGATTGCAGGGGGAAGTATATTGCTGGAATCAGGACATAATGTATAGGATATCAGATGAGGAAATCAACCCAGAACAGGCTCCTGTCTGCTAGAATTAGCACACAACATTCCCTCAGCTAGCCATACAGGTAGCAAACAAACCAGACATCAGCTCACCCAGGTGTTTTACTGTTTACGGATTAACAAAGATATCATTAAATATTGTGGCACGTGACCAATGTCAGCAGTTTGGGAAAAAGGGGAAAGGAACCAGGACACCATTGAAGTCTCTATCCATAATTGATACCCCCTTCCACCAAGTTGCTATTGTTATTGTGGGACCTCTAGTAGGGAGAGCAAGAAATATATTTTGACAGTTGTGGACTATGCCACCCATATCCTGAGGCAGTAGCATTATCTACATTCTCCCAGTTCCTTCCCTCCAATTCTCATCTTTCGAAGTTCACACTATCTGCCTCTTCTCATCTACCAGCCGCCTGGACCAGCACCTAAATTTCTGGACCATTTTGCCGCCTGGCTTCCCCACTTTCTCTCTTTCAACATACCTTCTCTTGTTCTTGGTGATTTCAACATTGCCATGGACACTCCCTCCTCCCCATCAGCTGTAAAACTACTTGCACTTACCTCTTCCTTTTGCCTTTCACAATGGAAAGAATCCCCAACTAACCATGATGGCCACTCCTTGACCTAATTTTTACAAATCTCTGCACTATATCCAATCTTATCATCTCCCCACTCCCTCTTTCCGACCACCATCTCCTAACCTATAGCCTCACAACACCTTCGACTCTCTGTCCTCTTCACGCCTAGCGACCAGAGCCCAAAGAAATTTGCAAGCACTTGACCCACAACATCTTTCCTCTGTGCTACAACCCCATCTTTGTCCTTTCACCACCCTCACTTGCGCAATTTGACGATCTTCAACCCTTGATTCTCTTGCTCCTATAACCACAAGTAGACGCTCTCGCTCTCCCTTACAACCATGGCACACTACACAAACACGCTACATGCAGAGATGCTCCTGCACTGCTGAAAGACTATGGAGGAAGTCTAGCACTTCAGCAGGCTTCCTCCATTGCAAGTTCATTCTACACTCCTATCACTAGGTTCTCAATCTTGCCAAACAGCGCTATTTGTCATCTCTTATATCCAATTTAACCTCCAATCCAAAATGCTTGTTCGCCACATTCAACATCTTCCTCTGCCCTCCGACACCTCCTCCCCTTTCCAGTCTCATGGCCAAAGACTTTGCTAGCAACTTTAATAATAAAATTGAAAGCATCCGTAACCAACTCTCATCTCAGCATGGCCCTAACTCACTCTCCTCTCAACAAACTGACAACACTCAGCCTTCATCCTTACCCATTCCCTCATTCATAATGGACACCTTTGACCCGGTAACGGAGGATGAAGTCTCTAGCCTTATATGTACTTCTCGTCTTACAACTTGTCAACATGATCATATTCCAACACAGCTGATCTATCCACTCTCTACCACACTTATCCTAGCTCTCACACATATTTTTAACCTTTCCCTTAACGCTGGCAAGTTTCCATCACCTTTAAAACATGCTATTATTGCACCCATTCTTAAGAAACCCTTATCTGATCCAGCTTCTCCATCTAATTACCGCCCTATCTCTCTGCTTCCCCTGGTTTCTAAATTACTTGAACGTATCATCTACAATTGTCTCTCCCAATTTATTTCCTCCAACTTGATCCTTGACTGGCTTCCGGTCCCAAAAATCTAGAGACAGCTCTCATTAAAGTCACTAATGACTTGCTTACAGCCAAAAGGGCCACTTCTCTATTCTTATTCTCCTGGATCTCCCTGCTGCCTTTGACACATCTAGAAAAGTAAACATTTAGTGTGTCCTTCTCTGTCTCCTCTTCATCACCTCGCCCTCTGACTTTTGGGGTACCTCAAGGTTTTGTCCTAAGTCCCCTTCTTTTCTCCATCTACACTTCCTCACTTGGTACCCTAATAAACGTTTTTGGATTTCAATACCATATGTATTACTTCTCTGTGTCAGAAGTATCCCCCTCTCTTGCCAACTGCATCTCTAGCATGTCCTCGTCGATGTCTGTCCATCAACTCAAACTCAATATGTCAAAGACGGAACTCCTAATCTTCCCACCCTCTTCCACTTCTCACATATCTCTCACCGTTGACAATACCATCATCACGCCCACCTCTCAGGCCCGTTGTCTTGGGGTACCAACTGGATCCTGCCCTTTCTTTTATTCCTCACATACAATATATCACTAAATCTTGTCATTTTCACCTAAAAAACATTTCCAAAATACGTCACTTTTTCTCACAAGACACAACCAAAATTCTAATATACTCTCTTATCACATCGTGGCTCGACTGCTGCAACTCATTTTTGCTGACCTCCCCATTACCCGTCTCTCTCCACTTCAGTCAATAATAAATGCCTCCACAAGACTCATCTACCATACTCATCGCTCAGTCTCTGTCAGTCACTCCACTGGCTTCCCATAGCCTCCAGAATAAAATTCAAAATCCTGACCCTAACATAAGAAAGCCCTGAATAATAATGTCCTCTCTTACATCTCTGTTCTTGTCTCTAAATACTCTCCCAATCTTCCTTTTCTTACCTCCTCTTATTTTCGTCTTCAGGACTTTTCTTGTGCTGCCCCTATTCTATGGAACTTCTTGCCTCGTTCCATTAGACTATACTCCTGTCTCAAATTCTTCAAAACCTCACTAAAAACTAAACTATTTAAAGAAGCTTATCACCTTCAGCCGTAAATGTATGCTATATCTTGCATCACTCCTTTCTATACCTCACCCATACCCTTGCAAGTTTTCAGTCTTGTTGGGTGCTTTAGAGAAAACACTGTATATGTTTAACTTTAAATTCAATAACAGAATTATTTTGATTGTATCTACCCTGTTTAGCGCTACAGAATATGTTGGCACACTACAAATAATGGCTAATCTGAGATTATTGCCACTACTGTGGCAGATTTATCCTGAACCAGCAAGTTGAAATGGCAATCTGGTCAGTTCAACAAATGAAAAAGCAGGTTATGGCCTTCCTAGGACCTGCAGCATTTTACCAAAAATGTGTTCCTAATAAAGAGGCTTCTTGAAGTTACTTTAAACATCTGACCCAAAAGAAAATGCCTTACATTATCAACTGGACCCCGGGGCATTGTAGTCTTCACTCACCTGTTTCCCTGTACTGGCCACCCTGGACTATAGCTGACCCATCTTGGTGCACAACGATGCTTCTGCGTACAGATTGAGGGCAGCCCTCAGCCAATTAGATTGCCTAGGATGTGAACACCCAATTGCCTACCTGAGTTGGAAATTATTCTCTCAAGAATTAGCATATGCTACCATCGAAAATAAATGTCTGGCTGTGATGTGGACTTTGACTAAATTGGAGTCCTACTTGTATGGGAGGGAGTTTACTGTAATCACCGACCACAACGCTCTATGATGGCTGAAGTGAGTGGCCAACGACAATGGGAGACTGTTAGGTGGAGTGTTTAGCCCTACAAACTTTTAACTTCAGTATAAATCATTTCAGGGGAAACACCCATCAAAATACAGATCGACTGTCTGGACAAGATGGCCGATAACTGCAGCGTGCCAGAGATCATGTGGCGGATCATCTCTACACTAGAACTGGATGGGGACGATCCTGTTCCCTCTCCACGCTTTGCCATATGAACTGCAACAGACAATCTTGTGGTGGGGTCGATGTTCTGTACTATAAATCTTTCCTTCACTTCCCTGTTCTGATGTGGTTTTATTGTAATTGACTGTGTTGCTACTAGATAGGAGGCTATGTTAAACAGGGCTAGCTAGGAGTGACTAGTATGCACCAATCAGCCTCCCCCATGATGAGAAAGACCCTGTCTCACATCCTGGTAAAGTGACTGTCTTACTAGCCTGCACGCATAGCCTGGTTACACATTAAACCGAGTGATAAGAGGGTCACATAGAAGACCACCTATTGTTAGAGCCAGAAAAGCTGGAAACAAAAAAAAATCCCAAGTTGCACAATGCTGATTTTCTTGTTAAACATTTATGACTTACCATAGTTGGTCAGGGATATAAGATGGGGCACCAGGGAATAAAGTTTATGCTCTTTTTGGAACATATATACATTGTGTGTTTTATTGAGAAGAAGTGCTTGGGTGAACATTACTTTTCACAGCATCTAGCCAATCCATATGAGGGGATATCGAAGCAGATCATAGGTCTAAGGGGTAGGATTGGTACTTTTGCTGATTCAAACTTCGTCAGAGGACACTAGGTTGTGACAATGAACATACATAAATATGGCATATTCACACTACCAAGATACAATGAGACTGTCCTCAGATTCACTTATCTCAGCAGTCTGTTATATCCATCAATGGAACTATTACAGCAATTTCCCAACAGAAAATGATCATTGCAGCCCCCATAGTATGCATTTTTGAGACTGGCAGTGATTTTTATTGTCATGCGCTATTTAGAGAACATTTTACAATTATTACTACTCTTAATTTATAAAATACCAACATTTTCCGTAGAGCTGTTTAAAAACTAGAATATAGTACAATGGCTATGAATAGCAAATTACAAAGGTGTAGATAAATTCTAAGGTAAGTAGAAATACATATACAGGTACAGTTCAATACAAATATGAAACAAATGAATTCACAAAGAGCTTGGTGCAACATAAGTGAGGTCCTTACTTAGTAAAGCTTACAATTTTCAGGCCCCTTTAAGACTAATGATGATAAGGTTCTTAAAAAGGTATATGGAAGTTTCCCTGTTCTTACCTTGTTCTAATCTAACACATGCTGCTTATATCACAAACACACATTAAATTGAGTCATTCTATACATTTTTTTTATTGGTTTCCACACACCCCAGAGCTGTCTACATAGGCACAGTGTACCTACCAACAGAAACACTGCATTTGGGTATGTTTTTTAACCCTTCAAGCCAACAGCAACACAATGCAGAAACCCACAGAGCAATGTCTAGACTCCTCCTTGCTTCCTTGTGCATAGGAACAAACAAGTCTACACATTCCAGGATGCTTTGCTGCTGACTTCACAGATTGAAACAATGTTATAGCTGCCTATGATTGGCCAAAACAAATTATGAATTTTAGCAGGGATTTTCAGGGGTGTTAACTCTGAAAATCAACTGCTAGCAAACTCAAGGGATTTAGCAAATGTAAGGGTAAGTTTAATGTTTATTTGGCCATTTTTTCATTCAAACGTTTTCATACACTTGTGATTCTTCTCTATCATATGCATTCATAATTCATGAAACTCAAAAATGCCTTTGAACAGATGTGTTTTGGGGAGTTGTTTTTTTTTTTATACCGATCTTATCTGAATCTGCTGTTCCTCTCACTTCTCCCAGGTCCTTAACCCTTTTAGGAGCAAGACAAAAGATCTGCTGTCACAAAAGCAAAATTCAATGTAATAGTTCAATATTTAAGCCTCAAAGACTGCAGTTGCTTATTTTAAACGGTGTAAAACATATTGGCTGTTAGCAAGTTATTCGTAACAGCATACAATATACATGCCACTCCATCAGTCCTTCAAAAGGATATAATTATATATTTTTTTTTCGTTTTGTCCCTTGTTATTACTATGACAATTTAATAAAACGTTTATTTAAAAAAAAAAAAGATCACACTACGATTATGATAAGTTTAGTGTCTTGTATAGTATTTACTGAATGGTCAGATTCCAGATGCAGTGATACACTGCAGCACAACACGATTTACACAAGGCCCTGTTCAAATCTCCAAGCCTGCAGGGCCCGAATCTCCATAACAACCACTCAGCCAATCACATTCCACCTTACTAGCTGGGGGTGGGGTTTAACACCCTCTTCCCTTGCTAGGCATCGCGAGAAGTAGGTCGCTCCATATAAGCCCCCGTCACCGACCATCCTGTCTCAGAAAGCCGTCCGATCTAATTCGTCCTCGTAAGGAAATCTCCGGAGCACCAGAAACAAAGATGGAAGACAGCATGGAAATGGAAAGCATGGCCCCTCTGCGCCCACAGAACTTCCTATTCGGTATATACTAACTGCTGCACTATATGTATAATCTGTGCGCTTTATAACGCGGGCCGGCCCTCCTTTGTTTCTAGTTACCGTGTTATTTATACGATGCTTAGCGCCCTTATTTAAATGCGCGGGTTCTTTTCTTTATTCAAAGCATTAATGGGCCTTCCGCTTGCAGTGCCTATTGGGCCGCAGCCATGTGTACCGGGACACATTAATATAGGCCGCGGGTCCTACGTACCGGGGAGCCCCTTTATGCATTGTGTGGGTGGGCCTGTGTGCTAAAGCAGCACCGTGCTCCCCCTCATGGTCCCATTTATGCAGTTGCTTATTTTAAACGGTGTTCACGTTCATGTAGCCACATTATCTAATGTAGCCTGCTGTCCCATTAATGTAGTATCTGTTGCATCTTAGTACTGGTGCATTGTATCAGGGGGGCTTTACCACACAGCCTCCCTCTTCTCCACTATTACACATGGCATATTTATACGCGGCTATAGGCCCCATAATGCACGTTGTATGGGGGAGGGGGCTCTTTTCTTTTTTACACTGGTCCAGTGCCCCCCTATGGTGTATTAAGAGTCTACATAGTCCTATACAGTGTGTAATATTAACTACGATATGTGGTAAAGAAGCCCCTCTCGATGTAGCCCCTAACCGTGACACCTTATCATGGGCTGGTATATAGGTCCTCGCAGTTGCTTGGCCTGATAACCAGGCCACATTACGCGGTGAGGGTATAGTTGAGGCGTTCCGCTCCCATCGCTATTCCCATATGCACGTGGGGGTCCGGTGTTCCTGAATGCACAAGCGCGCGCCAGTATATATGGTGGACGCGCACGAGGCCTCCACGTGTTCATGGCCACGTGCTCTGATCTGATATGGAGGAGGATGCGCTTTCATTATTGTGTGGGTTTAACCTCATGGACTGCCCCGGAAACCCATTGTCTGTGTGTAGCAGAGCACATGATGATAATGCCGCGGTGTGTACTAGTACTGCATATTGTTGAATAAGGCCCAGTTTAGTTTTGGATACCCAGCCTAAGCACATGTTCATTCAAATATAATGGAATGAGTAACTAAGCAGGGGTGATGATGATCTGCTTTTTGTAGGTTGCCTTTTCCCCCCAAGGGAACACGTCCCATACCCGGGGACAGTTATGTTTAGTCATAACTTGTTTATACTAAAATCAAATATGCAAACATTAAGATCTGCTATAATTTTAATTTGGTACAATTTTCCAGTGAGGGGTGCATGGAAATACTTTTGTTTTGTGTTTGCAAATGCCACACTTAAATTTTTCTCTAAATGAAGAGCACAACTCCTTATTCATAAGTTTAACTAATGTTGGGGGCTTGCCCTCTGCCAGCCAATGAGATCTGCAGACCAAAGTATGATCTCTGCATGTCCAGTTGATTATTTTTATTTTTTTGTGACGTTTATACAAGTCTTACTTGACATTTTGTCCTAATTAAACCGCTTTGCTAACATTTGAAAGCACACATTATAAATGCATGGTGTACGTCCCACCATTAAGATTGTGCGAAGCCTTCTATGATGCTTATGCAATTAAGTTGTGCTGAACTTTTACCCTTTATCCATAATTAGATGACAGTTGGAGATTCACATTTATGTAATATGCTTGAAGTTTCAGTGCTGATGTAAAAAGTACACTAGTTTCTATAGATATATATCTGTGTGTGTATCATTACAGGAAATTTACTTACCTAGCAGAGTGATCAACATGTGTTTCCACTTCATTGCAGCAGCATCTCCATTTGGTCCTATTGAGATCAATATGCGTCCCATAGGTCCCTTCTGGGTGATTCTTCATGTACAGTGAAAATGGAAGGCACTGTTAATTAAAGCAATCTGGATATAATAGATTGAGGCTTTTAGTGCAAGCTTGCTCGTATTGACTTGATTAGACTTCAGTTTTCTAAATAAATGTTAATGTCTGAGTAGAAGCGACTAAGTGAGTAGGATCTTCCTGTGAAGGCAAAATCAAATGGTGGAATCACTAATTGACCAAACCTTTACTCAAATCACAGCTTGACATGCTTAAAAGTTCGTCCTGCAGAAATTATGTCTTACACTCTTACTGGAATACCTATTTATATCGTTTTTCTTGGAAAAACATTGTCTAGTGACTGCAAAATGTGTAATAACTCAGATCTATGAGAAAGCTGTGCTGTTAAACACTTAGAAGTATTGACTTTCATGTTTTTTTCCCCTCTTGCAGGATGCGAACTTAAAGCAGATAAAAAAGAATACTCTTTCAAAGTTGATGACGATGAAAATGAGCACCAGTTATCACTGAGAACGGTAAGTAAAACTGCCAGTGATGCATCCTAATACATTTCTGGCACATTATTATAAATGAGACTGTAGTACCTACTTTTTTTTTTTTTTGTCCATGTTGATGTAGATCAAACTACCCATTATGGCTAAAAATGGGCCAGTTCTAATAGTACACTAGTGAGCTCTTAGAACTTCTGCTTAATGACAATCTCCAATAATTTGTAAAGATGCGACATGTGCTTTAGCTTTTTGGGCCTGTACAGTTATCTGAAGGAAATTACCACAGGTTGCATCTTGAGGTCAGCAGTATATTTTCTGCAGAATCTAAATGTTCTGTGACACACTGGGGGGACATTGCATATACCTTCTATGTAGACACAATTATTACAGCTTGTGAAACTGCCATGATTTGCTGCAGAAAGTCTGAAGAGGAAAATGTCTACAATTGCTAGGGAAAGATATATGTTCAGCACATTTTGTATTCCTTAAAAGCTAAGAATGTTCCTTCAAAAAATAAATTAATTAAAAGCAAAATCTAAGGGGCTAATGGATGAAAAAAATAGTGGTGTAATGAACTTCTATCCAATAAGTCAAACATTGTTCTTTGTGTTACTGATGTTTAAAATCCATAGCCAACATTTCCACTTTATTTTATCTTGTTTCGGTTTTCACCAGTTCTTTAAATGGATTCTCTTCTTTTTACAGGTTAGTTTGGGAGCAGCAGCTAAAGATGAACTTCATGTTGTGGAAGCTGAGGGGATGAACTATGAAGGAAAAACCATTAAAATCACACTTGCATCCCTGAAGCCATCTGTACAACCAACGGTATGGATCCTATAGTGGGAAGGATAGTATTGTTTAAGACCTTTAACAACCCTGACTACTTTAAATACTCCTTTGATTCAAATATTTATGTTTTTATCTTTTTACCCTCCCTCTGCAAGGAGTGTAATTTATGAGGACCTTTCCCTTTTGTGGCAGTGTTAATATTGATATGATTTTATTTTTTTTGGTCATCTAGGTTTCACTGGGTGGATTCGAAATCACTCCGCCAGTAATCTTGAGGCTAAAGTCTGGATCTGGACCAGTATATGTTAGTGGACAACATTTTGTTGGTAAGGGTTAAACAAATTAATATCTAATCTGAATAATAAAATTGTCTTGCAGGAAGGTTGAACATGCTAGTTTGTCTTTCTGGTTGTATTTATGAATTCCCTCTTTAGCTTTATTTACAGACATGGTGAATTTATATCTGGAATAATTCTATAATAAAACACTCATGCAGAAAATTGACATTTTTTTTTGAGGGGTAAGAAGTTGTCTGGTTTAAACAAGACTCCTTTTATGACTGCTTTTACTGTAGGTGACTTCAGTAATTTCATATCAGTCTACATAAGAAAGCTACTTGCAAGATGACTGGTTTATTAAATGTTTTAATAGATCAATGGTTAAACACTGAGCACTCAGGTGCTCAGTGTTTAACCATTGATCTATTAAAACATTTCTCTAATTTCAAAAAACATTAGATAGCAAAGTATATTGGAATGGGAAGTTTAATAATGCATCTCAAATCTCCTGTAGTACTATTGTGTAAACCACAAAATCTTAAAGAAAAGATTAAAGGCATGATATAATAGTTCCGCTTTTATAACCAGAGGCATGGATTAGGAGAATGGACACTGTGTGTGCGTGTCGGGGTGGGGGGAGATAGCTGGGAAATTAGAAAATAGCCAATATATTTATTTTTGGCACTCTTCTCATCTCTTATTGAATGTTTTTTTTTTTTTTTTTTTAAATGCAGCAATGAGTGGTTGTACATTTACAATATAGAAGCAAATCTTGGGAGTTGGCTATAGAAAGTGTGTATATATCAGTATCTTTTTGACTTTAAGAGAGGCATTATCTCTCAAAAGCTTGTTGCTATATTATGAATACGTTTGTCCAATAAAAGTTATCACTATACAGTGCAATACTCTGATTTTTATATAACACTTTTTTCCCCCAATTTTTAATAGCTTTAGAAGATGACCTGGAATCCTCAGAAGAGGAGGAGGAGGAAGAAGATGAAGAAGCCACACCAAGTCCTAAAAAGAGAAATGCTCAAAGTATAGGGTCTAAGGTGCCTCAGGTATGTTTCATTTTTGCTTGTGAACAAATGTCTGTCAGGAACAGTTTTTGTCTTGTCTATTTTAAGAAGCACTGTACACTGCATTCATGCTTGATGTGGAATATCCTTAAGTAGGGAAAACTGCTGGAGCGCACCATGATACTTTTGGTCGTTGTGTGGGGGATATATATATTTATTATAATATTTTTTTGTTGCCTCATGATTTAGCTGTGAGGAAGTGATGTAACAAAATGGCTTCTAAATATTTAAATATTGGTTTATTACATGGATCAGTGAGTGCCTTTTGTTTCCTGAATTTAAAGTGGTTCTTTAATATCCGGTGTACATTTTTACAGAAAAAAGCAAAAATAGAAAAAGATGATGATGAGGATGACGACGACGATGATGAGGATGACGACGATGATGAAGAGTAAGTATATCAGATTATTTAAAATGACTTCTCCACCTTCAAGGAAAACAAAGGCTGAAGATCTGTTTGCAAGCTGATCATTTTTTGATAGTTTTAGAGGCTAAAAGACTGATTCCTTAATAGGTGCTCAGTGTTTAACCACTGATCTATTAAAACGTTTCTCTATTTCAAAAAGCATTCTTAAACTTCCCATTCAATATCAGTTTTTCAACATCTACTTGAGCTGCCTGCTTCTATAGCTTATGAGCCATCAAAGGGTGGCATCAACTGTGACTAGGAGACAGTCTTAACTGGTCAAACACAAGCTTGTGTCCTTCAAAGGTAAACCTTTTTAACAGAAGCAGATGCCTAAACTGGCTCTGACCTTTTTATCACAGCTTTCAATTACTACTGCTGAAATCTGACACTTACAGATGCTACATTAAAATTGTGTTGAACTTCTGCACAATTAAGTCCTTTTCCACTTCAAACCAGTGGCTTCAACATGAAAGATCCCACAGCAGCATAACGGCATATTAAACATGTTTTGTATACTTAAAACATATTGGCGACCATACTTAAAATTTAGGGGACTGAATAATCCTTAGACCTGCGGTTACCAATTCCATTTGCTAGTTGTATCCTATGCTGTTGTGTAGTTTTTTTTTTTTTTTTTTCCACTTGGTTACAATTCTTGATTGATCTTTAATAGGCAAGAGGTATATAAATATTTTTTTTTTTTTTTTGTAAATGTTGGGAAACTTGCCTAGTTTGCCAGTTACTCGTCTGCCCTTTTTTAAGAACAAGATTTTCTCACTTGCTGTTGTGCTGGCTCATTAACTTTGGACCCAATCAACTCCCAGCGTTTCGGCTGCAGCAATAACCGTTCTATTCATGTTGTGCTCACTTCTGAATATACAGATAATTTGTAGAAATAAAAGGCAATCCCTTAAACCTTTATAATTAATTTGATAATCTGTTCCATTTTAATAGAAACTCGTGCTTTGGTTGTCTTACTATCTCCTGGTACTGCTGCTCTCTGAAGGCAGTCAGACGGGACTGTTCTCACAAGGGAGAAAAATGGTGTCTCCATGGGAAAGGATATACCAGGAAGTTTTTATACATGCATACAATGGCTGTATGTGGATAGGATTCTCGGCTTGTGTGTAATCCAACCATGGCTTTGCATAAAAGCTGTGTAATGCAGCAGGCAACAGCTTAAATGAAGCCATGTTTGAAATGGCTTATGGATTGAAGGGCGTGGCATTTGTGGGCACAACTGAATGTCCCTTCTCAGTTTCCCAGAATGCAGTGTAATAACTTTATTTCTTGGAATTCTGAGCTGGAAACAGGGTTTTTTTTTTTTGTTTTACTTGTTCTAGACATTCAAATTAACACAGATGTTCTATTTATATAAATACATTGTCTGTATATAAGGGATTTCTGAAAAGCTGTAAAACATTGATGGCCACAAGTTCTGAGCTGGAAAAATAGTTTTTTTTTTTTTTTTTTTTTTAATTGGTTTTCATAAGGAGCAACCTTACAATTGTTTTAATTTTTTTTTCCCTCTTCGGGCTACAGGAAAAAAAAATCTGTTCCTTTTTTAACTAATCTACTTTTTAAAAGTCACATTCAGTATGTTGTAGTTGCTTTTTAATTTACTTGCAATTTTTTTCTTTTAGTGATGACGATGAGGATGATGATGAGGAAGAGGAGGAAGATGAAGAAACACCTGTGAAAAAGGTATATTTCAACGAAATGAAAAATACAGTAAACTCCCCGTTATCAGGCCCATACAGGGATTGCCTGTTGCCGGATAAGTGTAGTTTTTTGGGATAATCTAGAGTCTCAAACAGCCTAAACACCTTAACTCCTCAAAAACCTATTAAATAGCTACTAGCAACTAAGCTATTTTGAGCAAAAAAGTTTGTTTTTGTTTTTTAGACTAGAATAAATTAATAACATTTTCTATACTTACAAGTTTTTATTTTGTAAAATGGCCTGCAGAAAGTAGAGGCCTTATCCATAATATCAGTCACTGTTTTTTAAAGGCCAATTGTATTAGTTTGTGTTGTATAATCTGAATATTGTCTAGCTTTTCATTTTGTTATATAACCCATTTAAATATTTGCTAGTTTCTTAGATCATTGTTGTAAACATGGAACACGTTAATATAGAAACATGTCAAGAATTGTCTGTGTATCAAACATATGGCCACAAGTGGGAGCTCTGTGTTTTTACAATGGATATTTCTAGGTCTTAAGTAGGTTGTTCAAATCGGTTGGTTACTTCCTTTTATTTATTTTTTTAATTGCGTTTATTTTATTTATAGACCGTCCAGGTTGCAAAACCTAAAAGTGCACAAAAGGCAAACCACAATGGCAAGGTTTCTGGATCATCCACACCAGCAAAAGCTCCAAAAGTAAGTAGTGGTAAACAAAATCCCACTTAAAAGAACAATGTATCAACATTTTTAAATTTACAATTTTTAAATTTACAAATCTGTCTCTTAGAATCAGTTTGCACACATAATCGAAAATGTAAACTTGTACTGGGTATTCAAGCTTGATTGAAGAGCACTGTTAATAATGATGCCATTTAATTTTCCCTGCACATCCAAATCCATGTAAAAGCTTGGTGTAAAGGTCCTCTAAAAAGCTGTTCTTTTCAAGAGCCCATTACAAGTGCCTGGCATAATGCATATCTGATTTAGATGTGTGTTTTTGTTTTAAACAAGCAACTTGTGTTTTTGAAAACAATTTTTTTTTTTTTTTTTAATTAAGACTCCTGAACAAAAGACAAAGCAAGATGGCAAGCCTCAGACTCCAAAGACTCCAAAAACACCTCTTACTATGGATGAAATTAAAGCAAAAATGCAGGCAACAATAGACAAGGTAAGTGCTCTTTTTTTTTTTTTTTTTTTTTTTTTTTTACTTGGTTAATTAAGTATTTTAAGTGGAAGTGTTTATATATTTGTGCTTGAAAGCTAGGTATTGCCTGAAAGATCATCCATAATTCTTATTGGAGTGCTGGTCACATGTTGGATATTCCCATTTGTCAAATAGTTAATTAACTTAATGTTTATGTACTATTCCTCAGGGTGGTGCTCTTCCAAAACTGGAGCCTAAATTTCTAAACTACGTAAAGAATTGCTTCAGGATGGACAACCAGAAGGTAGGTTCCCTGGACTATTATTTGCTATAGAAAGTTTTCTTGTGTCATGAATTGTGGAATGTGTGCTTCTAGCTGTAGGCTTTTTTTTTTTTTTTTTTATATACTACCCTTTATGGTGGTTTAATATTTAATGTCTACTAAAATGTAAAACCTTTTATTAAATATTTTTTAAAATATTAATGTGGCTGTTTAACTCATAGCCCTCTGGCAAACTGAGCTGTGGTTTTCAGACTTGGCAAATAAAACAAAAAAAACAACTTGGCTTCCTTTTTGGTGTAAAGGGGCAGACTGTTCTTTCATAGCAGATGTGGGAACCCTGTTCTCTTACTTCACTGTCAACCAAACCTCTCCTGAGTAGTATCAAATATATAACCTTGGGAAGAAAGTATCACAACCTACTCAGTGTATGTATATCTAAGGGATTTTGTCACTAAGATGAAGTTTATGCCTTTCATTATTAAAAAAAAAAAAAACTCCAAAGTTACATTTTTGAATTACTGAGTGATACATATTTTCCTTTACTGGCCATAAATTTGTCTGACTACTAACACCACCTACTGAGGTTGATTTGACATAAGCCAGGGCAGGTAGAGTTCAGCCAATATTTGCCTGACTGGCCCACACCCTTTCTTTTCCTTTACTGCAATGTTTTATGTAATCCCCTTTTCATCTAAATCCTATTTTGGGTGGGGGTGGTGAGGAACATCCATTAAAAACAAGGGGGTTGTAGCATTTCCTTTTCTTATGTACACAAAGTTTGTATGTTAAAATATTTTATAGATTGTAATATTTGATCAACTTCTAAAACACATTTTTTGTCTGCAATATTTCAGGCAATTCAAGAACTCTGGAAGTGGAGACAGTCTGTGAAAGATGGAAAATAATCTGTTTTTTTTTTTCTTGCCAGTTTGTGGCAGTCCACTTTTTCTTTTTCCCTTTTTTATGTATAAATGCAGAGGAAGAACTTTGCCTGTTGTCTGATACGTTTTGTCCAGGATACTGTGCCAAGAATGTGTTCAAATGCCTGTTTAGCTTTTAAAAATAATTCCACCCATTTTGCACATTGGAGTATGTTTGGAATGTTATGTTAAGGCATAGTAATAGTGGTGGTCAGACAAATGGAAAGAAGTCCAAGTGTACATGTTAAAATAAAAATCAGTATTTTACTTAAGTGATCGTTTTTATTGTGGTTATTGGCTTTTGTATAAAAAGGATGTTTTGTGGCTTTTGAAAAGTGTGTACTTGCATACCTGGAAAAAATACCACTGAGGTTCACCAGTCAGGGAGGAGGGAGGGTTAGTTCATCTATGTTTCATACCGTTGCATAGGCTTATCCAGTCTAATAAACACGAGTGCACATTCAAGCAGCAATCAACCTAAACAAACCACACTGTCTGAGGCAGACAGCCGCAAACAACCTGGGGTTTTATTAAAACTCATTGGAATAGCCGATCTATTGAAATGTTCCTTAATCTGGTGTTTATGGCCCCTCCATCACATCTGCCATTAGTCTGACCCAAATTCAGTATAAATCAGGTGGGAAAACTAACTGAATGGGCTGTTTTGCATATATTTTAACCCCTTCAACATGTAAAAATGATATGAAATGCACATTACTTTTAAGAAAACCTAGGCGGACACTCCTTTCAGCTGCTGGAACATCCCCCCTTTATTCTTCTTGAATCCTACATGTTGCCATTTTTCTTGTCTTACAAAAAGTTGGATTTTCTTTGTTCAAATGAGGTTCTGTCTGCTTTGAGAATGTGAGGGCTCCTCCTGTTATCTGTGAGGGAAGGAGGCCCAAGGCCTTTAGGCAGCTGAGTATGTCTGATGCATATAGTCTAAGGGGAATGGGAATTTGCATGCTTCACTTGTCAGGAGGTATAGGTGGCAGCAGCAGGATTGTTGGTGACGACATTGCTACTTCCAGGCCTCCATTGCTGACTGGAGCAGACTACAGTATTAGCTGGACAGGTGCAATCTGCGGGCTGTAGCTGTACATGGCACCTCTCCCTCCTGCAGACATGGCAGTTGCTGATCCTAAATGTCCAGTACAATCTTTGTAAGTGTGGTGGGGCACATTGCTGTGGCTCAAAAGATGATTGATACAATCTCATTATTGCAGTTTAGCCTCTTGTTGTGCGATGCGGCTTTAACTATTTTTCACCAGCATTGATCCACCGGACACCAGCAGCTCGGGTATATGATCACTCCCTATAAAGCTTTGCCCTCCCACAGGGTGCCTTAACCTTCTTGGCGGTATGATTATGTCATTTTAGAGCGGTACATTCTAAAATACTGACATAATCATACCGCCTTTATACACCATTACCCCTTCTCTTCCCCCCTCTCCTGTTGTCATCTTTATCCTCCCTCCCCATCCCATCTCTATCCTCCCTCTCACCTCTTATTAGCCTTCAATCCGCTCCTGCTGCTGATCGGTGCCCCGCAGCGTGTCATGCCTTTCTCTGGAACCGGCATATGCTAAAGACTTGCTACGGGGGTTCCGAGCAGGAGCTGATCGGAGGCTAATCAGGAGGATGGGGAAGAGGAATGGTGTGCTGAGGGGGCCCAGGCAAACTCTGCACCACTGGGTCACTCCAGATGCTCCTTCAGTAACGAAGAGCATGGCTTTACGAAACAGGAAATTAACCCAGAGTCGCGCTCTGGATTACCTCTAGAACCTTTTTGTTCTCCATGGATGACTGCACAGTAAGAGCTATACAGGTAATAGATGCAGTAGAAAGATAGAAGGCAGGGGCATAGACCTAGAGAAAATTGACATACCTGGGGTGGAGGGGGCATGGCAGTCAGTGGACCGAAGGTTGGCATGGAGCAGAGTGTGAGGCGAAAATGAGGACCGGGATAAAAGCTTATTGGCCAAATTTATTTAAAGGGTAGAATAGAGGACACAGGACTGCATGAGGGATTTCGAAGGTTCCTTTAAAAAAAAAAAAAAAAAGTGGGAATGACACAGTGGACAGTCAGAGGTCACATGGTTCAGATACAGCGACTGGCATTTGACGAACACGGGAAAGGGTTGACATGAAATACAAGTGGCATGGGAGACCCTAAACCGATAATAGTTTGTGATTGATGGTCTGTGCTGCCTAAATGAGCTAATGTTGGCTCTCGCCTCTCTATTGCTGTGGGGGGAAACCCTCAAGGCCTACATCACAGTCTCTGTGACCATGCAAGGCGTACTTTTGGGGAAATACACTTTTTACATAGACTCGAATGCATAAGCCAGCAGTGGGTGCTTCATCATTGGAATCCCTGAGTATAATCTGCCGCCCTTTGTCTAGTACGGAAGACTGGTGCACTCCTGTATTTGGGCAGAGTACTTCCCTGCTTTGTCCACTGGGAGGAGGTCTGAGTTTACCTCAGTGGGCTGTAGATGGAGTACTCTGCTCAGTATCCTCCACCAGGATTATGTGAGCTCACTATCCTTTTTCCTTTCTTTTACAGTTCATATTTATTTGATATGGTTTCATCTAGTTTCCCTGGGGATACGATTTTTCGTCTGTGACTGGGCCTTAAAAAGCACATTTATTCAGTCAAACCTGTTCCTAATATACTGTGTCCATTTCTAAAGACATATTTTCAAAATATAAGCAAATTAGAAACCATTTAAATGAGGGAGGCTAAAGTGTTGTAAGGCTTAATAGAAATCTTTATGGACAGAAAAGAGAAGGGTCATGTGATCTAAACCAGGGGTGTCCAAGTTTGGTCCTGGTGGGACGCATACAGGCCTGAATCTGAGGATATCCCTGCTTTACCCAGGTGAGACTATCACTTGTTCAGTCATGCTGATTGACTCACCTGTGGACAGATAAAAAATCCCCACATCCAGGCCTGTTTGCGGCCCACCAGGATTGTACTTGGACACCCCTGATCTAAACCTTCAAATATATGAGGATTTTATAATATTCAATAGCATTTGAATGCAATGGTGGATAGATGCTGGCAGAGTAAAGAGACACAGGAGACTGTCATGCCACTGTTATGGGAGTGAGACAAAGTGAGCGTGGCACTGGAGGAGCACATTGGAAAGAGGATATATATATAAATCTTCTAAAGAGTGGGAAGTGCAGGAAAAAGCACCCGTAACTGGCAACGATAATGAGACCGATTTATATATATATATATATATATATATATATATATATATATATATATATATAGTAATTGCTTTTTTATTTTTTTTATATATTTTGATATAAAAAATATGTGACAATTGTATTTATAGGTTCAATAAATAAAGATTTATTTGTTTATGTGTTTGTTTTGTGTTAAGCTATGACATATTTATAGACCATGCATTAGAGTGTTTGTTCGTAGGCAACATGGTTTTGTGATGTGTATTAACCCTGTGAGTACTGGGTTATGTTTTACCCTGAATTTTGTATCCTAAAATGGGCTTAATACGAACATATTATATTTTCTAATTATATATATGTTGGTATCTTATTGTTAAATTCATTTCATCATTATGTAGTGCTTTTTGTGCTATACTGTTACTTTAAATGCTTATGGGGGACTCTTCAAGGGTTTTAAAACCACTTGCAAATCGTGTTTGGTACCTGTAAATCTTTCTTCTGCTTTTTGTATTTACAGCAGTGCCCTGATTTGAGAGCGATCCACAAAATCTTATCAGCAGAGGGTTTGGGTGTCAGAGTGTCAGGAAGTAACTTGTAATTTATTTTCAGTGCAAAACTAAATGGAGATTTATGCCCTGCTTTGCGTCTGTGTCATGAAGTTCACTGAGAACAGTGACTCGCAGGAGTTTGCTCTCAATGTTTTAGGGATGGTTTATTAACTTACTGTATATACTCGAGTATAAGCCGACCCAAGTATAAGCCGAGGCACCTATTTTACCACAAAATACTGGGAAAATGTAGTGACTCGAGTATAAGCCGACGGTGGGCAATGTGCTGCCCCCTGTGTCCCCCTCTTGTGTGCCCTTTGTGCCCCTTTCTTGTGTCCCCCCCCTCCCCTGTGTCTCTTCCCCCCTCTCTCTCCCCTGTGTCTCTCCCCCTCTCACTCCCCTGTGTCTCTTTCCCCCCTCTCCCTCTTGTCTCTTTCCCTACCCCTCCCTTATCACCCTACTCAACCCCCTCCTCACTTTACCCCTCTAATTACCCCCCCTCTCCCTTTCCCCTCACCTTCCATCAGCAGCTGCTCCTCCGCTCCTCTGCACACCTTCCGGCTGCGTCGGGACCCGGCCAATGCTAATGACGTGACGCACATGGGGGTGGAGAGACACGGGGGGGGTGGAGAGATACGGGTGACGTATGCAAGTTTGCATGTAGTCAACCTCAAAACTATTTTTGGTTCTTTCTAAAAACAAACCGCCACTTTCATGTTTCGCACTGAGCACCTTTGGCGCTCATCGTGAGCCTCTTCCCCCCCCCCCCCCCCTCTACTTTACGGGGCTTGCAATTGCAGGCGTCGTCCAACCCACGTCTCTTGGGCCTCGCAATGAGCACCTTTGGCTCTTATTGCGAGCCTCTCCCCACTCTCTCACCCCTGTGTCTCTTTCCCCCTCTCCTGTGTCTTTTTCCCCCTCTCTCCCTCCCACTGTCTCTTTGCTCCCTCTCCCTGCCCCGTGTTTTTTTTCCCCTTATCTCCCTCCTCTGTGTCTTTTTCCCACCGCTCTCACGCCTGTGTCTCTCAACCCCCAACTCCCTCCCCTGTGTCTCTTTCCCCCCTCTCCCTCACCTAAGTCTTTCTCCTCTCTCTCCGTCCTCTGTGCTCTACGGGTCTGTAACCATTTGCGGGCTTGGGAAATTGATCAATTTCCCTAAGCCTGAAATGGTCTCGCTTAGCCATTTTCAGGCCTCAAATAAACGCCAATTGTATAACAAATTAGCTTTCAACCTCAATTACAGGCTCCCTGCCTTCTCCCCCTGTGCTGTGTGTGAGGTTGTCATTTAATTTTGTATTCAACTGGTGTCTTTTGGGTGCCTCCGATCGGCTACCGAGTTACAGGCTTGAAAAAAACGGCAGCCGTTAATGCCGTAATTATTTCAAAGTCTTGCGGGCCTTGCGTTTGGCACCACAGGCGTATGTCATTCAGCGCTTATTGCAGGCCTCACAATGAACGCCTTTGGCTCTCATTGAGAGCCTTTTTCCAAGTCTTGCAGGCCTCGAGATGAGTGCCCAAGTCCTACGGCCTTCTGGCGCTCACAGCAAGCCATTTTCTATGTCTTGCTGGCCTCGTGATGAGCGCCAAAGGCCTGCGGCCTTCTGGCGCTCACAGCGAGCCAATTTCTAAGACTTGCAGGCCTCGTGCTGAGCACCAAAATCCTACGGCTTTTTTCAAACCCGTAACTTTCGTCCCTCGCAATGAGCGCCTTAGGCGCTCATTACGCATGCGCAAGCCTGTATCTTTTAACATTGCGTGTTGACCATTCGCTATTACCACAACTATTATATGTAATTGTGCTATGGCTTTGGTGCCCATAAGTCATTAAAAAAAGTAACAAAACTTATTGTAATTGGGAACATAAATGCAATGCCTCTGCTTCAACCCAGAGGCATCCATGACACTTATTGTGACAATAGTGTGTGAGAGTGTAATTTACATTTCTGGAGAGCAATGCTTACATCTATTGATGCAAGCTTCATGTCTCTAGGCCTATGAGGTTGAATTGTTGTGATGTTAATGTCAGTAACATCCACTTACAGTATATAACAAATAATCCAGATGTGTTCCTGCTTCCCCTCACCAAAAAAACACACCTTCCTTCTCCTGCTCTCAGGAAGTGATAAACAAAGACAATATATATTCATTGACATAGTCTTCAAAGATTCAGATTTTCTTTAACAATGTTTATTTATTTTTTTCTGGCTTACACAGCTGCTAATGGTGATAGTTTGTTACATATTTCAGAAACAAGTGCAGTTTTTCTTCATCTACAAGAAATGGATCTGAATTTTAGCCTTATGCTAGTTAACAAAAAGTTACTTTAACCTTTAACTATTTTACTAAATTGTGTTTTACTGGCCTGATGCATTAGCTTTTCCCCACTTAACAGCCGCCACCTGAAAGGGACCTTGGATACAGATACAATCTTTATTCGTTTCTACTAAGAACCTGCCACAATGTTTGGAACCAACAACAGAATTAAGATGTTTTCTAAAATAGTTTTTTATGCTCATGACATTACATAGCTGTTTATATTATTCATTTATTAAAGTCTTCACAGACTTGTAAAGTTTTTCCAACTTTTAGATAGGTCATGGTCAGTTTACTAGTTCTGTTTTTTATGCTTTGGGATGATTTAAAACAAAATGGCAGTATATAGGATCTTAGTTCAGTTGATTGAAGGAATATTTTACCTTTCATGTATAATAGACCATTTTGGATACTAGCAAATATGTTCCCAATTTAAACTATGAACCAATTTTAGCAATTCTTCCTTTTCCATTTATCTGCCTATTACCCAGACACATAAATTGTACATCAATCCTCACGGTCAGCTTGCCAGCAAACTACATCATAGGAGTACATAAACTGCAATCAGAAAAACCAACACTGTAATAAACAATATACCGTCCAGTGCTCATTGAGCCATTTTGTTCAACCTTTCTGACCGTGGGTAAATACTTTTATTAGACTAGAATAACAAACGTGCTTTAAAAGTGATTCCTTTATTGGACAAGCAGGACTTGCAAGTACTAGGACTAGGATGATATGTTTTAGAATCTGAAACAATTTATGATGTATTATAAGGTTAGAAAACATAAATTGTGTATGTTAAATGGAAAGTTCAATGGTCCAGCTTTCGGGCTCCTCATAGTGTGAAAGAGCACAAGATTGTATGCTAAAATTATCTATTTTTTTTAATTACACTAATAACAGCTAAAGAAATCTAAAGTTTTAAGTCTGTTTCATGATTAAAAACAGTTGCAGAGAAGAGCAGTGAAGACACTGATTTATAGCAGGTTCACACCATGAAGAGCACTTATAGTGAGGTAAATGATCAATGCATAATTAAAACAATTATCTCTTCTTGTTAGGACATTACAGATGTCCTTTAATATGTCTGTCTTTAATTATTTTTTTTTATGTGCAAGGGAGGGTTATGGCTGTGGCAGAGCGGCAATATAGCAGTTGGTTCAGGCTGGTAAACTGATGAGCAGAGGAATTGGGTTACTATATTAATCCAGTGCTGACAATAAGGTGCTCTCTTAAGAATAGTTAGGTAGGGCTTGATTAAAAATAAAAAAAACATTATACAACTTTTACTGTGGATTTAAACAATTAATTATTATATTTCATACCCTCGGCATTAAAATTTCAGATATCTCCATCACCTGAATGAGGTATTGTGTCTGGAGTGGAGCCACCCAGCGGGACGGCTACCTATGTTGTCTTAGCACAACTGTAGTATGATAATGACCTAGTGAAGGGAGGGGCCGGGTGCAAAATAATATTTTTTGACCCCGTCTGGTGCCAAGCATGTAATGCAATGTTTATTTTATATATATATATATATATATATATATATATATATATATATATATATATATATATATATATACCATATATACTCGAGTATAAGCTGAGTTTTTCAGCCCTTTTTTTAAGGCAAAAAAGGGCCCCCTCGGCTTATACTCGAGTCACTCTCTCTCCCCCCCCCCGTGTCTCTCTAACCCCCCTGTGTGTCTCTAACCCCCCCGTGTGTCTCTAACCCCCCCCCCCCCCATGTGTCTCTAACCCCCCCGTGTGTCTCTAACCCCCCTGTGTGTCTCTCTACCACGGGTGTCTCTTTCCCTCCCCCCTCCTCAAACTAAACCCCCCTCCTCAGCATAAACCCCCCTCCTCAGCATAAACCCCCCTAAATACCTCCACCCTCTCCCCTCACCTGCTTGTGCTCCGGCCTCCGCTCCTTGACCTGGCGCCGGCGCGCATGTGACGTCACACGCGTGCATGCCGCGTCAATAGCATATACCGGGTGCCAGCACCCGGTATATGCTAATGACGTAGTGCGTATGTGACGTGCACGCCGGGTCAAGGAGCGGAGGCCGGAGCTCAAGCAGGTAAGTGAGGGGAGAGGGGGAGGTATTTAGGGGGGTTTAGGTGGAGGAGGGGGGTTGAGGGGGGTTTAGGTTGAGGAGGGGGGTTGAGGAGGATGTTGGGGTTTTAGGGAGGTTGAGGAGGGGGGTTGAGGAGGGGGGTTGGGGTTGAGGGAGGTTGAGGGGGGTTGAGGTTGAGGAGGTGGGTTGGGGTTGAGGGGGGTTGAGGATGGGGGGTTGAGGATGAGGATGGGGGGGTTGAGGATGGGGGGGTTGAGGAGGAAGGTTAAGGAGGGGGTTAAGGATAGGGGGGGTTGAGGAGGGAGGTTGAGGAAGGGGTTGAGGAGGGAGGTTGAGGATGAGGAGGGAGGATGAGGAGGGGGGTTTAGGTTTAGAGTGGAGGTTGAGGGGGGTTGAGGTTGAGGAGGTGGGTTGAGGTTGAGGAGGGGGGTTAAGGTTGAGGAGGGAGGTTGAGAATGGGGCTTTGAGGATGAGGATGGGGGGTTGAGGAGGGGGTTGAGGATGCAGGGGTTGAGGAGGAAGGTTAAGGAGGGGGTTGAGAATGAGGTGGGACCTTTAAGAGGGGGTTGAGGATGAGGAGGGAGGTTGAGGATGAGGGGTTGAGGAGGGGTTTGTGGAGGGGGGTTGAGGAGGGGGGGTTGGGGTTGAGGGGGGGTCGAGGTTGAGGAGAGTTGAGGTTGAGGAGGGTTGAGGCTGAGGAAGGGGTTGAGGAGGAGGATGGGGAGGATGAGGATGGGGGGTTGAGGAGAGAGGATGAGGATGGGGGTTGAGGAGAGAGGATGAGGATGGGGGGTTTAGGAGGAGGATAAGGATGGGGGTTGAGGAGGGGGGTTGAGGATGGGGGGGTTGAGGAGGGAGGTTGAGGAGGGAGGTTGAGGAGGGGGTTGAGGATGAGGAGGGAGGTTGAGGAGGGGGGTGAGGATGAGGAGGGAGGTTGAGGATGAGGAGGGAGGATGAGGAGGGAGGTTGAGGATGAGGGCTTGAGGAGGGGGGTTGAGGAGGGGGGGTTGAGGAGGGAGGTTGAGGATGAGGAGGGAGGTTGAGGATGAGGAGGGAGGTTGATACTCGGCTTATACTCGAGTCACTCATTTTACCCAGTATTTTGTGGTAAAATAGGTGCCTCTGCTTATACTCGGGTCGGCTTATACTCGAGTATATACGATATATATATATATATATATATATATATATATATATATATATATTTACTAGCGACTTGCCTGTCACAAAATGACGGCAAGAAAATTGTAAGCCACGGAATGCTGTTTGCCACACAATGTAAGGCTTTTGGTCCTTCTGCTCTCATCGCAAGGCTCGCAATGAGCGCGCTCATTGCGAGCCTCTCCCTTTGTGTACTTTTGGTTCTCTGCGCATCCTGTGCGTTCATTGTGAAGCCCTCGCTGAGCGCCTTCGGCGGCGCTCACTGCGAGGCTCTCCTCTGCTATTTGTATTTTTTATATATATATTTTTTTGTAATAATATTTAATGAAATAATTACTTTATAAATTAATGTACCGTACTTTACCTATTTGTAATTAATATATCCAGCAATCAATATCCTGAAGAGCTAACAATCCCTTTTTATGTTGGTACAGCATACAATGTACATTTGGTCTGTTGCTGAGCTGAGGAGAAAGTGTCAGCAATGTGTCAAGTGTGCAGTGTAAATAGGCTGCGTGCACGAGGCTAAACCGTTTGTGTAATTGTGTAAAGCGGCATTTTAGAATGGTAATGTTATTAGTTTGACGTTAGTGTTGTAAAATGGCGGTGATTGTGTATGTGTTATGGCGGTCAGGATCATTTTCCGTCCTTCCTAAGAGTGTATTTTGTACCTTGTAAGTTCCTGGTTAAAAGTCGTATGTGCCTGACGGTGTTTTGCGTGATTAGGGGTCGTGTAGCCTTGTTTTTGTTTTTTCAGTGCCCATTTTTTTCTTGCTTAGGCGATTTTCGGTTGGCGAAACTCTTCAAATTCTACTTAAATTCGTGTGCAACCTCACTTCTAGATGTCCTGGCTGTCCCCCCGTGCTGTGTGTAATGTTTTTTGTGTGTTTTTGTATTTATTTTTCGTGTTTTTGGATGTGCGCGATTCGTATTTTTTGTACCACGTATTATTATTTGTTTCAAAGTGCAGCAGGTCGTATTTTTGTTGTTGTAAGTGCGGGTTTCCTTTGCAAAGTGTTACTGGCCGTAATTTTTGCAGGCGATTTTTACAAAGTGCTACGGGTCTCACACTGTGAATTGTATAATTGAGCATTGTGTTGATCTGTAGTCCCGCGGTTCGTAGGTATGATGCTTAAGTCGTGTGTGGGGTTGTAGGGATGAGCACCGTAGGCGCTCATCTCCACCAGCGCAGTGAGCGACTTCGGTGCTTTCTGCCTAAGTCCTACTGGGTCGTTGGGGTGAGCGCCTATGGCGCTCATCTCCGCCAGCACAAGGAGCGCCTTTGGCGCTCCTTGCTGGCCGCAACCGCTTTGCAAGCCCGCAGTTTTAACATTGCGTTACCAACGGATTTTGGCAAGCCTGCGCTGCTGAGAACTATATATGTGATATATATATATATATATATATATATATATATATATATACACACATACACCCAGGCTTTCCAAGGCAGACATCCACAACACTTTCAAGCAACTCTCCATCCTTCCTGATCTATGGCACCTATATGGGGTACAATGGCACAGACTCTACCATTTTGCTTGTAGACTCACTCTCGGTTCCAGAGTAGTCCTGAAATATTCGATAGCCACGCAGAGGAGCTCTGCTGGATATTCCTTAACCAACTGTGCTGCCCTAATGTCATTCATTGCCTTGAAGATTTTCTCTTCATTGAGACACCTCAAACCACCTGTTCCAGTCTTAACAAAGCTACATCTCTATTCGATGCCCTACACATCCCATATGCAGCCAAGAAGAATCTAGGCCTTTCTCCCAAACTCAAATTCTTAGGAATCATTCTAGATACCTCAAGCATGGAATCCAGACTCCCTTTTAACAAACTCCAATGACATAAATGAGGTTAGGTCACCTCAATTATGCAACTAATGTCCTCCCACAAGGCCGTCCCTTTCTAAACAATCTTAATATCCCTCATGAGAAGTCTGACTTATATACTCTAAGCACTGAATCTGTCCAAGGCCTTTGAAAGTCTTTCCTCGACACCTGTCACCACTAGCCAAACCACTTATCACATATTCAAGCATTTAAAAACATCCAACCCTGCTATGGAAATTTGCATTACTCCCACTGTCCCACAATATTTACCTCCATCCCAAATTGCTGCCTTATATACCTCACCATCCAGCTTTCAATCCATAGGAATTTCACTTTACAACTCTGGATTTCACCACCGTAGATCCTGCGAACCATCTTGCCGACTTATAGTTACTCCTGTCACACACCCACGATACCATGACCAAGGCGCTTGCTACTACGACCAGACAAACGTATTATCGAGCCTGGGAACTTTTTAATTAGTTTCTTATCGACCATCACTTCACTACTCTCATTTCTCTGCAGCCCATTGCTATTCTTGCCTCCATTTCCAGCAGACATTCCTTACTGGCATCCAGTTCCATTTATCACAAACCTATCTACTTGACCAATCATTTCTTTCTGCAGCTCCAACAAAGCTATTTCTGAAGGGCATCATAAAATGGTCTCCTCCACTTCCTCCATCCAGGCTCCCTATGATTGGTGACCTCTTCAAACGCATCATCTCTCTTCTTTCTAAACCCTTTGGGCCCAACACATACCTCACTATTCACACTGCTTCCACCCTAGCCTGCTATGGTCTCTTACGCCCTAGCAAATCTCCCAGATCCAATCTAGATACCTCATAAAACAGGACATCACCTTATCTTCTGACTTCTTTACTCTTTGCCTGCTTTCCACTTAGACTAGCCTGTCCCCAGTGACTTACTATCCTACCCACAACTTCACATGCCCATTTTCCACCTTGCGTACAATCTTTGATTCACTCTCCCATAAAAAAATGCTTCTCATCCTCTTCTGTCTATCTTTATCCACCGCTCTCTACACCCACTTTCATTCTTTATATCCGACTAACCTTGTCTAGACTTACACGTTATATCCCCAATCTTAAATCAGAAATTTGTCTGGGATTGTAGGGAGTGAGACCTGGTATTGTGAGAGGGTCTCCCTCTCACATTGTTTATAAGCCACCCCCCATCTCTTACTTCTCCTCTGCCTTTGGATATTTTAGCAGCCCTATATGGGTGTAGATACTTTTGCCACACATCAAGCTACACAGGGGAGAGGGGGGCGACCACAAATATATATATATATATATATATATATATATTAAATAAATATATATATATATATATATATATATATATATATATATATAGTAGACTAATTTCTGGTTGCTTGAGAGTTACTGTTAAAAGAGGCCTAGATAAGCTGCACATATGATGATCTGCTAAGTATATTTGTCAGGGAGGGCTGTTCTAGCAGCAGAGGCTTTCACTCCTCACTTACACACAGGTACATCCGGGCTGGAGGGTGCGGTGCTGAACCCGGGTAATGTAACGCCAACACTGCACTGGCTCAGTCACTCATGCTGATTCCAGGTAACATTGAATTGCAGAGATGTACAGTGGATGCAATCTAGGTGCCTGTAAGCATTTTGTGGAATGACAACGTGGCTCCTGGCACTTGTTGAGCCCTGTAAATTTATGACATCATATCTGTGTGCCATCATTCATTATTCCATGGGCTGTCCATTATTGGGTAGGGAATGAATACTGTGCAATTGCTGGTAAAGGGGGGGGGGGGGGTTGATCAAATAAAATAAAATATATTTTTTTCAAACACCAACCAGCTGTAGTTCTGTCCCAGGTGGGAGGTGACTAGAAAGTGTGTGGGTACATGACTAGGAGCACAGGTTACACTGCTCCCTGCTACTAATATGTCTTTCATATTTGACACTTCACCCTGGGTGGGTCCACTCCAGCCACAATAGTTCATTCAGGGTGTGCAGAGATCTGGGGCTTATAAATCCTGGGGGATTATTAAAAAATATTAAGTATTTGTTTAAATACACAGTAAAAGATTTGTTTTGCTATCAAGCCGCACCTAACTATTCTTTAGAGACCCCTTTATAAGACCACTGAAGTGGTCCGTTAATTTGACTGCAGTGGAAAAGTGGGGAGATACGGCGGGCTCAGTCTTCATGTTCTATTCTTTAATACCTTTTATATAAATCCAGAAAGATTACTTTTCTTGGTAGGTGGAAATTTGGCCATTCTGCCCTAATTACTGAGAGAAGGAAACATTCTGTTCTTATAAAAGGGGTGAGGACGGTTTGGTTGATATGTGTGCCTTGAGGTAGATTGTTAATTTTTAAAGGAATGTTTCTGCAAATATTTCCACAGGTTGGGATTGATTATAGCTATAATTATAAAATAACTATTCTAGTCTCAAACTTTCTACAGCGCATTAAAAACATGTTTCATTTCAATCAAAACTTATTTTCAAAAGTTTTTATTTATACATGGCAAATAAATTATATTGATTTAAAATAATTAACTTTAAAGCCACATTTAAAAGGTCACTGTAGTTGTCATACAATATTATTTCATTTGTTTATTAAGTTACTGACCAACAACCAAAATAGTACAAATCGTCTCCACCCCTAATAGGTTCCAGGAGGTGAAGGAGGATCTGCACAGAAATCTTTCCTAATTGTTTTCTGACTCGTATAGGTTTGCCTGTAACAGCCACGGATGCAAAGGAGGCTGATTAAAAATGTTTGTCTAACATTTTTTTATTTTTTTAAGTAATTATTCCTTACTGCAGGGTTTCATCTTGTTTTTTTTTTTTACCTCTTTCTGTCTGTAAACTCAGGAGACTGTCTAAAGGCATATTTAAGTTTCATGGATTGTGACTGCATCTGAGGAGAATCAGTAGGGTATGAAAACATTTTTTTTAATTAAAAAATCCCCAAATAAACGTTAATAAACTTACCCTGACATTTGCAGATTTCTTTAGTTTTCTGAGAAGAAATACCCCAGAAAATCCTAGCTAAATTAGCATAAAATTAAAAATTTGTTTTGGCCAATCAAGGCAGCTATCACATTGTTGTAATGTCTGAAAATCAGTCTCTGCAAGGCATCATGGGATGTGTAATCTTTTGTTCACCACCACAAAGAAGCAAGGAGGAGCTCAGACATTGTTCCTGTGGATTTCTGCATTGTGTTGCTGTTGCCTTGAAGGTTAGTAACGGGTTAAAATAACGTACTTGAATGCAGTGTTTCTATTGGTAGGTACCAGGTGCCTATGTAAGCAGCTCTGGGGGTGTGGAAAACAATCTGAATGACTCAGTATAATGTGTGTTCCTGATATAAGCAGCATGTGTTAGATTAAATAAAGGAAAAAAACGGGAAACTTAGATATATCTTTAACTTTCCATTAGTCTGGTTAAATTTACTGGCAGATTCCACAGCAGCACAATACACCTTAATAAAGTAGAGGTATTGCTATTTTTTGTACATATTAAAGGATTGTCTATTTTCGAGTTAAGGTCTTCAAAGGAGTATCTTTTAAATTTATGACCACAATGGTTCACCATTAATTAACATTAAAAATACACGTGCAAGCTACAGCAAATCAAATGTTTAGCCAGAAAATATAATTTACAAAAATAGTTTACCTCTTTATTTGGTACTGCTGTAAGGCTTTTATCTGGCACTACCCAAACCTCAAACCCGAAAAACAAATTGAACAAAGTTTTGGAACGCCACTGTCGCGCCAACTAGTGGTTGCTGCACACCACTTCTGACGGGGACAAAACAGGATAGGTCCAAAAGTTGCAATATTTAAAAGGCTGTGTTGAATTTTTGGGGTTTCTAAAAACATTTTGCAAATGAACAAGTTTAGCTCTTAAAAAAAACAATATAGAAAAGATATGAACACAGTGTTCCTTTAAAGGCTATAAAAGCTAGATCACTACAGTGTCCCTTTAAGTTGAAATAAATGCTGTCAGCGACCTTTTAAGAATGTCAAAATTGCTAAATCCATATTTAAGCTATATATAATATAGTGTGTTTTTAGGCATTACTTACACTTCCCATGAGTATTTACAACAAAATATAATTGCCATGCATATAAAACATTACAGTACCTCTTGGAATGAGTCATGCCCATGGCCTACCATAAAATACATGGCTTATTAATACACACTTTAGGGATAAACTGTTTTTTCCTATTAATAACTCACAAATGACAAATATCTTTTTGAATGTGTGCTGACTTCCATATTAATAGCTTATTTTCCATTTTTTTATCAAATGCATTTGTGCATAGTAAAGCAAAAAGTTGGTCTTTTATAGAACACATAAGGATTTAGTGACCTGACATAAAAAAATGATTGAGATATAAAAGTACTTGAGTTATATTTTTAATTGTCACGTAAAATATTACCAAATGGCTTATCAATTGCCTACCCAGGTTAATATGCTGGATATAGCATTGTTTTGATATATAAGAAAATGTCATGCTTATACTCCATCCAAGTGTTTTATTGACTATGTAACTTTATATAAATATTTATGGCCTGAACGAGCGCTGCTCTTATAGCTGATACAAGAAATAAATTGGGATTTTATCCCGACTGGTAGATGGTGTTGTTGTTATTTAGTTGTTCAGTCGTGTCCGACTCCCTGTGTCCCTATGGACCGCAGCATGCCAGGCACATCTTGTGTCTGGTTGTGCTCATCCATAAGGTTTTCTTGACAAGATACTGGAGTGGGTTGTTAGTTCCTTTTCCAGTGGACCGTGATTTGTCTGACCTCTCTGCTATGACCTGCTCATCTTGGGTGACCCTACATGGTGTAGCTCACAGCTTCATTGAAGTACCGAAGCCCCTTCAGCATGACAAGGTAGCGATCCAGAAGGGTGGCAGATGGTGAACATTACCTACATGTAAAAAAATGTGTTGAAGTGCTCCATTATCTGAGATACATACAATACAAGTTCTACAAGTTGCTATGAAAATTTGCAGAGTATTAATTGTTAAAAAAATATCTCTTAAAGGACCACTGTACAAGAAAAAAAATAGATAAATAAATCTTTGAAAAATGTGTAATAGTATAATTAAAAGCATATATAACTTTCCTGGATTATGAATGCGTCTGATCAGAGGCAGCTAGAAGATTTTAGCAGTATGGGAATTCAGTCTCTGTAGCAAAGCATCATAGGATTTGTAGACTTTTCTTCTTCAGACACCTCTCTCTCCTCCCTTGAATGATGCAACTGCTCTGGATCTCTGCATTGTGCTGCTGTTGGCTTGAAGGTTATTATAGGTTTAGAAACATAGCCAAATGCAGTGTTTCTATTGGGAGGTACACTGTGCCTATGTAAGCAGCTCTGGGGGTGTGGAAAATAAGTTGTATTTAAAATAAAAATACGTTTGTATGTGTATAGAATGACTCAATATGTGTGTATCTGATGTTAGATTAGAAAAAGGTAAAAACATGGAAACTTTCATATACCTTTAAGCCTGGAAAAAGTAATAAAGCTATTTTTAATTGGAAAAAATAAAATGTAATGCATCTACGTGAGCCTGGAAGCATCCGTGAGGCTTTTGTAGATATTGTGTGTCTTGAGAGGAACATTTACTTTTCTGGACAGCTTGATTTTATGCCTCTGAAGGAGAACGGTATAGTATTAATTTCAATTGGATCAAATTTTCTAATACCGCCTGCTGCCTTCTCTATGTTCCTTCTCCCCCCACCCTCCACTGATATACAAAAAAACACACCCTTGTGATCAAACTCTCAAAAACAAATCAAAATCCACTATTTATAAAGAGTATTTAGTCTTTAAAAATTCTGATTTTCTATAACAATGTTTTATGTCCATGTTTTTTTTTGTGCCGTTCAGTCATGCCTGACTCTCTGTGACCTCATGAACTGTAACACACCAGGCACATATTTATGCCATGGTCATGTTGATCCACTTGGTTTTCATGGCAGAGATACAGTGGGTTACCAGTTCCTTCCCCAGTGGGCCATAGCATGTAGCTCCTGGTATTCCTAAGTGGTCACCCATCCAAGTGCTCAACAGGTCCAACCTTGCATGAGTGGTGTGACCAGTTTGCAGCGGTGAAAGTACTGAATCCTAACCACTGGACCACCAGGGAACCCATTCATGGTTTACACAGCTGCTAATGATGTAAATTACATACTTCACAAACAAGTGCATGTTTTTATGAACTATAGTGGTTCTTTAAATTGATACAAAGTGTTCCTAAATTGTTAGAGCTACCTGTGATTCTAAGCTCTACTACAATGTTGTAATAGGAAAGCTGAGCACCTGTTAAAATTTAAAGAGACATGGAAGTCGCCAGCACTGCTATGCACCTTCATATAAAGACTTGGGAATCATGTGGGAATAGTTGTTTTCATGGCAAAGATACGGGAGTGGGTTGCCAGTTCTTTCTCCAGTGGATCGCAGTTTGTCTGTTCTCTCTGCTATAACCTGCCCATATTGGGTGACCGTACCTGATATAGCTCAAAGCTTCATTGAATTATACAAGCCCCTTCACCACAACAAGGTAGCGATCCAAAAAGATGCAGCTCCTTATGTATGTATTCTTCTAATGTAAGAAAGAAAGAAGCTGTCTAAATATTGGCAGTTTCAAAAAGGAAAACACATTTTCTACATGCTTTTCCACCCCAATGATAAATGTGAAGGTTAAATGTATTATTGATGGGAAACTAAGCAAATTCAATTAAATTATTATTAATGTATTAGCACAGCCAAATAAAAGGCTTTAGTTGTGACTAAGACATATTGGTTCTGAACTCCAGTTTACCCCAAGTCTCGTGTCTTTAATATATCTATGGTAAGTTAATATATAGCAAGCAGCTGTATTTTGCTAGTTACTGTCAGTCTTCAGACTGTACAGAAGTTTCCAAGAAGTTTCCAACTAGACTGTTTGGGTTGAAACTGGTGGTTGTTAGGGTCACGTGTAAAATAACACATAAATCAAGGGATTGCCAATAGGAACTTGATAAATTGTTCAAGGCAAACATATATGCTTTAAAATGGACTTCGTAACATGGTCCATGGCAGTGTATATTTTTGTATTCGGTGCAATAAGTGTTGTGTAAATATGCAGAACTTGTAGTTTCAAGCACTATTTAAAAAATGTTGTCAGATTTTAATAAAAGACGTTGGGATACCGAAAAAGAGAATAATAGACCATTAAAGTGATATATATATATATATATATATATATATATATATATATATATATATATATATATATATATATATATATTTATATATATAGTATATTTGTGTTCACATTTGAATGCCTAAAACACATTAAAAAAACTGTTTCCAGCTCAGAATTCCAAAAAAATACAGTCATTACACTGCATTCTGGGAAGCTGAGCAGGGACATGCAAATGTGCCCACAAATGCCTCGCTCTTCAATCCATAGACCATTTTAAACATGCTTCCTTGACGCCTTTGCCCGCTGCATTACACAGCTTTTATGCAAAGCCAAGGCTGCATTATACACAAGCTGGGAATCCTACCCACGGACAGCCGTTTTAAGGTTACTGTCTATTATCAGCTTGGGACGGGATCCCAGCTTGTGTTGTGGACCATATGAGTAGGTAGTTCACCACAATAATCATTTAATATATGGTGGGCAAAAGAGTGATAGATATAGTACATTTGTGTTCACATTTGAACGTCTAAAACCAGTTAAAAAACTTCTTTCCTGCTCAGAATTCCGAGAAATGCAGTTATTACACTGCATTCTGGGAACCTGGGCAGGAACATGCAAATGTGCCCACAAAGGTCTCACTCTTGTAATCCATTACCATTTTAAACATGGCAAGCATATGCCTGCTGTATTACATAGCTTTGGGCAAAGCGCAGGATGGATTATAAAAAAGCAAAGAATCCCACCCACATACAGCTGTTTCAAGGTTACTGCCTCTCATCAGCGTGGAGCCGGTTCCTAGCCCGTTTAGTATATATATAAAGTATGCTCTTAGGAATATAATAGGAATATAATATAGCTATGTATCCATTTACTTCTATGTATTGAAGTACTTAAAAGCTCTGTTTTTCTACCTAAAATCATATAACTTGCACATGTTTCAGTCTGCCCTCTGTAGCTCATGCTGCTTATGAATACACAGTCTGTGAAGTACAATGTTTCAAATTAGCGTGTTGCAGAATGTTGTCATTGGTTGGTTACTATGAGACAGTGCAACCTCTGTACTTAGCACTGGCTTCATGAGCTGCAGACGGGAGAAAGCAATTAGGCACTACTTTAAGTTTGTTGGCAGAACAAAAAACACTTCTTAATCAAATACACTAAATTAAAGAGATTCATAGGCATATTATAATTCAAGTGAAATCCAGAAACCTTCCATGTCCCTTTAAAGACTGCTACTGGAATGGAAGTGTAAATCCCAGTCATATGACCGTCCAAGTTACAGGGAGGCGATAGCAGTACTATGTGCACTAGAAATGCTGATAAGATGTTGTCTCGCTCACAAAGTGACACACTGAGAGGGAGGTACTACAGGGATCTCCTTCAGTATCACTACCTTGTTGTGGTGAAGGGGCTAATGTGCTTCAATGACGCTGTGAGCTTTACCATGTAGGGTCACCCAAGATGGGCAGGTCATAGTATAGTGGTCAGACAAATCACGGTCCACTGGAGAAAGAACTGGAAACCTACCCCAGTATCTTTGCCATGAAAACCTTATGGATGAGCACAACCAGACAGAATATGTGCCAAGTGTGCTATAGTCCATAGGGTCACAAAGAGTCGGACACGACTTAATGACTAAACAAACACACATAAGGAACTGGCAACCCATTCCAGTATATTTGCCAAGAAAACCTTATGGATAAGCACAACCAGAGACATAATGATGTATGTGCATGGCGTGCTGTTGTCCATAGGGTCACAAAGAATCAGACACAAATGAATGACTGAACAACAACAACTACTTAAAGGACCACATTAACAAGACAAGTGGAAACCTGATTAATTTACAAAACAGGCACCTGGTATACAATAGTAATAGGACGTGGGGTTACATATAAAATTGAATTAAAGAATGTGCATATTTTTGGATGAAGAATCACACCCTGGTTTTTAATGTCGGGATATAAACTTGATAGATCACTTATAAACATCCACACTTGCAAACAGATTATCTAAGAGTAAAAAATGATGTACAGCAAGTCATCTTTAGGAATCTGGCATCCACATTCCCACATTCTTATTTCAACACATACACAAACGTTCCCTCTGCATTCTTAAGATTCTTAAATATTTCCTATATGGGCATCGCATTGGGTCCATACACAGTTAATCATAGATACCGATGTGATGTTTTCTGTAAACTGCACGGATGTGACAGAACAAGGAATGCAGAGATTGATTAGGAAAGTTAATTTTAGCAATAAATGAAAAAAAAAACTTGTTCAGGCAAAGTTTATAGCGAATATAGGAATGAAAGAGCCACTGAAAATATTATTTTTACCAGCTTAAAGGGCCCAGTAGATTCGAATTGTAGCATAATAGTAAAGTACAATAAAAAAAAATCTGCAAAAGGGGGTTATTAAAATATGTAATTAAAAGAACTAATTAAAACAATAAATTTGAACTTCTTCCATTTCGGCTTTCATTCAGCTCAAGAGATCACCACACCAAAATGTTCGTATTTTCAGTATCTGATTACCTAATTTGTGGATTAATAGTGGTAACAATTGAGTCTGTCTGTTCAGACGTTAGAAGAATTTAATCTGAGGAACCTCTCAATAACAAAAAAAAATTCCGTTGTTTATTCGTTTCCAACTCTCCGTGACCTTATGGATTGTAACACACCAGGCACATCTTTATGTCCATGGTCATGCTGATCCACTTAAAGTGGGTTGTCAGTTCCTTCTTCAGTGGGCCACAGCATACAGCTCCTGGTATTCCTAGGTGGTCTTCCATCCAAGTACTGACCAGGCCCAACCCTGCTTGGCTTCAGGGTGGTGGAACTTCTTGGTTCCCTGACTGGAATCAAACCCAGGTCGCAGTGGTGAAAGAGCCGAATCCTATCCACTGGACAACCAGGGAACCCTAATAAGGTAATTAGTTACCGATAAAAAGGCTAGTCTCCCAGAAGGATCTTTCCTTACTACTAAAGGACATTTTTTCATATCTTCCAATTGCAAATATTCTTATTTTTCTAAAATATTTTAGGATATTAATATTGTCTATACTGCCACAAGTCATAATTTTGCGAGGCACACAGTACATGTACGGGTTTCGGTCCTAAGTCGTATGGGCCGTAAGTCCCACGTGCCTCTACTGCTCGCCTCGCTAAGTCCTGTGTGCCTGAACTGCTCGGCCTCGCTTTGCGAGGCTCGAAGTGCAATGAGCACCTTTGGCGCTCATTGCGGCCTAAGTCCTGCGTGCCTCAACTGCTCGCCTCGCTTTGCAATGAGTGCCTTTGGCGCTCATTGCGGCCTAATTCCTGCGTGGTCGATGTCTCGCCTCACTTCGCGAGGCTCTCAGTTGCTATAGGCCGCAATCGGCCTCACAAAGTGTGACCAACATCGTAAGCGTTCCCCACACTGACAACAATATGATGCAGTAGTACTCAGGGGTGTAGGAGCCGGAATAATCCTATAATTAGATGGCAGGTGCTTTATTAGCTATATCAGACAGATTTCTTGTATTTCTCTTAAATATTGTCTCACAATAATTGGTTCCTTTCTAAACTCAACAATATCCATCTTAATGAAAAGAACAGCAGAACTATGCTAATTAAGACCATACACAAAATATGCTAGGTTGGATAGAAGATGACTGAAGTAACCTACATCGTATATACAATAGAGGCAGAAACAGCCATACTGCGTATATCTACATATCACATCTAGGCTAGGGGACCTGCTCCCCACATAATTACTCAGTAAATATTGATTCCACTGCCTCTGAGGGTTCTGGGTGTTGTTGTTCAATCTTTCAGTGGTGTCTTACTCAGCATGAGCCTATGCACCACAACACACCAGGCAAAACTGTCAGCCACTGCTTCTCCCTTAAGCTCACGTTCATTGCTTCAATTACCTCATCTATCCATTTCCTCCTCTACCGTCCCTTTTTTTTGTGTTGTTTCAGTCTCTCTCGGTATCAGAGTCTTGTCTTGGGAAATCTGTTGTCTTATGATATGGCCAAAATATCTAAGCTTCAGCCTCATTATCAAACCTTCCAGTGAACACTTTGACTTGATTTTTCTTTAATACTGATTTATTTGATTTTTTGCAGTCCAGGGGACAATAATCAGGTTTCTCCAACATCCAAATTCAAAGGCGTCAATTCTACAGCACTCAGCATTCTTTATGGTCCAGCTCTCACATCCATATGATACTTCTGCAAATACCCTAGTTCCAACTGTGTGGACCTTTGGGTCTAGGTAGTGATATGTCATTTAGGCTCAAATAGTATAACCTTTTTGGATCCAGAGCAATTCAGTCCCTTGAGGGCTGCTAATAGTTCTGGATTTCTGCATCTTTCACATGTTAAATGCGCTTGAGAGAATGAGTACTATTTACTATGACAACCCAGAATCATTATCAGGTGGATTATAAAGGCTGATTAGAATAAAAATCACCTAATTAATTACTTAAAATGTCAAACTACTACAAGAGTACTTTACTTTGACACTCAATGTTCTAATGCTCATATTGAGCAGTTGTAGGATACAATAACTAACCCACTTAGGCCTAATCTATTGTGTGCTGGAAATACATATTACATTAGTTTCAATAGGATATTTGTAAAATAATTAAACAACAATTATACAACAGCGCTGCTATGTATAAAAGAAAGGATGCTGTTTTGGCATTGTGTTCTATAAAGCCAACATTATTATGCATGATTTAATTTTATCCAGTTCAAATAATTAAACTGGTAATTATAAATCAATCTTCAATAGCAGAAATAGTATTTTGGAATTGGAAGCACTCAGTGGAAAATAGTCAGAAAATTAAACTAAGTGCTTTGTAATATCCTATTTAAAGCTATATTTTTGTATTTTTGTAAATTCTTTGGCACTATACAATGTAATAAACCTTTGAATACAATTTTTTGGCACTGTACAATGTAATAAACCTATGAATATAATTTATACTGACATTTTAAACGATGTTGGAACCAAACAAAACCTATGGCGCGACTGACAAACAAATAATATATATATATATATATATATATATATATATATATATATATATATATATATATATATATATATATATATTAGCAACTTGCCCCTCATAAATGACAGTATCATGCACTATATATGCATGCTATCTGTCTCTCTCTGTGCCCTCTGTCTCTCGCACTGTGCGCTCTCTGTGACCTCTCTCTCTGTACACATTGTCTCTCTGTGTTCTCTCTGTGCACTTTCTGTGTGCCCTCTGCCTCTGCCCTCTGTCTCTCTATGTGCCCTCTGTCTCTGCCCTCTCTATGCCCTTTGTCTCTCTCTGTGACCTCTTTCTGTTTCTCTGTTTGCCCTCTATCTCTCTCAGTGACTTTTCTCTGTATCCTATATCTCTCTCTGTGCCCTCTATCTCTCTATGCCCTTTGTCTCTCTCTGTGCCATCTCTCTCTCTCTCTGTGCCCTTTCTCTCTGCCCTCTGTCTGTCTCTGTGCCTTCTGTCTGTTTCTGTGACCTCTCTCTGTGTCCTTTGTCTCTCTCTGTGCCCTCTGTCTCTATGTGTGCCCTCCCTGCGCTATATGTGCGCTCTATGCACACATCCTGGCTGGTAACGCACATGTGCATTATTGCCTGCCAGGATGCAACATATTAACAGTTGCAGTAAGCACTGCACAGGTGTTACACACACACATTGTCAATTATTATAGTGGATATATATATACAGCATACTCCCCCCGGCACCCTGTGGAGACTCCCTATTGCCAGACAGGTGTAGTTTCCTGAAAAACGGGTCTAAACAACCCTTAAACTGCTCAAACTACCTCAAAACGCCTCTAAAAAGGCAATACCAACTAAACTGGGCTATTTGGGCCCATAAAAAACAAATATAAAAAAAAATGTGGGCAGTTTAGAACTGCCGGATAATTGGGATTTTATTGCAAATGGGGAATTTATGCAGGTGCCGGTTGGTTGAGAGTCCTGGTTGATTGAGTGCCGGATAACAGGAATTTTACTGTGTATGTGTGTATGTGTATATATATATATATATATATATATATATATATATAATCACATATATATATATATATCACATATATAGTTGTGAGCGTACGAGTTGTTGCTAACGCTGCGCAAGGGCCGCGACTCGCGTAGCGAGCTGCGGCCCTCGCGAAGCGAGGGCACTGGCCGAGGGTCTCAGTTGCTGGCATGGAGCGCGAAGCGAGGGCCTCAGTTGCTGGCATGGAGCGCCCAAGGCGCTCCATGCCAGCAACTGCGACCCTCGCAAACTTCACGTCGCAACCCAAACAGCACGACACACACATTACGACACTCGCAAACAACATACGACACACGTTCACACACATTACGGCCTCGCAACACTCGGACGCAACTCGCGAACATTACAAAATGTAAAACACAATACATACACACAGCACATACATAAAAACCTTACCTACACCAAGAGGGAGCACCCAGGACCTCAAAAATGCAACTTACACCTCGATTTTACTCGAAATAAAAGAGTTTAGAGACTAAAAAAAAATCTAAGCGAGAGAAAAAATGGCCGCCGAACAAAACGAAAACGAGGCTACAGCACTCTAAACTCGCAAAACACCACAAGAAACTCGCAAAACACCACAAGAAACTCGCAAAACGCCACAAACGACCTACAGATATTCATACCACACAGTGCACACATTCAGCATGCTTACACAGCAGCTACACACCACTAATGCTGCAGCAACATCAACACAGATTGCCAGCTCTTCATCACAATGCTTCAAAATAGGTACAGTATATTCATTTAGTAATGTATTACATATTTCATTATTATACACCAAACAGCATTAGCTACCTTACAATTTCATTGCCGTCATTTTTTGACGGGCAATTCGCTAGTCACATATATAGTTGTGAGCATCGCGGGCTGTTGCTAACACTTGCGGGCTCGCACAGTGAGCCTGCCACAACTGCAGCCCTCTCAAATCGAGTTACTTCAACATTTGCATCTCTGTCTGTCATTTTCAACATACATTGGCTGAAGAGTGTCATAGGAAGATTGCAACAGAGGACCCTCTGTCATTAATAGACAACAAATTCAAGACAACAGTTACAGTATAACAAGTAAAAAAACATGATCTATCCTCTTTGGTGTGCGCCAATTTGAAAACGCACTGCAACCTAACTAACCCTCTAAGCCTAACCCCAAAACCTACAACCTAATGCCAATAATGCAGCACACAACAGATGATAGCACAAACAAATAAAAAAACATACCCTAAGCCCCTAATGCCAACAGTGCAGCACACAAAAGAGTATAGCACAAAAAAAAGATACCCTAACCCCCTAAGGCCAGCAATGAGGCACACAAAACAGGATACTACAACAAATGTTGTTAACACATATAAAATGGAAGGATCTAGCCTCTTTTTTGTGCCTGTTGTGTATGGTCTTAGTACAAAAACAAATTGATTGAAATGTTATTTTAACATTTGCATCTCTTTGTAATTCTTAACAGACACTGCCTGAAGAGTCTCATCGTACAGGAATCTATACACAACACATTCGCTGCTAATGTGCCAGGACATGGCCCTTACTGTTTCAAAGTACAAGGACAAATTTACCATCGTACTTCTCATTTACATCCAGAAAATGTGTCCTTGATAGAATGGAAGCTGTTGAACAACGTATACAGCTTCCAGAAAATAAAAAATGCTTACCCATTGTTTTTATAGAGCTTGATAAAATTATGGCCCAAAACCCGTACACTCAAGCTTATATAAATGAACAAATAATTCATGCAGAACTACATCAATTACCAATCCCAAAAGTCAATATGGTTCTTAAAAGAGATCGCCATACTGATAAACGCTGTTACAACTTACCAACATCAAATTAAGTTGCAATGGTCTTTCAAAATGATGAGCGAGACCCACCATTTCAAAGGGATATTACAATATATCCCAGTAATGAGGAGCAACCTTACATCAACATACGTATTAAGTATTCAGTACTAATTTAGATCCAATGACATATACCATTTTTTCCCCCAATGCGGAAAGCTTCATGGCAGCCCAAATTAAGACTTGACAGTTACCCAAATTCTAAAGTATGTGTAAGAAATAATATTTCCATGCTTGAATTTAAAGTGGCTCAAACTGCAATTCGAGATAGATTTAATCCCATTTTATCTGATGAAAAACTGACACAACAATGGATCATTGATTCATATTTGCAAGTTGAGGCAAATAATTTAAATTTCATAAAATATCAACATGATAAACTACGTGTAGAACAGTATTGTGGACTGATGGATTATGTCGCTGAGGAAGCTACAAACAGAGAGCTGCCAGCTGGCAAAGCCATCATTTTACCTTCCTTCCAAGGATCTCCTCGCAATATGCAATAAAGATACAATGATGCTATGGCTATTGTAACTAAGTTTGGAAAACCATATTTATTTATTACATTTACATGTAATCCACAATGGCCAGAGATTGTACAGAATCTGTTAATTGGACAAACTGCTTCTGATAGACCAGATTTAGTGACAGGAGTCTTCAAAATCAAATTAATTGAATTAATACATGACATAACCATAAGTCAGTTATTTTGCAAATGTCTGGCTTATCTTTATACCATAGAATTAAAAAAAAAGAGCCCTTCCACATGCACATATTCTTATAATCCTTTAGAGAAATATAAATTGGATAGTGGTTATAAAGTGGATTCAGTGATTATTGCTGAACTACCAGATCCAGAAAGACATGGTAGACTATATGAGATTGTAACTCATCACATGATTCATGGACCATGTTGAGATATTAATCCACAATCACCATGTATGAAAAAAAATGTAATAAAGAATTTCCAAAAGATTATAGAAACAAAACCTATGCTTATTGTGATGGCTGTCCATTATATAGAAGAAGAGGAGGCCAAAATCCCATTATTCGTGGAAAAAAAAGTTGATAACAGATATGTGGTGCCATACAATCCACATTTGCTCATGAAGTATAATGCACACATTAATGTGGAAGCTTGCATTTCTATAAAATCCATTAAATATGTCTATAAATATATTTACAAAGGCTATGACGCAGCTACTGTAGTGGTCAAAAGTGCATAAAATACAGAACAAACGGAGTTATTACATGATGAACTTGCATCTCATGTTGATGCTCGATATGTACAGTAAGTGCACCAGAAGCAATGTGGCGTCTTCTCAAATTTGAAATGCATGATTGCTCACATGCAGTATATCGATTAGCTGTACATTTGCCCCAAAGACACTTGGTTTACTTTAATGTTGGAAATGAAAAAAAAAAATGCTTTGGCACAAAGTGAGCATTGACAAACTACACTAACTGCATGGTTTCAATTAAATTGTACTGAATTGGAGGCAAGGGAATTGTTATACATTGACATTCCATATCATTATGTTTTTGTTAATGGATTATGGCGAAAAAGAAAAAGCAGTGGAAATAAAATTATAACTAGAATTGACACTGTAAGTCCAAGAGACCTTGAATGTTTCTGCTTACATTTACTCTGTTTAAATGTTCCTGGTGCACAAAGTTTTGAACAGTTGAGAACTGTTAATGAAACAGTTTATGACACCTTTCATTTAGCTGTGCAACACAGAAACTTCCTGGCTGATGATACAGAATGGGAAAGATGTCTAGAAGAAGCAGCACTGTGTCAAATGCCACAGCAGATGAGAGAAAAATTTGCATTCATCTGCATCTTCTCAAATGCTCCAAATGCATTAGCTTTGTTGGACAAATTTAAAACAAATATGTCTAAAGACTTTTTTGCAAAGATACAATGAGCCTATTGCAGAATTAAAAGCATTAATTGAAATTCAAGAGGTCTTCCTCTCTCATGGATTAAATTGTGCAAATTTGAATCTGCCAGATCCAGGACTCCTTGATGAAATAAACTTTGACTATGACACTCAGCTTCAAAACCAAATAAAACCAGAAAAACCTGCAACTTAAAATGCATTACAATTGCAAGCATTTAACGCCATAAAAAGTGCACTAGAGGATGACTTGCTCAAAGAGAGTTATTTCTATCTAGATGGACCTGGTGGATCTGGAAAAACGTATCTATATAATTTATTGAGGAGTTTCGTTTGCGCACAAAGTCAAAAAGCACTGCCATTTGGAACAACTGGGATTGCTGCACTTTTGTTAGAAGGTGCATAGTGGATTTAAACTGCCAGTTCCCATTCTGGAAACATCAGTGTCAGATATTCAAATGACATCTTTACAAGCAAAAAAAAAATTAAGAAAAGTAAATTAATTATAATTGATGAAGCTACAATGATGTCATGCCATGCGCTACAATGTAACGACCGTTTGTTGCGTGAAGTCATGGATAATGATTTGCCTTTTGGTGGAAAGGTAATGTTGTTAGGTGGAGATTTTAGACAAACATTACCTGTTGTTGTCCATGGAAATTGCACTGACATAGTAGAAACATGTATCAAGTCAAGTACACTATGGAAGCTCTTTACTCACCTCAAATTAGAACAAAATATGAGATCAGAAGGACAAAATGAATTAAATGAGTGGCTCATCAAAATTGGAGAAGGAAAAACAGAACTAATTAATAATTTACCTGATTATACAGTGGAAATTCCATTGCAAATGATTTGCAAACAGGACATTATATCGGCTAGATTCCAAAATACAAAAACTAACGACGATTAGGCATAGATTGCAACCAAAGTAATATTAACATCCAAAAAAAAAATGCATTGATTCTGAATAATGAAATATTAAAATTAATAGATGCACCACAAAAAAATATCATAGTGCTGATTGTGTACTTGGTGATGAAAAATAAACTCAGACAAACTTATCAACTGAATTTATTAATTCCTTAACTCCATCTGGAATGCCACCACATATTTTGCAGCTAAAAAAAGTGCAATTGTCATGTTACTGCGAAATATGAACCCCAAAAAAGGACTATGTAATGGGACCAGATTAATTGTTCAAGAACTAAAAGACCATTTCATAAATGCAGAAATTCTCAATGGTACCCATAAAGGTGAAAGAGTTTTCATACCAAGAATAGATTTGGCACCAAGTGAAAGTAGCTTGCCTTTTGTACTTCAGAGAAGATAATTTCCCATCATCATGGCATTTGCACTACCATTAATAAATCACAAGGAGAAACTTTTAAATCCATTGGAATCTTTTTAGAAGAACCAGTATTTGCCAAGGGCAATGGCATGTTGCATTTTCTAGATGCAAGAATCCAGAGGAAATTCAAGTTTATATTGAAAAAAAACAAAGTCAGGGTGATTTATTAGATGATGGCCGAATCTTTACAAAAAACATTTTCTACTATGAAGTACTGTAAATTAAATTACAAAAAATAATATTTTTTTTGGTTTGCCTTTCTTTGGATTCAATATTCAAGATCAATGTATTTTTTGACAATTTTAGTTTAAATGTTATTACATTATGTTAATGTTTGCATTGGTTTGCATTTTACAAGGTTTGAAAAGTTGTTTTATTGGATGTTATTAAGGGTTTATGTCAGTAGGAACATAATCATTTGTTCAAAATATAAATGTATTGCCAGTTACTGGGGTCAGGAAGAAAATATTTCCCCCCCCCCCCCTTTGATACAATTGGCTAAGTTTCAATGGGGATTTTTACTGTTTGCCTTCCTCTGGATTCAATACATATGTGCTTTACCAGTAGTTCAACTACAAGTTGCATGTTGAGAAGCATTCTGTAATGGTTTAAATTACTAATTCATGCAAAGTTGACCTATTGTTATGTTACTCATGCATACCTCAGAATTAAAAATGTTAGTATTGTTAAAAATAATTGGTCGACCACTGTTTCCAATATAAGTTGCATGTTCACAATACGTATTCATACAAAAATAAAAAATGTTATTATAATTGTTGTACTTCTTTGTAGATAAGAAAAAGATTAAGAGTGTCAAACAGCATTCCCAGATTTAAAATTTTATTGACCGGGCAAGTGACTAGTATATATACATAGGGTGGTAAAGAGAGATGGAAGGGAGAAAGGGGGGTGAGGGGGGAAGAGAGAAAGGGAAGGGGGGTAGAGAGACAGGGGAGGGAGAGAGGGGGGAAAGAGAGTCAAGGGAGGGTGAGGGGGTAAAGAGACAGGGGAGGAAGAGATTGGGATAGAGACAGGGGAGGGAGAGAGGGGAGAAGAGAGACAAGTGAGGGGGGGGGAAGAGAGACAGTGAGGAAGAGGCAGGAGAGGGGGGAAGAGAGACAGGGAGGAAGAGGCAGGAGAGGGAGAGGGGGGAAGAGAGACAGGGGAGGGAGAGGGGGAGACAGGGGAGAGAGAGATGGAGGAAAGAGACAGGGGAGGGAGAGAGAGAGGGGGAAGTGAGACAGGGGAGGGAGAGAAGGGGAAAAGAGACAGGTGAGGGGGAGAGAGACAGGAGAGGGAGAGAGAGGGGGTAAGAGAGACAGGGGATGGATGAGAGAGGTGAGAAAAGGGTACACAGGGTAGAGAGGGGTGGTAGACAGGGGAGGGAGGGGCAGGGAGAGGGGGAGAAGAGAGACAAGTGAGGGGGGGAAGAGAGATGGGGAGGAAGAGGCAGGAGAGGGAGAGGGGGGAAGAGAGACAGGGAGGAAGAGGCAGGAGAGGGAGAGGGGGGAAGAGAGACAGGGGAGGGAGAGGGGGTGAGACAGCGGAGAGAGAGATGGAGGAAAGAGACAGGGGAGGGAAGGAAGGGGGAAGTGAGACAGGGGAGGGAGAGAGGGGGAAGAGAGACAGGGGAGGGAGCGAGGGGGAAGAGAGACAGGGGAGGGTGAGAGGGGGAGAGAGACAGGAGAGGGAGAGAGGGGAGGAAGAGAGACATGGGATGGGTGAGAGAGGTGAGAAAAGGGTACACAGGGTAGAGAGGGGTGGTAGACAGGGGAGGGAGGGGCAGGGAGAGGGGGAGAAGAGAGACAAGTGAGGGGGGGAAGAGAGATGGGGAGGAAGAGGCAGGAGAGGGAGAGGGGGGGAGAGAGACAGGGAGGAAGAGGCAGGAGAGGGAGAGGGGGGAAGAGAGACAGGGGAGGGAGAGGGGGTGAGACAGCGGAGAGAGAGATGGAGGAAAGAGACAGGGGAGGGAAGGAAGGGGGAAGTGAGACAGGGGAGGGAGAGAGGGGGAAGAGAGACAGGGGAGGGAGCGAGGGGGAAGAGAGACAGGGGAGGGTGAGAGGGGGAGAGAGACAGGAGAGGGAGAGAGGGGAGGAAGAGAGACATGGGATGGGTGAGAGAGGTGAGAAAAGGGTACACAGGGGAGGGAGGGGGAGGGAGAGAGGGGCTGCAGAGGCAGAAGTATGCACAGGAGCAGAGAGACAGCATCAGCGTAAGAAGACCAGAAGAGGATATAACAGTACGTCAGAGGGGATCCGGAGGGGTGGGGAAGGGGATCCGGAGTAGTAGGGATCCGAGGGAGTGGGGGAGGGTGGAGGGGATCTGGAGTGGGCGGTGGGGCATCCGGGGTGAGCACAGGGGAGGGAGAGAGGGTGGAAAAGAGAGACGGGGAGAGAGGGGGTGAAAAAGACAGGGGAGGGAGAAAGGGGATGCCGAAACAGGGTAGGTAGAGATGGTGTGAAAGAGAGATGGGAAGGAGAAAGTGGGGAAGAGAAAAAGGGGAGGGAGAGATGGGGAAGATAGGTGGAAGAGAGACAGGGGAGGGAGAGGGAGGGGAAGAGAGACAGGGGAGGGAGAGGGGGGAGGCAGACAGGGGAGGTAGAGAGGGAGGAAAGAGAGACAAGGGAGGGAGAGAGGGGGGAAAGAGAGACAGGGGGAGCGAGAGAGGGGGAAGAGGCAGGGGAGGGAGAGAGTGAGAGAGACAGGAGAGGGAGAGATAGGGGGGAAGAGAGACAGAGGAGGGGGAGAGACAGGGATGGGAGAGAGGGGGAGGGAGAGGGGGAGGAGAGACGGGGTGGAAGAGAGACAGAGGAGGGAGAGATGAGGAAAGAGAGACAGGGGGGAAGGGGGGAAAAGAAACAGGGGAGGGGGAGAGTGGGAAGAGAGACATGTGAGGGAGATGAGGGAGGAAAGAGAGTCAAGGGAGGGAGAGGTGGGTAAAGAGATGGGGAGGAAGAGAGGGGGGATAGAGACAGGGGAGGGAGAGAGGTGGAAAGAGAGTCAGGGAAGAGAGAGGGGGAAACAAGACAGGGGAGGGAAAGAGACAAGTGAGGGAGGGGAGACAGGAGAGGGAGAGGGGGGAAGAGAGACAGGAGAGGGAGAGGGGAGAGAGACAGGGGAGGGAGAGAGAGGGGTAAGAGACAGTGGAGGGAGAGGGGGGAAGAGAGAAAGGGGAGGGAGAGAGGGGGGAAGAGAGAAAGGGGAGGGAGAAGAGAGGGGGAAGAGAGACAGGGGACAGAGAAGAGATGGGGGAAAGAGAGACAGGGGAGGGAGAGAGGGGGAAAGAGAGATGGGGGCAGTGAGGGGGAAAGAGAGACAAGTGAGGGAGGGGAGAGACAGGAGAGGGAGAGAAAGGGGAAAGAGAGACAGTAGAGGAAGAGGGGAAGAGAGAAAGGGCAGGGAGAGAGGGGTGAAGAGAGAATGGGGAGGGAGAAGAGAGGGGGAAGAGAGACAGGGGACAGAGGAGATGGGGGAAAGAGAGACAGGGGAGGGAGAGAGGGGAAAAGAGACAGGAGAGGGAGAGGGGGAGAAAGATAGGCAGGGGAGGGAGAGAGGGGGAAAGAGAGACAGGGGCAGTGAGGGGGAAAGAGAGACAAGTGAGGGAGGGGAGAGACAGGAGAGGGAGAGAAAGGGGAAAGAGAGACAGTAGAGGAAGAGGGGAAGAGAGAAAGGGCAAGGAGAGAGGGGGGAAGAGAGAAAGGGGGGGAGAAGAGAGGGGGAAGAGAGACAGGGGACAGAGAAGAGATGGGGGAAAGAGAGACAGGGAGGGAGAGAGGGGAAAAGAGACAGGAGAGGGAGAGGGGGGGAGAGAGAAAGGGGAGGGAGAGAGGGGGGAAAGAGAGACAGGGAGAGGGAGAGAGGGGGAAGAGGCAGGGGAGGGAGAGAGTGAGAGAGACAGGAGAGGGAGAGATAGGGGGAAGAGAGACAGAGGAGGGGGAGAGACAAGGATGACAGAGAGGGGGAGGGAGAGGGGGGAGGAGAGACGGGGGGAAGAGAGACAGAGGAGGGAGAGATGAGGAAAGAGAGACAGGGGAGGAAGGGGGGAAGAGAGACAGGGAAGGGGGAGAGTGGGAAGAGAGACACGTGAGGGAGATGAGGGAGGAAAGAGAGTCAGGGAAGAGAGAGGGGGAAAAAGACAGGGGAGGGAGAGAGACAAGTGAGGGAGGGGAGACAGGAGAGGGAGAGGGGAGAAGAGAGACAGGAGAGGGAGAGGGGAGAGAGACAGGGGAGGGAGAGAGAGGGGTAAGAGACAGTGGAGGGAGAGGGGGGAAGAGAGAAAGGGGAGGGAGAGAGGGGGGAAGAGAGAAAGGGGAGGGAGAAGAGAGGGGGAAGAGAGACAGGGGACAGAGAAGAGATGGGGGAAAGAGAGACAGGGGAGGGAGAGAGGGGAAAAGAGACAGGAGAGGGAGAGGGGGAGAAAGATAGTCAGGGGAGGGAGAGAGGGGGAAAGAGAGATGGGGCAGTGAGGGGGATAGAGAGACAAGTGAGGGAGGGGAGAGACAGGAGAGGGAGAGAAAGGGGAAAGAGAGACAGTAGAGGAAGAGGGGGAGAGAGAAAGGGCAGGGAGAGAGGGGGGAAGAGAGAAAGGGGAGGGAGAAGAGAGGGGGAAGAGAGACAGGGGACAGAGAAGAGATGGGGGAAAGAGAGACAGGGGAGGGAGAGAGGGGAAAAGAGACAGGAGAGGGAGAGGGGGAGAAAGATAGTCAGGGGAGGGAGAGAGGGGGAAAGAGAGACAGGGGCAGTGAGGGGGAAAGAGAGACAAGTGAGGGAGGGGAGAGACAGGAGAGGGAGAGAAAGGGGAAAGAGACAGTAGAGGAAGAGGGGAAGAGAGAAAGGGCAAGGAGAGAGGGGGGAAGAGAGAAAGGGGAGGGAGAGAGGGGGAAGAGAGAAAGAGGAGGGAGAGAGGGGGGAAGAGAGTCAGGGAAGAGAGAGGGGGAAAAAAGACAAGGGAGGGAGAGAGACAAGTGAGGGAGGGGAGACAGGAGAGGGAGAGGGGGGAAGAGAGACAGGAGAGGGAGAGGGGAGAGAGACAGGGGAGGGAGAGAGAGGGGTAAGAGACAGTGGAGGGAGAGGGGGGAAGAGAGAAAGGGGAGGGAGAGAGGGGGAAGAGAGAAAGGGGAGGGGGAAGAGAGACAGGGGACAGAGAAGAGATGGGGGAAAGAGAGACAGGGGAGGCAGAGAGGGGAAAAGAGACAGGAGAGGGAGAGGGGGAGAAAGAGATACAGTAGAGGAAGAGGGGAAGAGAGAAAGGACAGGGAGAGAAGGGAGAAGAGAGAAAGGGGAGGGCGAGAGGGGAAAGAGAGACAGGGGAGGAAGAGAGGGGGAAAGAGAGACAGTGGAGGGAGAGAGAGAGGGGAAAGAGAGGAGGGGAAGAGAGACAGGGGAGAGAGAGGAGGGAAAGAGACAGGGGAGAAAAGAGAGACAGGGGAGAGAGAGAGAGGTGGGGTGGAGAGACAGGGGAGGGAGAGGGGGAAAGAGAGGCAGGTGAGGGACAGAGGGGGAGGGAGAGGGGGAGAAGAGAAACATGGGAGGGTGAGGGGGGAAGAGAGGGGGAAGAGACACAGGGGAGGGAGAGTGGGGGAAGAGACACAGGGGAGGGAGAGGGGAGGGAAGAGAAACAGGGGAAGGAAGAGATACAGGGGAGGGAAAGGGGGGGAAGAGACACATGGGAGGGAAGAGACAAAGGGGAGGAAGTCGCTAGTATACGGGCAAGTCGCTAGTATATTTATATTTATTTAAATATCACATAAAATAGTTGTCAAACTGCGATTTGTCATAACGCTTGCAACAAATCGCAGTTTGACAACTGCGCATTGCGCAACGGCCCACGCATGCGCATTGTGCGTCGTAGGCTGCGCATTGCGCAACGGTCCGCACATGTGCATAGCGCAACGGCCCGCGCATGCGCATTGCTAAATGGCCCCGTGCATGCGCATAGCATGGGGTAAGTTGCGCATGCGCATTGCGCAACGGCCCACACATGCGCATAGCGCGGCGTAAGCGGAGGAAGAGAGGGTGGAAAGAGAGACAGGGGAAGATAAACAGGGGAGGGAGGGGGGAGAAAGATAGCCAGGGGAGGGAGAGAGGGGGGAAAGAGAGGAGGGGAAGAGAGACATGGGAAAGAGAGGGGGAAGAGAGACAGGGAAGGGAGGGGGGTGGTAAAGAGTGACAGGGGAGGGAGAGGGGGGGGAGGAGAGACCGGGGAGGGAGTGGGGGGAAGGAAAAACAGGGGAGGGAGAGGGGTGGAAGAGATAGGTGGGAGAAAGAGAGTCAGGAGAGGGAGATGGGGTAAGAGAGAAAGGAGAGGGAGAGGAGGGAGAGAGACAGGAGAAAGAGAGGGGGGAAAGTGACAGGGAATAAGAGAGGGGGAAAGAGAGACAAGGGAATAAGAGAGGGGGGAGAGAGACAGGGGAGGGAGAGAGGGGGAAGAGAGACAGGGGAGGGAGACAGGAGGGAAGAGAGATGGGAGGGAGAGAGGGGGGGAAGAGAGACAGGAGAGGGAGAAAGGGGAGGGAGGGGGAGAGACAGGGAAGGGATGGGGTCAGAAAGAGTGACAGGGGAGGGAAAGAGGGGGGAGGAGAGACAGGGGAGGGAGGGAGTGGGGGAGAGACACAGGGGAGGAAGAGGAGGGGGTAGAGACACAAAGGAGGGAGAGGAGGGGGGAAGAGACACAGGGGAGGGAGAGGGGGGGAAGAGACAAAGGGGAGGGAGAGGAGGGGGAAGAGACACAGGGGAGGGAGGGATACAGGGGTGGCAGAGGAGTGGGTAGACACACAGGGGAGGGAGAGGAGGGGGGAAAGACACAGGGGAGGGAAATGGGGGGGAACAGACATGGGGGAAAGAGACATGGGGAAAGAGACACAGGGGAGGGAGAGGAGGTTGGAGAGACACAGGGGAGTGAGGGGAGGGGGGAGAGACATAGGGTAATGACGGGGGAGAGACACAGGGTAATGACGGGGGGAGAGACACAGAGGGGGGACACAGAGGAGGGGGAAGAGACACAGGGGAGTGTGAGGAGGAGGGAAAGAGACACAGGGGAGTGAGATGAGGGGGGAGAGACACAGGGGAGGAAGAGGAGGTGGCAGAGACACAAAGGAGTGAGAGGAGGGGGAAGAGACACTGGGGAGTGAGAGGAGGGGGGAGAGACACAAAGGAGGGAGAGGAGGGGGAAGAGACACAGGGGAGGGAGAGGAGGGGGGAAGAGACACAGGGGAGGGGGAGACACAGGGGTAGGAGAGGAGGAGGTAGACACATAGGGGAGGGAATGGAGGGGGGAGAGACACAGGGTAATGACGGTGGAGAGACACAGAGGGGGGACACAGAGGAGGGGGAAGAGACACAGGGGAGTGTGAGGAGGAGGGGAAGAGACACAGGGGAGTGAGATGAGGGGGGAGAGACACAGGGGAGGAAGAGGAGGGGGGAAGAGACACAAAGGAGGGAGAGGAGGGGGGAAGAGACACAGGGGAGGGAGAGGAGGGGGAAGAGACACAGGGGAGGGGGAGACACAGGGGTAGGGGAGGAGAAGGTAGACACATAGGGGAGGGAGAGGAGGGGGGAGAGACACAGGGTAATGACGGGGGAGAGACACAGAGGGGGGACACAGAGGAGGGGTAAGAGACACAGGGGAGTGTGAGAAGGAGGGGAAGAGACACAGGGGAGTGAGATGAGGGGGGAGAGACACAGGGGAGGAAGAGGAGGCGGCAGAGACACAAAGGAGGGAGATGAGGGGGGAAGAGACACAGGGGAGGGAGAGAAGGGAAGAGACACAGGGGAGGGGGGACACAGGGGTGGCAGAGGAGTGGGTAGACACACAGGGGAGGGAGAGGAGGGGGAAAGACACAGGGGAGGGAAATGGGGGGAACAGACATGGGGAAAGAGACATGGGGGAAAGAGACACAGGGGAGGGAGAGGAGGTTGGAGAGACACAGGGGAGTGAGGGGAGGGGGAGAGACATAGGGTAATGATGGGGGGAGAGACACAGAGGGGGGACACAGAGGAGGGGGAAGAGACACAGGGGAGTGTGAGGAGGAGGGAAAGAGACACAGGGGAGTGAGATGAGGGGGGGAGAGACACAGGGGAGGAAGAGGAGGTGGCAGAGACACAAAGGAGGGAGAGGAGGGGGGAAGAGACACAGGGGAGGGAGAGGAGGGGGAAGAGACACAGGGGAGGGAGAGGAGGGGGAAGAGAGACAGGGGAGGGGGAGACACAGGGGTGGTAGAGGAGTGGGGAAGAGACAAAGGGGAGGGGGAGACACACAGGGGTGCGAGAGGAGGGGGTAGACACACAAGGGAGGGAGAGGACGGGGGAAAGACACAGGGGAGGGAAATGGGGGGAAGAGACACAGGGGAATGTGAGGAGGAGGGGAAGAGACACAGGGGAGTGAGAGGGGGCAAGAGAGACAGGGGAGGGAGAGGGGGGCAAGAGACACAGGGGAGGGAGAGGAGGGGAAAGGGACAGGAGGGAAAGACACAGGGGGGGAGAGGGGGTAAAAACACCTGGGCGGGGAGGGAGACACAAGGGAGGCAGAGGAGAGGGAAATGTGACCGAAGGCACTCATCACAAGGCCAGTAAAGTAGAGGGGGAGAGGCTACCATTGTGTGGCAAACAGCATTGCCAGGATTCACATTCTATTGCTAGTCACATATAATAGTTGTCAAACTGTGATTCGTTGTCATGCTTGCGACAAATCTCTGTTTGACAACTATAATCGATTGCAAAAAGCCCAGCGTATGCGCAGTGCCGCGCAAGGGTTACTGCGCGGGGTGAGGGCATGTGCACTGGGCTACGTTAGCCGCGCATGTGCACCGCGCTGGGCGCGTGCATGTGCACTGCAAGGCCGACGGGGATTACGGCAAAGGGAGCCAGAGAAGGGAGGAAGAGACACACAGGTGAGAAGGGGAGAGGCACATAGGGGAGGATGGGAGAGGCACACAGGAGAGGAGGGGAGAGGCACATAGGGGAGGAGGGGAGAGGCACACAGAGGAGGAGAGGAGAGGCACACAGGGGAGGATGGAAGAGACACACACAGAGGAGGATGGGGGAGAGACACACGGAGGAGGAGGGGGGAGAGACACACAGAGGAGGAGGGGGGAGAGACACACAGAGGAGGAGGGGGGAGACACACAGAGGAGGAGGGGGGAGAGACACACAGAGGAGGAGGGGCGAGAGACACACAGAGGAGGAGGGGGGAGAGACACACAGAGGAGGAGGGGGGAGACACACAGAGGAGGAGGGGGGAGACACAGGGGAGTGAGAGAAGGGGGAAGAGATTTAGGGGAGGAAGAGGGAAAAGACACAGAGGAGGGGGAAAAGACACATGGGAGGTAAATGGGGGGGAGAGACATGAGGGAGGGGGGAAAAGACACAGGATGGGCAGGGAGGAAGAGACACAGGGGAGGGGGAAGAGACACAGAGGATGGAGAGGGTGGAAAGAGACACAGGGAGGCGGAAAGAGACACCGGGGAGGGGGAAAGAGATACATGGGAGGGAGGGGGAGGTGAAAATATACACATGGGTGGGTGGGGGTAGAGACACAGGGGGGGGGGAAGAGACACATGGGAGGGGGGAAAGAGACACATGGGAGGGAGAGGAGGAAGAGACACAGGGGAGGGGGAAGAGACATTGGGGAGGGGGGAAGATACATGGGGAGGGGAGAACAGACACAGGGGAGGAAGAGGTGGGGAAGAGATACAGGAGTGAAAGAGACACAGGGGAGGGAGAGGAGGGGGGGAAGACACAGGGGGGAAAGAGACACAGGGAGGAGGAACAGACTCTGGGGATGCAGAGGTGGGAAAGAGACACAGGGGAGGGAGGGAGAGGAATGAAACACAGGGGAGGGGGAAAGAGACACAGGGGAGGGAGAGGTGGGGAAGAGACAAAGGGGAGTGAGAGGAGAGGGGAAGACACAGGGGAGGGAGAGGAGGGGGAAGATACACAGGGGAGGGGGGAAAGACACAGGGGAGGTAAATGGGGGGAAGAGACATGAGGGAGGGGGGAAGAGAAAGAGGGGGATGGGGGAAAGAGACACAGGGGATGGGGGAAGAGACACAGGGGAGGGGGTAAATCACAGGGGAGGTAAAGGGACACAGGGGAGTGGGAAGAGACACAGGAGGGAAAGAGAAGAGGTTAAAAACACAGGGGGGGAGACACAAGGGAGGTAGAGGAGGGCGGAAATGAGACACAAATGAGGAAGTAGACGGGGGAGATACTCGCAATGAGCGCCTTTGGCCTGAAGGCGCTCATCGTGAGGCCAATAAAGTAGAGGATGGGAGAGGTAGAGGGGGGAGGCTCGCAATGAGCGCTGAAGGCCAGTAAAGTAGAGGGGGGAGAGGCTTCCATTGTGTGGCAAACAGCATTGCTAGGCTCCACTTTTTATTGCCGTCATTTTTGACAGGCAAGTCGTTAGTAAATATATAAAGTTTAAAATAAAGTTTGCATGCCCTTGGCAAATTGGTAATATATGTACCATTTTGGAAGAAAACATGAGTGAGCAGGCAAAACACATTTCTTTTGTAATAGTTGTCTATGAAGCCCCTAATTCTTGCAGGTGGTATAGCTGCCCATTCGTCTTTGCAAAATGCCTCCAGGTCATGCAAAGCCTTTGGTCGTCTTGCATGAACCGCACATTTGAGATCTTCCCAGAGTGACTCGATGATATTAAGGTGAGGACACTGTGATGGCCACTCCACAACCTTCACATTGTCATGCTGGAAATTCCAAGTGCTTCCCATGCCTTCGTGCAGAAGAATGCAAATTGTCTTCCAGTATTTTCTGATAATATGCTGCATTCATCTTGCAATCAATTTTCACAAGATTCCCTGTGCCTGGCAGCTCGACCATGCAGCGTATTGTGCTCCTTGAAACAACCACAAGGTCTTTTTCCAGGGCAGCCTGTATTTTTCCTGAAGTTACCCGTGGGTTTTTCTTTGTATTCTGAACAATTCTTCTGGCAGTTGTAGCTGAAATCTTTCTTGGTCTACCTGACCTTGGCTTATTATCAAGAGATACCCGAATTATCCACTTCTTAATATGTGATTGAACAGTACTCACTGTCATTTTTAAGGCTTTGGATATCTTTTTATATCCTTTTCCATCTTTATGAAGTTCCATTACCTTGTTATGCAGGTCTTTTAATTGTTCTTTTCTGCTTCCCGGCTCAGTACCTAGCCTGCTCAGTGTATCCACGTGAGAGCTAACAAACTAATTGGCTATTTATACACAGACACTAATTTACAATTTAAAAAGCCACAGGTGTAGGAAATTAACCTTTAACTGCAATTTTAACCTGCATACAGACATAATGTAAAATATCATACTGAAATGAAGGTTTCTCTGTTGAATTAGATCTTTTAAATAATTCAAAAGAATAAGTAATTTGTCATGACCTACATTGTAGAAATAGACTTTCATTTTTACCTTTTATGTTTTACTATACCTCTTCTAATCCCAGAAAGTACTCTTTAAGGGTCATGCCACAACTGTCCTTTATATTTCCGATGAGAACTTTTAAAGGATTTATATAAACAAAAGTATAGTTTTGTCATTGGCATCTTTATAAAAATGTTCTTATCCTTTGAGGTTGCTCTGGCACCACTGGAAATTGTGGTGCCTATATTACAGCCCCCTCCAAATCTCACTATTAGTTAATTGGATGTTTTTTTATGCTTCCGTAATGCATTGTCTTACCATTATCTATGTTAATTCTCATATTCCATTTCTTGCCCACTCTTATTGCTTACTAGCGACTTGCCCATCAAAAAATTCCGGCAATAAGATTGTTAGACAGGTAATGGTGTTTGTTTGCGACATTAATTTTGATTGTGTTCCGAGATCCTTTGGCACTCATTGCGAGGCTGTTGTTTGTTTGTGTGCTATGAGCAGCGTTGGAAATAATGAAGAAATTAATATACTTTACCTATTTTTAAGTAATATATGCAGGAATCATTGTGTTGAAGAGCTGACAATCTATTTTGATGTTGCTGCAGCACACAATGTGTGTTTTCAGTGTTGTGGAGCTGCTGTGTAAGTGTCAGCAATGTGGGCAGTGTGTAGTGTAAATAGCGTGCGTGCACAAGGAAAATCCGTAGGGTAGCTGTGTACTTCCGCATTGTGTAAGTTAGTGTTGTAAAATGGCGCCTAATGTGTGGTACGCAGCGTTTTCGAAAAATCTGTATGTGTTTGGTGTTGTTTTGCGTGTTTAGGATCCTGTAGCCTCGTTTTCGTGTTTTTCAGCGGCCATTTTTTCTCTCTCTTAGGGGATTTTCGGGTGTCTAAACTCTTCAATTTCTACTTAAATTGAGGTGTAACTTCACTTTTAGAGGTCCTGGGTGCCCCCCCCCCCCTTGCTGTGGGTAAGCTTTTTATGTGTTTGTTGTGTGTATTTATTGTGTTTTTTATGTTTTCATGTGTGCGTGTTTCGGGCTTTAAGGTCGTATTTTTGCGAGCTTGTAATGTTTATTTTTCTAAGTCCCGCGGCTCGTATTTGTGGATGGTAAGTCCGTAAATTTTGCAGTCGACATGGGAGCCTCCACCTCCGCAAATGCGGCCCCTTAGCAACGACCCGCATGCTCAAAACTATATATGTGATACAAGTTCTTCTACATAGATTATATGAAAAAATAAGTATTGTGCAGTACTTAATCATCACTATTAATTAAAATCTAGTAGATCGGCATTAACCAAGCAAATATCACTTGAAAAAAATGAACTGAAGACTATTAAATTATCCTCGTAAATGGACCCGCAGACGACTTACGCAGGACGGGCAAAAAAATACGCAATGTGGAACGTGGAACTTTGCAGCCCGCCACCCTTTGAAATTTGAAGTCCGTAACCCTTACGTTCTAATTTTGATATTAAATTGCAACGAAGTTCCCCGCAAGCTAACCCATAGCATGCAAATGGAGGCCAATGACTAACAAGTGCTGGAGAGGACTCGCAAAGGCCTGTACAGCCCTTATGATGGCTGCAGCAGCAGCCAAACAGACCCCCCATTCCGGCCCCCAAACCTCCCGACAGCCCCGAAAGCTCCCCCTGCTCCCTAAACAAATCCCCATGCTGCAGGGGTCCAAAGGGGGGTTAACTTTAAGTGCCAGGGAGGTACTTGAAGTACCCCCCGTGGCAGGTGTTCAGTATTAGATTGTAATCCCTTAGATTGTAAATTTGCGAGTTTTCAATTGTGTGTCCGTATCTTGGAAACAAGCACTATGTGCATTTGATTATATGCTAAAAAACAGGGCCCTCCATTCTTTATAAGGTGTTAAGTTTGTTTTTTGCCTTGTACAATACCACTGTACAGCGCTACGGAATATGTTGGCGCAATATAAATAAAGACAATAATAATAATAATATTTAACTGCAGCGGGGGTCCCGATTGGCAAGGGCTGATGTTAGGAGCCTGCGTAGGTTCACGCAGGCTTTCATCAGCCATGATGGCAATCTCTTTTGCCATTGGCTACGTCTAACCTGTTACTACGATTTTGACTAATTGTTCCTGTTCACGGCCGCACATCCAATGAGTGGCAGACTGGGTTACGAGTTAGCGTCTCTGGCCCGTAGCTTGCGCCCCCTTCCAATTTGATAGCCCCATAACACAGGAAATTTTCAAGCCTGCAGCCGTTGCAGGCCTCACGTTGCAGATGCAGTCTTCCAATTTAACGAGGCTGTTGGTCGGCAGGATTCCTTCCTCCAAACTTCCTCTTCCTTCTGGAACACTTATTAGTATAGAAATTGAGAGCATACAGCCAAAGGGTTCAAATGTATGTGAATATACACATCATCATTTGCAAAGACGATCTTTTATCCCTATATGTTGTGTCCCACTACAAGGAGTTTTTCAGGGAATACTGTTCAAATACTCATATTTATAGCTATACCAAATACCAATTACTATTCATCTTCAGATCATCAACATCTTAAAAACCAATACAAAAAATGATCTATTCTTCTGAATCAGAAGCAGACACTCCCATAATTTTCTACTGCACATTGAGGATCTTTTATACTATTTTTTTTTATGTTCTCAAAGATTTTAGTGTTTTTGGAGTTGACCTTTGGCTTTTCAAACAGCAAGACCTGGGATAAATGGGGTATTGAAACCAGAAGGAAGGTTTTGAATTTCCGCAGTAGTATAACAAAAAGACACCTGCTTGTCAAGTATATACACAACTAACAACCCTAGCAGTTATTTAAGCCATGGACATAAAAAAAATTGAAGGGAAAAACTAAAGTTTTGAAGACTCTATTGGTAAGTACAGTGTGTTTTGTAGCTATCAGTATAGGGAGGCATGGGGGGAGGGATTAAATTACATTGTTAAATAACTAGATAATCTTGCAATTGACACCACACCCATTCCCTTCACTGTCTGAGAACCAGACATTGCATCAATAGATGTAACCATAGCTCTCCAGAAATGGGATCTCCCCTCTCACACACACACAACTTTAACCAACATATCATGGATTCCTCCAAGATCCTGCACAGGCATAAAAAAAATTCTAATTAAAAAGTAGTTACCGTATATAATCGAGTATAAGCCGAGTTTTTGAGCCCTTTTTTTAACGCAAAAAAGGCCCCCCTCGGCTTATACTCGAGTCACTCTCCCCCCGTGTCTCTCTAACCCCCCCATGTCTCTCTAACCCCCCTGTGTGTCTCTAACCCCCCCGTGTGTCTCTCTACCCCCCGTGTCTCTTTCCCTCCCCACTCCTCAACCTAAACCCCCCTAAATACCTCCCCCCTCTCCCCTCACTTACCTGCTTGTGCTCCGGCCTCCGCTCCTTGACCCGGCGCCGGCGCGCATGTGACGTCACATGCGCGCCACGTCATTAGCATATCCCGGGTGCCGCCACCCGGTATATGCTAATGACGTGGCGCACATGTGACGTCACATTTTTCGCTGTGTCAAGGAGTGGAGGCCGGAGCACAAGAAGGTAAGTGAGGGGAGAGGGGGGAGGTATTTAGGGGGGTTTAGGTGGAGGAAGGAGATTGAGGGGGGTTAGGTTGAGGAGGGGGGTTGAGGAGGGGGGTTTCGGTTGAGGGGGGGGTTGAGGAGGGGGGTTGGGGTTGAGGGGGGAGGTTGAGGGGGGTTGAGGTTGAGGAGGTGGGTTGGGGTTGAGGGGGGTTGAGGTTGAGGAGGGGGGTTGAGGGGGGTTAAGGTTGAGGAGGGAGGTTGAGGATGGGGGGTTGAGGATGGGGGGGTTGAGGAGGGAGGTTGAGGAGGGGGGTTGAGGAGGGGGGGTTGGGGTTGAGGGGGGGTTGAGGTTGAGGAGGGGGGTTGAGGAGGGGGGTTGGGGTTGAGGGGGATTGAGGGGGGAGGTTGAGGGGGGTTGAGGTTGAGGAGGGGGGTTGAGGGGGGTTGAGGTTGAGGAGGGAGGTTGAGGATGGGGGGTTGAGGAGAGAGGATGAGGATGGGGGGTTGAGGATGGGGGTGTTGAGGAGGGAGGTTGAGGAGGGGGGTTGAGGATGAGGAGGAAGGTTGAGGATGAGGAGGGAGGATGAGGAGGGGGGTTGAGGATGGGGGGGTTGAGGTTGAGGAGGGTTGAGGTTGAGGAGGGGGTGGAGGATGAGGATGGGGGGTTGAGGAGGGAGGTTGAGGAAGGGGTTGAGAATGGGGGGTTGAGGAGGGAGGTTGAGGATGAGGAGGGAGGTTGAGGAGGAGGAGGAGGGGTTAAGGAGGGGGGTTGAGGTTGAGGAGGGGGGTTGAGGATGGGGGGTTGAGGAGAGAGGATGAGGATAGGGGGGTTGAGGAGGGGGGGTGAGGATGGGGGGTTGAGGAGGGTGGTTGAGGAGGGGGTTGAGGATGAGGAGGGAGGTTAAGGAGGGGGTTGAGGATGAGGAGTGAGGTTGAGGATGAGGAGGGAGGTTGAGGATGAGGAGGGAGGTTAAGGATGAGGACCTAGGTTGATGAGTGAGGTTGAGGAGGGTGATAAGGGAGGGGGGAAGAGACACAGGGAAGGGAGAGGTTGGAAGAGACACAGGGAAGGGAGAGGGGAGAAGAGACACAGGGAAGGGAGAGGGGAGAAGAGACACGGAGAGAGAGGGGGACACAGGGGGCAGCACATTTCCCACCCTCGGCTTATACTCGAGTCACTCATTTTACCCAGTATTTTGTGGTAAAATGGGTGCCTCGGCTTATACTCGGGTCGTCTTATACTCGAGTATATACGGTATATGCCTTTTTCCTGCTTAATATTGCTCTTAGACTCAAAGTTTTTAAAAACATATGTGTGTTTGTATATTAATCTTTTTTTTTATACATATATTAACAAAAATGCCAAAACCACTACAAAACATAAAATAATTATACAATATTCATCAGAACGGAAATATTTTACAAAGAGAAAGCATTACTTTTCAATCTATAGAAAGAATTGAATTCATGGTTTTTATCTCAACAGTTACACAATGATAGAAGACAAGCAGAACATCCTTTTTTAATTATGAGAGTTATCCCCATCGCAGTTAACTAGTTTCTCGCATTTGTGTTTAAGTTTTATCCTATTGAAATACAGTTCACAATTACTCCATTCCAAAAATCCTAGTCTTATTTGTTATTTGGCATTGGCAGAATAACTTTCCCCAAAATATCAGACACTTATCAAAACAGTCTATCCAAAACACCTTTATCAAAGGGCATTCCCACCGTATATGTAGCTGCATACTCAGTAGACCATATTCTCTCCAACATATTTGTATATTTGAAGGAATACTTTTCTCTATTTCTCTGTCATATAATATTCTCAAATGCATGAAATTATTACTTGACCAATTGAAAGGGTATAAAAGAATGAGTTCTTTCTTAACTTCAGGTCCTAGATTGATATCAAGAACGTCAGTTTTCTGAAGATTCAGTTTATAATTTGAGATCATTTCAAACTTACTAAGTAAATCTTGTAAATATTTTAAAGATTGCTTTGGATCTGTTAGCATCAAGACAACATCACCTGCAAACAGAACAATCTTATGTTCTTTGTTATTTATTTTAATACCTTTTATTTTATCAGCAGACCTTATCGCTTCTGCCATCGGTTCCATCATTAGTACAAATAAAAGAGGCGACAAGGGACATCCCTGTCTTGTACCGGTTTTGATACTAAATTGATTTGATCTAAAACCTAACCCCAGAACTTCAGCTTCTGGGTTGGAATATAATGTTCATATAGCTGATCTTCCAAATTCACCAAAACCAATTTTTTCCATTGTCAACCTCATATGTTCCCACCCTACTCGATCAAAGGCTTTTTCTGAATCTAAGGAAAGAAATAGGGTGGGAGTATATCCTTTACTAGCATAATGTATTGAATCGATCAATTTCCGCGTGTTATCGATCCCCTAATGTCCCGGAATAAAGCCATTCTGGTCTAACGATATTAAATGCTTTATAATATTACTTAATCTTGTAGCTAGAATTTTTGATTACAATTTGAGGTCTGTATTGAGTAACGAAACGGTCTAAATCCATCGCAATCTAAAATCTCTTGTTCTTTTTTTGGAATTGTAATAATGGAAGATAGTAAAAAATTATTTGAAGCTTTTCCTGTGACCTTTATCTTATAGAAAAGATCTTTAAAACATTCTGAGATTACTGGTCGATAAGTTTTATAAAATAGATATGGTATAGCCATCTGGACCTGGTGCAGAGTATAATTTTAGATCTTTAATTGCTCTATAAATTTCTTCTATAGAAATCGGCTTATTTAAACTTTCTAACCGAGAATCTGATACTCTGGGAAGGTTAAGATCATCAAGAAACTTCTGAATTTCTTCTTTGGTAGGATTTTTAAATTGCCCATCTGATTCAAGGTTGTATACATTTTGATAAAAATTGGCAAAGGTGTTAGCAATATCCACTGGTTTTCTAATTAATTCAACTTTAAAACGTAAAACTTCTATTCTTTTCCTCATAAGTTTATTCTTTATTTTATTCACAAGTACTTTACTAATTTTATTACCAAATGGTATAGATTTTGTTGTATTTTCCATAATGATCTATCAGCAATAGCAATAGATTCAGGATTTCAAGTTTTCAAAAAAGCCCTTTGAAATCTCTTTCCATTAAGGGCACCAAATCAATCCCTTTTGATAGAGTTTAATGGAGTTACACTTCTTTAAGAAAGTGGAGCTTACCCTTTAGTCTAAGAGTGCGACACTCTATAGGCTTTATAGTCGGGGGGGGGGGGGGGGGGGGGGGTGTCTCACAAATATTCTTAAGCTTTTTAGGCTTTTCAATCCTTGTCCTCCCTTACCTTACCTTGGAGTGCCCATATCATATGCAACCTGGTGGATGAGGTCTAAGAACGTTCCAGAGACGGATTCTCGGGTCTCTATTTCTTGACCGCCACATGGTTCTCTTTCCCCTTACTCACGAGCCTCCTTTTCCAATTATATATACCCCACCGATTTCCTCTAATCGCAGTCTTCCAGGTCACCTACGCACTCTCCGAAGTAATAGGCACCATCGGCACCTTGCTCTTCACATGCTGGATATACTTGTCTCTGATTACCGTATGCGTCCGCCATTAGCCTGAATGGCGCAAAACTACTCGCTTCCTGGGCGTGGCATCTCCTCACCATATATTCATCTTTTAAACACTTCTATTTTAAAATATGTTCCTTCTGCATAAAACCCACATATTTTGAGAAATCTGAAAAATGGAAAAACTACTTTCCTGCATTTCTTACTAATAAACACATTTTAAAGGTGTAACCAACAAAGGATTCAGGAGGATTGCACCTCAATGAGTTGTCTATTCAAGTGCTAGTGTGTAGTATATAATATTGAGTTATATTATATTATTTACATTTGCCTCTCGCTCATAAATCAACCCAAGTTTATACTGGACCTTTTCTCAATATATATCTAAATATGATAATTTTTCTATTTAAAGTACAAAATAGTTACATACATGGTAATAGAAGAAAAGTGTAAGAGAAACAAATAAAATGCCCTTGGTGTTCCTTTTCCAATATCTTTTACTGTAATCAACATTAGTAGAACAAAGTAATTATAGTAACCATAAAGCTTCCATTTAACAGCCAGGATCAGAATAAATGTTTAAATATAGTAAATTGTTTCAAACATAGTAAACATACACAAATAGTAACAAGCACAATAGTCGACAAGCTCCTTTATCCGGGCCAAGCTATCACTATACTTCCCAAACCCCAGCAGACCAAACTCAATATATCTCACATTTAAAGATACCTACTATTAGAATAACAAATCAGCTTGTAATAGGCATTAGGAATGTACTCACATACAATATTATGGGTATCTAACTGGTGGTACAGTGGTTAGGATTCGGTGCTCTCACCATTGCGACCTGGGTTTGATTCTAGTCAGAGATCCAAGAGATCACACCAACCTGAAGTTGAGCATGGTTGGGTCTGGTCAGTACTTGGATGGGAGACCACCCAGGAATACCAGAAGCTGTGGCAGAATATCTGGCAAACCACTCCAGTATCTCTGCCATGAAAACCAAGTGGAATAGCATGACCATGGACATAAAGATGTGTGAGGTCACAGAGAGTTGGAAACAACGGAACGACACAAAAAAACTAAACAAAAATCTAAAAGTTGTAACTGCGCTGTAATAATGTTAAGTCAATCTGATCCATCTGAGAGAGTAGTAGACTTATGGCCTGACATAATGGTTTAGCCTAGCTTACAGACGGGAAGTACTTGTCTTAATATGATTAATGAGTTTAAAGAGAACTGTAGTTTGGGAAAATATTTGCATAGTTATGAAGTATATAACAAACTACCAGGATTAGCAGCTATATGAGCCATGAGCAAAAAAGCATTTTTTGAATAAATCTCATATTTAGAAGATTCTGCTTGTGTTACAGAAACATCCACCTTGGACTACCAGTCGTGCTTTAGTCTAGAATGGAGTGGTGTCCTACTGGGACTCCTATTTAATTCTACTGTCAAGTGGTTATTCCTAATGGCAGTCTTTCAATAGAAGTTAATAGAGGTCTAACCAACATCCCATGCTCCTCCCATTCCTGCCAGGAGTCTAATCCTGTTAAGAAGAAAAGCAGATGTCTGGCACTATTAAAACAAAATGGAATACAATAGTTAAAAACCAAAAGCGGTATTTATTTATTTTAAACCTTATAAAAACATTTTACACATTATCATAAACATTTCTTCATAAGACAATAAATATAACACTTCAGTGGTCATTTATTCTAGATTTTTTTTTCATTTCTACTTTTTACTTTCCATTTTTTTTTTTTTTTACTTTTGTAGTGTTTTTTGCTAAATCTAATGCACTCAATGCTCCATTTAGTGGGTTCCTTTGTTTTTTCAAATATTTTTTGACTATAGATTTATTGTTTTACTATAATCAAATTTTCTATAATTAAATGAAATATTTTATAGCGCACATATTATTAAATAAAAAATAAGTATTATTTTATTTGGTTTATGTTTTTCTTTTTCTTTTATGTTGTTTTTTTTTATGTTTAGCACAGGAATTTTTGTTTTAATTTATTCTTGCATGTAGCATATAATTGTTATTTAACTAATATATGTGGTTTTGGCTAACTGGGGGGCTGGATGGTCATGTAATTCCTTTAATGTTATTCCTCTATATGACACTGTTCTGTTGTTTGTTTACTTTAAAATTACAATAATGAAATACCCGTCTGTAATGTAAGTCTCACCCACATTAGGATAGCTACTTACAATGATGTACTATATTATCCTAAGTAAAATGTTGGCCCTTTATAAATAACAGATAATAATAAAATAAATAATAAAATTATGAGTTTAAGACCAAATGTCCATGTTTTGCTCCCATTGTTTGTGAAGATCTGCCATTTCCCACCCAATGTTGCCAGGTGGCAATCCTATTTCCTAGAAAAATAAAGTTTTCAGTTCATACATTTTTGCAAACTTTGTTATTTCAAAATATCTTATTTCAGTGTTTCAGCCTGCTTTTTCAATAAATAATTGAAACTAAAATAACTAATTCATATGCAGTTTAATAACTTGTGACCTTCATAGTCTGCACACGTGGCATTTTTTTTGCATTTTGCTCTTTCTAGTTCTCTATATCAAAATAGACAGTTTGATTTTTTAAATATTATCCAACCATCAAAATGACCATTTTCATTTTATTCAATTGATGTTTTATGCATCTACATTTTCAGTCTGACTACATTTAGAGGGATGTAGCCAGGGCAGGATTTGCATTTCTGGAACCCCTAGATACAAGCTCCTTAGCCACCACTGGATGAATGAACTCATCTGCATCTCTATTTTCCTACACCATCGTGTTGCTCCACTAGCAGCTGTAGACCTAACAAATAACTTCTAATATATATATAAAACCTAATATATATATATATATATATATATATATATATATATATATATATATAGAGCATATATATATATATATATATATATATATACAGCAAAGCCTTTGTGGGCACATTTGCATGTCCCTGCCCAGGTTCCCAGAATGCAGTGTAATAACTGTATTTCTCAATTGTGATAAGGAAACAGTTTTGTAACTTGTTTTAGACATTCAAATGTGAACACAAATGTACTATTTATATACCGTACTACTGCATGGTGGAGGGCTTCTATCTCTCTTTTGCCCAGCATAAATTATATATATATATATATATATATATATATATATATATATATATATATATATATATATAAAATTCTAATATGCATCCTCTTATATCTCTTCTCTTGCCTCTCCCAAAACTGTCCTCTTTGCTCTCTTAATTACTTTCTTATTTCCTCCTCTCTTGTCACCTCCTCTCACTCCTGTCTTCAGGACTTTTCTTGTGTTGCCCCTAATCTTTGAAACTACTTGCCTCCCTTGACTAGACTACCGTCCTGCCTAAAATCTTTCAAAACCTCACTAAAAACTCATCTCTAAAGAAGCCTATCACCTAATGGATGGCTACCTTGTCATGATGAAGGGGCTTGTGGACTTCGATGAAGCTATGAGCTATACCATGTAGGGTCAGCCAAGATGGGCAGTTCCTGGCAGAGAGGTCAGACAAATCGAGGTTCACTGGAGAAGGAACTGGCAACCCACTCCAGTATCTTTGATAAGAAAACTTTATGGACAGGCACAACCAGAGACATAATGATATGGCCCAAAATATGAGCCCCTCAGGTCAGAAGGTCAAAGCCTATCGTATTACTGAGGAAGAGCAGATGGCAAGTACAAGTAACATCAGATCTAATGAAGTGGTCGGGCCAAAGCCGAAAGGACACCCAGCTGCGGATGTGTCTGGAGGAGAAGGAAAGTCTGATGCTGCAAAGATCAATTCAGAATAGGAACCTGAAATGTTAGAACTATGAACCAAGGCAAACTAGATGTGGTCAAGAATGAAATGACAAGGTTAAACATTGATATCCTGGGAATTTGGAGAACTTAATTGAACTGGAATGGGACATTTCACATCAGACAACCACCAGATCTTCTACTGTGTTCAAGAATCCTGCAGAAGAAATCAAAGAGTGTCCAAAGTAGTGCTCGGTTACAACCCAATAAATGACAGAATGATTTCAATTTGAATTCAAGGCAAGACATTTAATATCACAGTGATCCAAGTCTATGCTCCAACCACGGATGCTGAAGAGGCTGAAGTTGTCCAGTTCTACGAAGACATTCAAAATGTCATAGATATAACACCAAGAAAAGATGTTACTATCATCATAGAAGATTGGAATGCTAAAGTAGGGAACCAATTGATGCCTGGAATAACTGGCAAATTGGGCCTTGGAGTACAAAATGAAGCAGGTCAGAAATAAGTAGAATTCTGTCAAGATAATTCTCTGGTCATAGCAAACACCCTCTTCCAACAGCCTCCGAGACGACTCTACACATGGACATTACCAGATGGACAACATAGAAATCCAATATACTTTGTAGCTAAATATGGAGGAGCTCTATACAGTGAGCAAAAACACAACCTGGGGCTGACTGCAGCTCAGACCATGAGCTTCTTATTGTAAAGTTGAAAACTAAACTGAACAAAAGAGGGAAAACCATTAGACCAAGTAGATACAAAATAAATAATATCCCTTGTGAATATGCAGTAAAGAATATATTTAATGAACTAGACATGGAAGATAGAATGTCTGAAGAACTTTGGACCAAAGTTTGCAACATAATCCAGAAAACAGCAACAAAGAATATCCCTAAAAGAAAGAAAGTAAGAAGTCAAACTGGCTGTCTGATGAGGCTTTGAAAGTAGCCCAGGAAAGAAGGAAAGTGAAAGGTAGTAGAGATAAGAAAAGATTTGTCCAACTGAATGCAGAATTCCAGAGTATAGCAAGAAGAGACAAGGAGACATTCTACAATGAGCGATGTAAAGAGATTGAAGAAGATAACCAAATGGGTCAATCAAGAGATCTCTTCAAAAAAATTGGGAACCTTAGAGGGCACCTTTCATGCAAAAGTGGGTGTGATAAAAAACAAAAATGCTAGGGACTTAACAGAAGAAGATCAGATAAAGAAGAGGTGACAGGAATACACTGAAGATCTATACAGGAAGGATCTAAACAGCAGTGATGACCTCAATAATTTGTCCAATGAATTGGAGCCAGACATTTTGGAGAATTAAGTGAGATGGGCCCTAGGACGTCTTGCTGATAATAAAGCTGCAGGAGGTGATGGAATCCCAATTGAACTTCAAATTTCTACAGGATGATGCTGTAAAAGTGTTACTTGCCTTATGCCATCACATTCGGAAAACTCAACAATGTCCAATAGACTGGAAAAGGTCAGTCTACATCCCAATCCCAAAAAGGGCAGTGCCAAAGAGTGCTCCAATTATCGAACAATTGCACTAATTTCACATGCCAACAAGGTAATGCTTAAGATTCTACACGCTTGACTCCAGGGACTACCAGATGTGCAAGTCGGGTTCTGCAGAGGAAGAGGCACATGAGATCAAATTGCCATAATCTGCTGGATAATAGAGAAAGCAAGAGAGTTCCATAAAAAACATTTACTTCTGCTTCATAGACTATTCTAAAGCCTTTGACTGTGTGGATCACAACAAAATGGGGCATAAAGTTAAAGATATGAGTGAACCAGATCATCTCATCCTCCTTCTAAAGAATCTGTATGTCGACCAAGAAGCCACGGTCAGAACCAAACATGGGACAACAGAATGGTTCAAAATCGGAAAAGGAGTGTGACAAGGTTGTATATTGTTACCTTATTTATTCAACTTACAGTGGGGGGGGGGGGGGGGGAGTATTTGATCCCCGGCTGATTTTGAACGTTTGTTCACTAACAAAGAAATGATCAGTCTATTATTTTAATGGTAGGTGTATTTTAACAGTGAGAGACAGAATAACAAAAAAACAAAACAAGAAAAACTCATGTCAAAAAAGTTATAAATTGATTTGCAGGTCAGTGAGGGAAATAAGTATTTGATCCCCTACCAATCAGCAAGATTTCTGGCTCCCAGGTAACTTTTATACAGGTAATGAGCTGAGATTAGGAACACTCGCTTAAAGGGAGTGCCGCAAATCTCAGCTCATTACCTGTAGAAAAGACACCTGTCCACAGAAGCAATTAATCAATTAGATTCCAAACTCTACACCATGGCCAAGACCAAAGAGCTGTGCAAGGATGTCAGGGGCTAGATTTTAGACCTACACAAGTTTTGAATGGGCTACAAGACCATCGCCAAGCAGCTTGGTGAGAAGGTGACAACAGTTGGTGAAATTATTTGCAAATTGAAGAAACACAAAATAACTGCCAGTCTCCCTCGGTCTGATGCTCCATGCAAGATCTCACCTTGTGGGGTTTCAATGATCATGAGAATGGTGAGGAATCAGCCCAGAACTATACGGGAGGATCTTGTAAATGATCTTAAGGCAGCTGAGACCATAGTCACCAAGAAATAAATTGGTAACACAATACGCCATGAAGTACTGTAATCCTGCAGTGCCCGCAAGGTCCCCCTGCTCAAGAAAGCACATGTACAGGCCCGTCTGAAGTTTGCCAATGAACATCTGAATGATTCAGCGGAGAACTGGGTGAAAGTGTTGTGGTCAGATGAGGCCAAAATCTGGCTCTTTGGCATCAACTCAACCCGTGTTTGGAGGAGGAAAATGCTCCCTTTAACCCCAAGAACACAATCCCCACCATCAAACATGGAGGTGGAAACATTATGCTTTGGGGATGTTTTTCTGCTAAGATGACAGGACAACTGCACCGCATCAAAGGGACGATGTACCATCAAATTTTGGGTGAGAACCTTCTTTTCTCAGCCAGGGCATGAAAAATTACCCAAAACACACAGCCAAGGCAACAAAGGAGTGGCTCAAGAAGAAGCACATTAAGGTCCTGGAGTGACCTAGCCAGTCTCCAGACCTTAATCCCATAGAAACACTGTGGAGGGAGCTGAAGGTTCAAGTTGTCAAACATTATCCTCAAAACCTTAATTACTTGGAGAGGATCGGCAAAGAGGAGTGGGACAAAATCTCCATTGAGACGTGTGCAAACCTGGTGGCCAACTACAAGAAACATCTGACCTCTGTGATTGCCAACAGGGATTTTGCCACCAAGTACTAAGACGAAGGGGTCAAATATTGATTTCCCTCATTGACCTGCAAATAAATGTATAACCTTTTTGACATGCGTTTTTCTTGTGTTTTTTTGTTGTTGTTGTTATTCTGTCTCTCACTGTTAAAATACATCTACCATTAAAATTATAGACTGATCATTTCTTTGTCAGTGGAGAAACATTGAAATTTAGCAGGGGATCAAATACTCCCCCCCCCCCCCACTGTATATGCAGAATACATCATGCGTAAGGCTGGACTGGTTGAATCCAAAGCCGGAATCAATATTGCTGGAAGGAGTATCAACAACCTCAGATACGCCGATGATACTACTCCGATGGCTGAATGAGAGGAGGAACTAAATGACTTATTGATGAGGGTAAAATAAAAAAGTGCAAAAGTTGGCCTGCTGCTCAACATTAAAAAGACGACGATCATGGCAAACAGCAATCTCACTTGCTGGCAAATAGACGGGGAAGAAGTGGAGGTAGTGACAGATTTTATTTTCCATGGATCCAAGATCTCTGCAGATGGTGACTGTAGTCATGAAATTAAAAGACGTTTGCTTCTGGGGAGGAAAGGTATGGCAAACTTGGACAAGCTTGTAAAAAGTAAAGGTATTAAAGGTCTGCATAGTAGGAACTATGGTTTCCCCAATAGTAACATACGGATGTGAGAGCTGAACCATAAAGAAATCTGAGCGCCGTAGAATTGACAGCCTTAATATGTGCAATATATTGTATCTCATATTTCTATACTTCACCCGTACCCTTGAATTTTGTATCTTATTTGGTTCTTTAGAGAAAGCACTTTATATACTTGTTTTAAACTCAATAACAGGACCTTCCTTACTTCTATAATTGTTTTTGACTTTTATCTACTTTGCAGAATATGTTGGTGCTTTACAAATTAAGGTTATTAATAATAATAATAATAATAATAAATATATATATATATATATATATATATATATATGTATATATATATATACAGTATATATCACAATAAGACGGTGTTGAGATTACATACCCTCTAGTTTAACAGCGTTCAAGCGCTCACTATCAAATAATTTAAATAATATATGAAAAATAATCATACTATATATAACAAATAATAATAATAATAAATTAACCAATATCTTCGTATTGATCAGAGCTAATTATAATACTGACATCAATATCCATAAATAATAAATGGTATATATATATATATATATATATATATACTAAAAAATGACGGCAACAAAATTGTAATGCAGGTAATTCTGTTTGGTGGAGATGCGCGGTGTGGTTTATTGTGGTTTTTTTTGTTTGTTTTTGTGTCTATTTGTTTTTATTTTGTAATTAAATAATTAATACATTAATAAAAGAATATACTTTACCTATTTGGAAGTAATATATGCAGGAAGCATTATGCTGAAGAGCTGACAATCTGTTTTGCTGTTCCTGCAGCATATAATGTAGGTTTGCAATGTTGTGGAGCTCAGGTGTAAGTGTCAGCAGTGTGTAGTGTAAATAGGCTGCGTGCGCAAGGGGAAGCCGTTAGGGTAGCTGTGTACTTCCGCATTGTGTAAGTTAGTGTTGTAAAATGGCGGCTAATGTGTCTGTGCTAGGCGGCTGTGTATGATGTAGCGTCCTTGCTAATGGTGTATCTTGTACCTCATATGGCTTTTTGGAAAATCTGTATGTGCTTGGTGGTGTTTTGCGTGTTTAGGGTCCTGTAGCGTCGTTTTCGTTTTTTTCGGGGCCCATTTTTTCTCTCTTAGGGGATTTTCGTGTGTGTAAACTCTTGAATTTGTACTTAAATTGAGGTGTAACTTCACTTGCAGAGGTCCTGGGTGCCCCCCCCCCCCCCCCCCTTGCTGTGGGTAAGCTTTTTATGTATTTGTTGTGTGTATCTATTGTGTTTTTAATGTTTTTATGTGCGTGCGGTTCGGATGTTAAGGTCGTATTTTTGCAAGCTTGTAATGTTTTTTTTTCTAAGTCCCACGGATCGTATTTGTGGATGGTAAGTCCTATATTCTTAGGAGACAACGTCGATTAAAAACTCTTTAAAAACCAAGGGAATAGGAAATGATTCCTTAAAAACATTTAATATTGAATCCCTTATTTTTTACACTTGTGATAAGTGAATTATTAATCTTTGACGGATCAGTTTAAATGATCTTATTTCCTCATATCTTATCTTAGTAAGTGTTTAATTGATGTTAGGTTTTACCAATATAAAGATCAGAACCTCTTTGGTAGGAAATTGGCCCTTTATACATTTTACAAGATGAAAAATATGAAGGAACTAGCGACTTGCCCGTCAAAAAATGACGGCAATGAGATGTGTATGTTTGTGAAGTTGTTTAGTTATTAATATACATATTGAATTGTAAGGTAGGTAATGTTGTTTTGTGTGTACTACTAAAATATATAATCCAAATGAATAAATGAATATACTTGACCTATTTGTATGCATTGTGTTGAAGATCTGTGAACCTTGTTTGATGTTGCTGCAGCATTAGTGGTGTGGAGCTGCTGTATAAGCATGCTGAATGTGTGCAGTGTAACACTGTGCGTGCGCGAGACCAAACCGTTAGCGTAGTCGTGTACTTCCGCATTGGTGTAAAATGGCGAGTAATGTGTGGTATAGGTCTGTATCGGAATATCCGTAGGTGTTTTGTGGTGTTTTGCGAGTTTAGAGTGCTGTAGCCTCGTTTTCGTTTTGTTCGGCGGCCATTTTTTCTGTCGCTTAGATTTTTTTTTAGTCTCTAAACTGTTTTCTTTCGAGTAAAATCGAGGTGTAAGTTGCATTTTTGAGGTCCTGGGTGCTCCCTCTTGGTGTAGGTAAGTTTTTTATGTATGTGCTGTGTGTATGTATTGTGTTTTAAATGTTTGTATGTCGGCGTGTTGCGTCCGATGTTTGCGAGGTCGTAATGTGTGGTAACGTGTTTCGTACGTTGTTTGCGTGCCTCGTAAAATTTAGCGAGTGTCGTAATTTGTGTGTCGTGTTTTTTGAGTAGCGACGTGAATTTTGCGAGGGTTTGAGGCCCTTGCCCAGTGACCTCGCCAGCAACTGAGTCCCTCGCTTCGCGAGGGGCCTCAGTTGCTGGCATGGAGCGCCTTCGGCGCTCCATGCCAGCAACTGAGGCCCTTGCCCAGTGACCTCGCCAGCAACTGAGGCCCTCGCTTCGCGAGGGGCCTCAGTTGCTGACATGGAGCGCCTTCGGCGCTCCATGCCAGCAACTGAGACCCGTGCCCAGTGACCTCGCCAGCAACTGAGGCCCTTGCCCAGTGACCTCGCTACGCGAGGGCCGCGGCTCGCTGCGCGAGGGCCGCGGCTCGCTTCGCGAGCCCGCAAGCGTGAGCAACGACTCGTACGCTCACAACTATATATGTGATATGCATATCTAAATATTGATAGAGAAGATCAAGACATATTTATGGATATGATGGCATTAATAGAAGAAAATGAGAATGGAACCATAACAGAACAGGGGGCACCAAAAATATGGGAAAAAAAGAGCAAATTTACTCCCCAAATTAATGACTACCCAAACAAAAGTGTATTTGTACAACAGGTAACTAAAGAACTTGAAAAACTATACACACAGAAACAAAGATCAACTTATAATTTAAGTATGAAGGAAAATAGGGCTTTAAAGAAACTCTAAGACTGTAAAACTTTACAAATAAAACCAGCAGACAAAGGAGGGAACATAGTGATAATGACTAATGAGGATTATCAAAAAATGTGTGAAAGGATCCTAAAAGATAAATCAACTTATGAAATATTGAGAGGAGATCCTACCTGCACTTATAAACAAGAACTTAAACTAATCCTGGAAAAAGCTCTGATGGAAGGAATAATAAACAACAATACACATGACTATTTGTTACCAAAGAATCCAACCATCCCGACATTGTATGCCCTCCCAAAAGTGCATAAAAGGGTATCTCCTATGCCCGACAGACCAATTGTATCAGGGAACAATAATCTATCTGAAAATATAAGTAAGTTCCTGGACCATCATCTTAGAAACTTAGTTACAGGCCTTCCCTCATACATTAAAGATACTACAGATATACTAAGACAACTAGAAGACATAGTAGTACCTGCTGAAACATGGCTTGTAAGTATAGATGTGGAAGCCCTATATAGTTCCATACCCCATACACAGGGTATTGAGGCTGTGTTTTTTTTTCTAAGAACAAAAGGAACAAAAGTTGAACAATTTAATGAGTTCCTGTTAACCGTATTAGAATTCATACTAACAAAAAATTATTTTATCTTTACACTTTAGATTAAGGGCACAGCAATGGGGACATCATGTGCCCCTAATTATGCAAATCTTTTCTTAGGGTGGTGGGAAGAGAGATGTGTTTTTGAAGATTCTATGAATAATATTATGGTTAACATATTAATGTGGAGACGGTTCATAGACGATATTATAATTTTCGGGACTGGAACCAAAGGAGAACTGTCTCTCTTCATACACTCTCAACAAGAACACCCTAGGATTAAAATTTACATATGAAATAAACCAAACTGAATTGGCCTTTTTGGACTTGAAAATAATAAAGGATGAAATGGGAAATATCAGTACCACAACATACAGAAAAGAAACAGAGTCTAACAGTTTACTAGAGTGGTCAAGCCAACACTATGGACCACAAAAAAGAGGCATACGTAAAGGTATGCGCAGGAATTGTAGTGATGACATCTCCTTCAAATTTGAGGCTGATAAACTCAGGAAACGATTCAAAAGTAGAGGATACACGAATAAATGTCTTAAAAGAGCATATCAATATGCTCAAAATACCAAAGAACAGATTAATTAAATACAAAAATAAAATATGCACCAAGTCAGTGACAACCTGATACACAAGAAGAAATAATCTCAAATGAGGAAAGGGAGATAATATGGTGTATACTCACATATGGACATAACTCAGAGGAAATTAAAGATATTTTCTCTAAGTTCTGGTATTTACTGACAGCAGATGAAGATCTTAAGACTAAGATTACCCAATATAGTTCAATAACCTACAGACGGAGCCCTAACTTAAAAGATCTGTTAGTACATAGCCATTTCCAACAAGATAAACAAAAGGAAAAAACATGGCTGAAACCCCTAACAGGGTGTTACAAATGTGGACGATGTAAATACTGCAATTTCATAAAACCAAGTAAAGAATTCATTCATCCAATAACGGGTAAAAAATACCTCATAAAAGATTTTTATAACTGTAAAACAAAAGGAGTCATATATGTAGTACAATGCACCTGTACCAGGATCTACGTCGGAAAAACGAGCAGAGAGCTCAGACGTAGAATGGGAGAGCATATTTGCTCAATCATAAATTAATATGATACACCAATTGCACAACATGTAAAATTAAAACATAAAAAAGACACATCTGTCTTAAAATTCTGTGTAATAGATGGAGCCAGACTGGGCCCAAGAAAAGGGGATCTAGATACTATACTACTCAAGAAGGAATCAAAATGGATCTATGAGTTACAGGCACAAACACCAAGAGGACTCAATGAGGGATTCTCATTTAGTGCATTCCTATAAATCTCTATAATGGCGTCATAGAGCATTTAAAATATGTCTAATAGCTTCATCTAATATTAAAAACGTATTCAAAAAATAAAATCAAAATTTAAACATCACCCAAGATACATTTATAACTATCTTTTAAAGGACTCAGTTGGAAAACTGAGAAATGATTACATAATAACTGTGTGGACTACTTTGAAATAAAGTTTACAATCTGAGGATATATGAACCTTATAGTTCTTTTCTTCTATGATATAGTAATAAGAACAAAGATATAGGAAGGATACACTTAAAAAACTATTGCACAAATGCACTGAAAGATCACGACCGCCAATAAGAATAAAGATTAATGTAATGAATACTAAAAGTACTGTCAGTATTCTCATACAGCACAATAATTTAAACTCTCACAGGAAAGTACAGCACTACTGATGTATATAAATATGAGCACCATTATGTTGTTGTTATTTTTGAACATATCTTATCACAAATATATGTATATATAATTTTGAAGGTGTATTCACTATATAAATATGCATGGACTGAACATTTAAGATGACTATAGCAATGGTACTATTATGCTGTTTGTTATCTTTGAATATATTAATTATAAAACATATATATATATATATATATATATATGTCTAAATATGTATCCACAATATAAATATGCAAGGATTAAAAATCTAAGATGTCCACAGCAATAGTAATCATTCCCCCCCTCTTTGTTTCCATCTTATAAAAGGGGTGGGAAATACAAAATAATACATATACAAATCCTAGATGGAACTTGGAATCGCTATTTGATATTAAATACTTCTATAACGTAAGAAAATAAGGCAGAAAAATAAACTAAGTTCGTCATCCCATATCTATACATGCCCTTCTCACTTGGTGAGAGTTAAAGGGTAACCATAACAACCATTACGCTATAAATAGGAGGACCCATCGAGGTCTTCGCCCTTCCCTTAGAAAAAGTCACGCCCACGTGACGAAACGTGCGTCAGGGTTGCGTCTGACGTCAGACGCTTATACTGTGAATAGGTAGCGCTTCCAGCACAGCTCCGTGATTTAGGAGTTCATAGTCACCCTTCTTGTGCACTAATTTTCAGTACATGGGAGAGCCTGGTACTACATAGGAGGAATCTGTTAAATGGCGAACGCATTTAATGAACTAAAAACCACTAGATGTTAAATAAGTGATATTAATGAGGTACCCGGAAATGGGGGCTATAAGAAACGCCATAGACATAACAGAGGGATGGAAGTGTGGGGAATCTAGCTAAAGATCTATCTCCCTATAAAACTTCTATATTAAAACAACCTCCAATATGAAATCACTATAAGAACTGGAATTATCACATGAAATATACCAGACAAACAAATACAGTTTAAATAACTGACATAGATATTCTAATGGCACTTTGATTATAAAATAACACCAAGTGTGCTAGATATGCAAACAACCAAATTGTATAAGGTGGAATACATATCTAAAAAAATGTAAAGTGTCAGGACACCAGGATGCAAATACAATATCTCCAATATTGATAAAGAGAGATATATGCTTGAAAGTCTGGAAGCCAAACCTAACATAAATTAAACACTTACTAAGATAAGGTATGAGGAAATAAGATCATTTGAACTGATCCCTCAAGGATTAATAATTCACTTATCATAAGTGTAAAAAATAAGGGATTCGATATTAAATGTTTTTAAGGTATCATTTCCTATTCCCTTGGTTTTTAAAGAGTTTTTAATCGACGTTGTCTCCTAAGAATATAAATAAAACTTTATTATTTTGTTTTCTTTAGTTCTTTATTGAATATATGTGAAATAGGTGTTATGCACCAAAAGAAAGAAGCTCCACTTCCCAGTGCTAACATATCTGGATGGTAAGTCCGTAAATTTTCCGGTGTAAGTCCCGCCTGCGGCTGATTACAGCCGACTTGGGAGCCTTCACCTCCACAAATGCGTCCCCTCGCTTCGCAAGGGTCCGCATTTGCGTGCCGAAAGTCGTAGGGGGTCGTAGGGATGAGCGCCTACAGCGCTCATCACCAGCGCAAGGAGCGCCTTTGGTGCTCCTTGCCAGCAACTGCGGCCCTTGCTTTGCGAGGGCCACAGTTTCTGCAGGCTTGCTACTCGAACCAGCAGCGTTAGCAACAGCCGTATTGCTCACAACTATATATGTGATATATATATATATATATATATATATATATTAATAAAACGCACTAGGTACACAGAGTCTATTTCAATCACTTAGCTGAAAAAACATGCTGCTGTATATCCCACAGATTTGTGTATAGAAATAGTAAGTGTCCAAATAAGGACAATCTTCTCTGGTCATCAATAGGTTAAAGTCCTGCCTGCTGCTCCATCTAATGCCTTGTGCAAAAGAATAGGAAAGTGAAAAGACCCTGTCCTAGTATAGTATAGATTTAATAGACATGTTAAAAGTATTAAAAATGCAAGAGTTTGAAACTCATAAAATAGAGTCCACAAGTGACAGTCCTTATAAATGGAGACTTCTCAAGTATAACTCTCTGAAGACACTGCCCATAAATATAACACAATAAATGGGTACCAAACGTAGGGCTAATTATACCACAGACCCAAAGAACGAACAGACGTCTAATATATATATATATATATATATATATATATATAATGTAAAACCCCTATCTCTTTGAGAAAGGATTAGCTTATATACCACAACAAGAGGTAACATTCAAGTACAGTATCTATTCTGATCTTATGAAAAGATCTTAGATCTATTGTCACAAAAGTTCTGAACAGTTCAAGCAATCAAAACTTCTTAAATCTCGTCACTACTTCCAGGCATGTAGAGGTGATCCCGATTCTGAAAGTGTGTATTTTTAGGTTTTGTATTATTTAAATACATGTGTACTGTAGGCACTATGGAAACTAAATAATTAATTTCATTTTGAGACTAATACCTTTTAACAAAATAATAAAAAATGGGAATATACATTTTGTGATTTAACGGATGAGCAAATGCAATAATGCATATTTTTTTAGATATTTTAATAACAGTTCAGCTTCATTCAAGTTATGTATGGAAAATTATTTTTTATCTCAATTTCATAAAAATTATTATTTGTCTGAATTTCAGGAGATCAACTAAAACACAATAATGCCCCAAAGTTTACATTTCTACAAAAATAATAAAAATACTTCATTTTGAAATTATGTTCTTGACACTTTTTGAAAAACAAATCCTATTATATGTTAGAGATGATGTGATCAGGCTGGAATGAGAGCTCATATAGGAGAACTTCCCACCATATGTATAGTAATATAATCCTTCTGGGTGATGTTAAGGTGCATAATGAGACATTACACTGAATATTTGGACATTCCTTCATTACCTTTCCTAGACAAGTTAGTGACCCATATGTTGACTGCCGCACAGTGTTGCATGGCAGCAAAGAATTCCTGCCATTTGATGCTTGAGTGCAGTTCCAGAATGTAAAAGGGAATTGAGGGGCTTGTGAGTGGTCTGTGCGAATATTAATTTACCTGGTCCTTTTCAAAGTTTTTTCCAGACAGCAGTATGTTTTTTTGTTCAGTTAGCTATTATAATTAAAAATACTAATAAAAATGTTTCAGAATGTGAGATAAATAAATTATTATAAAGTATAAATTAATTCTCAAATATAAAATTATCTATCCACTGTATATATCCATCTATATATCAATCTATCTTTTTATCTATCTCCAATTTTATATATATAATTGTTAATGGTTCACATATTTTAGTATTCTATATAATTGGAGGTAAATGGCAAAAAAATTACCCAAAAGCACATCATTTTTTATAAAATCGTTTAAGAAATCTATTTCAGTTAAAATATTGAAGTGAAATTCAATGAACTATTCTATTAAAATGCTATCGATCATATTAAATATGACATATTTATTATTTATCAGTATCAATAAAGTTCTCAGTGATTGCAATTCTGTAAGGATATATAATACATACCATACTTATATTTGGAAATTATGTATATCTGTAATGGCTAATGAATAACAAGTTGAATGCAGGAATTCATAGCATTACTGTGAGCTCAGTCATTCAACTTCTGGGGAAGATAAATATATGCACACTGTCATTTATATACTACAAATGGGAGTAAAGTAGTAATAGATACTAATAATCTGGCTATTTCATTAAATACTGCACCACAATATCTAAAAATATTACATATATTAGGGCCACAGATAAGTGAAAGGTATATATACGTTTCCTGGATTTCAAATGTTTGGTAAGAAACAGGCAGTGATTATGAGAAAATGATGTGTTATATAGAAAAGTTCAGACTACTTTCAAAAATATAGGCAGGAACGTACAGTCCCGCTTTGCACACCCACAGGGAGCTTACATAACCAAGTACACTGAAGATAGCAGCCATGTACAGAGTTTGACCTTTCTGTTAGAGACCACATGTAGTACCTGCTCCAGGGTGGAATCCCATGGTTGGGTGGGGATAGGGCTCACAGCTGAATCAGAGCACAATAGCAAGACAAAATAAACAATGAATATGAATGTGATAGTCATTGTTTCAATATATGTATGTCAACTGTATATAGTGTATGGTGCTCCATGCAAGAGGAGGGATCTTCAACTAAATAGTAAACAGGAGACTGCGAGAGAGGCTTATTGGGAAATCTTAAAAGCACAATTTATTGGGCGCCCCAAAAAAGTTTATAACTCCAATGAATTGTATTTTTAGGACTTCATGATGAATCTTTTATTGAACTCTCACATTTTTACTATTCACACTATATACACATTTCATATCATATACACAGTTTATCTGTAGTACTCCATTAGTGTTGCATGGGCTAATTAATATGAAATGTAATATACATATGTGTGGCAGGGGCACTCAAGATTGTCTGATGGCTGTTGAGAAAATCAGACTTTCCTATGATCCAGTTGTTTATACTTGTAGTGACCTATGCAGGCTCATGAATGACTAGTTTAAGGGGCAATTGCCTCATCGCCCCATTGGCAAGCCCTTGGTTCAAACTGTTACTGAAATTTGCAAGAGTAAGTTTCACGCAGCAACATTTCCTCCACCTTCTGGAGAAGATTTAGGCAGTATTCTGGTAAATCTTTCCAAGCAGGTGAAATACAACTTGACAGCACAATGAATTTGGAATTTGTTTGTATTATATTTGTGCAAGTTAGAATTGGCAAATAATCCTGAGAATCTGGTATTAGTTTAGAAGTGTCTGCCCATTTCTTTGCTGTGATGTTAAACAGCAAAAGCTAGACATGACTGCACATGGAACACATATGTTGAGGCTGCTAGGGTAACAGTTCTTACAAATCAGAATGATTTTTTTATGGGCTAATATTATTTGTTCAAATATACAATTCAAGAAACATTGTAATCACATTTTTTACAATCTGATTTTTAAATGTTTTTGAAAAGAAAAAAATACTCTCTTCCATTTTTTTATTTGCAATAATTTATTACCATGGGCTTCTATTGCTATTGTATGCTGCCCGTTACAGTTACCTTTTCAACTGGATATGTCCATGAAGGATCATGGAGGGTTCCCTGTTTTTAATACTAAAATAAACTACCTACGTTTTTATTTGTACATTTAAACATCACTTTATTTGCAAGTGTTTAAAGCTCTTTCTTTACTCACTGAAACCTTCCAAACAGTCCTTGGAATGGTCCATGCTACAACAGCCATGATGAGGAAGCAGCCTGTAATAAAGTACTGTGGTACTTACTTCTCTTTCTTCTTCAAAGGAGCCTAGTTCAGTTTACCCCAAAGAAATCCCTTCCCTGGACCAGCACAAGATGGACATGACATTCCTGGGCATTGTTGTTTCCTGCCCAGGACTACCCCTGTGATAGCCTTGGTTTCCTTGTTTGGACTGCTAGGATGTTGTGGTTCATATGCTGTGATCCAGTTGGTGTTTGCAAGGACAGGTCTAAGAGGCCGACTGTGAAATTAACACATTGGGGCCCTTCAGCATTGATGACCTCCTGCTGGCCTTCCTACCTTAAAGGTATATGCAAGTGAGCTGGGTTATTAATGCACCTGATAGAGAAGAATTTATAGTGTCTTAATAAAATTGTTTGCATGAAAAAATTCCAAAGTAAACAGTTAACCTGTTAGCATGAAGTTTGCTGAATTTCTTGCATTTGCAAACTGTTTTCTCTCAATGTTGACACCCCTGAAATTACCCGGGAATATTAGCATAAGTAATACATTGTATCATTTTGGTCTGGGGATTGTGCAGGCATGCTCAATTAGCAACTGAAGTCTGCCCTACTGTGGGAAGTCACAGACACTTCCCTTTTCTTTAGCCAATCAGCAGCTTTTATACTGGGTACATTTTTTTAAATGAAGTTCCCGTTATGCCAGTGCCATTGCAGGGGGTGTCTACATCACCCCCAGCACATTTTTTTTTTTTCATAGCCCACCTTACTTGCATATAACTTTAATTACGTTACCTATTGTTACTATGCACCAAAACTAATTAAATTACTGAAACCCTTTTGAGTTCCCATTTATATAAGTCCCTGTGTGTTTCATTATATGGCATTGGCTCTTTTGAAAGTATTCAATCATGCCAACTGTATTTCTGAGGGGTAGGAAATAGCTTTTTAAACACTTTGACGGAAATTTCAGAACTTCATTCCCGTTGTCCACAGATCCTAGCACTGATTATTACGGTATTATTTTCCTATATTTGTAATGCGTCAATAAATTCTGTAGCGCTATACAAGGGTTAAGTACAACAAAAATACAAAATGGAGGGCACTGTCTTTGGGCTTAAAATCTTACATGCAAACCACTTTTTCCAAAGCATCTTGCAAGACTGAAAACTTGCAGACTTTAAATCTAAAGGAACCCACACAGGAGAGAATCTATACTCTGTGTTACATATTTCAAACATATGTATTTTTCTCATTATACAGTGATACTTTAAAATTAATTGTGGATTAATGGATTAACATAAACAAAAATATTTCCTCAAATTATTTGAAATATTTATTTTAAGGAAAAACTTTTTGGAGATGGTAATCAGCAAGTTTAAATAAAATCCTGAAACTATTTGACATTCAATTATGCTGAAAATTTAAATGTAAGTAACATACTATATGTAAATATTAAACTAGAACCATGTATTGCATCATTAAAATAATCTGTTGAATATACCAATGTAATAAAATAAATCATATGCCTCGCCACTAGATTATACCTAGCAAAAAATTGGAAAAATGCAATTCTCAAATTATAATTTCTGCTCAAGTAAAATATAATATTAACAAAATTATGTTTTTTTGATCCCAAGGATCAAAGTATAATTAGTAGCCTTTTATTATTCTCCGGATGTTCTTCTTGTTCTTCTTTTACTATTCTCCCAATGTTCTTCTTGTTTTTGTTATATATTAATAAAAAGGAAATACACACATACTATATATATATATATATATATATATATATATATATATATATTTATAGATAGATAGACAGATATAGATTATATATATATATATATATATATATATATATATATATATATATATATATACATATATATTTGTGAATATATTTCTATATTTTTTAGTCAATTTAATATATTTATATATCATTTATTAATGATTTCATAACTAGATATGTTATATATTATTAATTTAAATATACTTATAAGATATTAAAATGTATTAAAGAATAAAATAATTGTGGCTTATCGTCTATACTTAGAATGAAAACTCCTAGTACAACAACTTTTAAGTTATTTTTATCCAAGGGAGTTGTTTAGCTCATGTCATCAAAAATGATCACTACTCCGCGACACATATGAATAAATGAAATGCAATATAAGTGGCTAAGCGGTGTTCAGGGAGAAGTCAACTAGAAAACAAAATGATATCAATATGTTAGGTATAAGGTAAGGTCTCCCGATAGTAATTCCTGTAAGCCTGGTATGACAGAATCCCAGCTGGAGGGATACCAGCTGGGTTTAATAATAAGTAAACCAGCTCAAATTTCTATGCAGACCAAACATGTGAGCCAGGTGCTATGATTAAACTCATTTAAAAGCTAGAGGAAAGAGACTGAAAGGGAGAGTGAGACAAAGAGAGAGAAAAGGAGAGTGTGGGAAAGAGAGAAAAAGAAGAAAGGAATACTTTTATAACAAGATATTGTGTTAACTTTTAAGACTGAAAGAAAGTGATGCAATGGCTAGTTTTTATTTAAGGTTTGGAATTATTTTATTAAAAAATAAAGTGATATTAAAAAGAAAGCATAAAAAAGGAAATAGGGGTGATCATTGCAGCCTACACTAAAACTACTTTTGATTAGTCAAAATTATGTTATATGTTGGAACTGGAGGTTCCCCTTTGCAGGTGGAAATACATTTTTGACTGTGAATGATAATTCAAGATATTTTATTTATGCTTTATTTAGTGTGAACAATTTGTTCAAAATAAGATAATTGACTTGACTTGCTCATTCCTTTTTTGATCCATCCTTTAAATGCTGTTACAACATATAATGGATTGAAATAGGGTGGGCAAGTCCAGTGCTTGAAAATAATCACATTTTAATTATATGCCTATCAGATCCAAATTAATTAATAAAATTAATGGACTAAAATTTGCTTCACTACCCCCAGGTTTACCATATTTATACCTATTTTTACATTTTCTTTCTCTTTCCTAAAATCTCTTCTCATCTACCTGTTAATGGAAACAAGATTGTATGTGGGAGTCATCATGACTGTATTTGTTATATGTCATGTCAAACTAATCTAATTCATATATATGAAGAAGATTAGGAACTACCACAAAAGTAAACCTTTAGACATGTTGTAGTGGTGTCTTGTGAGTTAAAATTCACAGTCCTCTGGAGATTTTCATTCCTAGCAGTGATGGAAAGAAGATTTCTTCTAAACGGGGACAGTGAGCCTTCAAGATGTGATATAAGAACAAGTCCAGTGTGTATTGGTAATGCCATTCCTCTTTTGTGACTTTTGTAATTTGATTTAATTGTGTGTGCTGAATTGTGAAAGATGGGAGTGAATACCGGTAATTACTTTTTATTTGTGCTATTTCTCCTGCATTGAAATATCTAGTAAATGAATAGAAAAATAAAGCCTTTCAAAACAAAAGTATTCCTTTGAAGGCCAAGTCATTTTTGACCCTTAAAGAAGGGTTCTAGTCAAATTCAGTCATTTTCAGAGGCATCAATTCAAAAGCTGACCAATGTTGCCAATATTCTATGTAATAGAATAGCCACTAAAGACCCGTCAACCACTGAAGATGGAATAAGGTTCCTAAGGTGGATGTTGGTAATATTAATAGTAACTGTGTGTCCTTTCTCTGATTCAAGAGTTATGTGTAGAATGGAAGCCATGTAACTGAACCTGTGTGACGGCTGCTATTTGATTAGTTGGATTACACCATTGGCCATATAATGGAAAATATTGCTTCCTGTCATCCAGATCCCATGCCACAGAACAGAAGTGGATCAGGTTCTTGCACTGAAAATATATTCAGGTCAAGTTCTAAGACCATGGTAACGCAGCAGGCAAATGCATCTAGGTCTCAATTAGAGACAGCAGTAACAAGAAGACATCAGGATAGGTTGCAAAAAGGTGAATGGTGGCGTTGACAATTTCGTTTTTTTGAAGCAGGCTGCGGTCCAAAATAGATAACTATCCAGAGGTCGTACACAGTGAAACAATCCAAGTTTGAACTGAATTCTAGAGCATGACCAGTAATTAATGATTGGCACGAATGAATAAAGACAAACATAGGTAGAGACCGTATGCAGAAATATCTCCATGAGATCTCAAAGTGACTGTTAAAGAAAACTTCACCTTTTAGTAAACGTGGCTGTCATAACTCAAGTTGGCCACTAGTTGTGCCTACCAGGAGGGACTGGATTGCAGTAGCAGTCATCTTGCCATGGACTTGGACCAAGTTGATCTGTGGCATATTGAAGGTGCACCAAGTGCCTTTCTGAGACTGATATACTTCCCAGCCAATGATGTCCAGGGGAGTAACAGTTCTGGGCCTAGGGGACCCACTTGTTATTGTTATATTATGTTATGTGATTTAGGGGATGAAAACTGTTGGTAGGCCATGTAAGAGAGGTGTCACCTAGCATAACCGTTAATAAAGTATAGTTACGCATAAAGCGGTTCTATGTTAGGTGCGCCTTTACGCATTGCCTCAACCAGGGGTTCACGGGGTGTTACATGTTCTATAGTATTATATTGTATTGAACTGTAGAGTGGCATGGCTGGTGAGTGATGGGAACATATATGAAAATGAGTAAGGAATGTTTCTTAGGCTAAATACCATCCCCCATGTGTGAGCAATAAGCCAGGAGCTTGCCCATATAGTCCTGAAGGTAAACACTTGAAATGATAGTAGTCAGGAACAATAGGGTCCCTTACAGACACTGAGGCACCATAACCCCAGGGGGTCTACAGGGATTCCCACTCAGAGAATCAGGGCAAAGTCCAGAGGGCAGGGAGATGTCTCTCTCTTGGGAGCTAGAGCCAAATGAATTAGTTAGCCCCACCTAGTGGGTGGACCTGGGGAGGAGTCTCATGGTTCCCACGTAGGGACCCTGCATGATTGGCCAGAGGTTATTTGGGGCTGGCTAAGGGTAGCCACTCCCCCTATCCTTGAGTGCTGTGTTTAAATATGTTGTTCCAAAATAAAACGTTGTTCATAATTTTCATCAAGACGTGGCGTGTAGATGTATTATTTACCCGGGGACATATGCTTGCAGTAAGATTCATCAGACTTACTGTCAATATTGCTCAGTCTAACCCAAGGCTGAGACATGATGTTCCTGTAATCAAAGCTACCTAGGTCCAGAGTCACCCAAATCCGGTCAACAGACCCCAGCCAGAGAGTGGGTCATGATAGTGGCCCCTTACATTCAAGAGTAGGCAGCTTAAAATTTCAGTTGATAATCTAAGTCTAGAAAGAGTCCATAGTTTAGTTTATGTTTCTGTAAACCTTTAATGTTAATAAATGATTTATTATATCCAAGGCTTGTTGTTATTTCCTTTATTTGTAATGTGCCACAGGCTCATTCTAGGCTGCAACTGCAGACCCTCGCAAAACGAGGGGACGCATTTGCGGAGGTGTAGGCTCCCACGTAGGCTGCAATGAGCCACAGGCTCATTGCAGGTCGCAACTGCGGACCCTCGCAAAGCAAGGGGACGCATTTGCGGAGGTGGAGGCTCACAACCGGTTACAAACCACCAAACAAGCGGCACTTGGAAAAAAAAACTTAACACCCAATGACTAACTACGGACTTACACAAAAATATAGGACTATAGGACTTAGAAAAAAAACATTACTGACTCGCAAAAATACGACCTTAACGGACAAACCACAAACAGCGGCAAACATTAAAAAACACACAAATACACCAAAAAAACTTTACCCACACCAAGGGGGAACACCCGGACCTCTGCAACACTGCTCAAGTCACGAATTATTTACAATTATTTACAATTATTTATTAAAACAAATTTACAAAGTTTATCCACTCGAAAATCTCCTAAGCGAGAGAAAAAATGGGCGCCGAAAAAAACGAAAACGAGGCTACACGACCCATAAAGCTGCTAAATCCCACAAAGCAAATACAGCTTTTACAAAAACCTGTACGACCTACAACATACACTATTAGCAAGGACGCTTCATCATACAAACCCGCCTACCACATACACATTCGTCGCCATTTTACAACACTAACTTACAGAATGCGGAAGTACCCAGCTACACTAACGGCTTCCCCTCGCACACGCAGCCTATTTACACTACACACTTCACACATTGCTGACTCTTACACCTTAGCTCCACAACACTAGAAAGCTACATTGTATGCTGCAGGAACAGCAAAACAGATTGTCAGCTCTTCACTACAATGCTTCCTGCATGTATTACTTACCAATAGATAAGTATATGAATTTATTAATTTAATATTTATTTAATTAGCAGCACAAAATACATATACACAAAAAAAAAAAAACCCTATCTCAATAATCGCAAAAGACATTCACTGCGCACCTCACAACGAGCGCCAACGCTGCTCATACCACACAAACTACACCACGGGACAGCCTTGCAATAAGCACAAAAAACAGATCAGCCCTGACCTTACAATGACAGCAAAAGCGCCTCTGATAAAAAAAATACAACAACCAAGAGGCTCGCAATGAGCGCCGCCGAAGGCACTCAGCACAAGCCTCGCAATCAGCGCCGAGATCTCACACCAGCATAAAAAATAATGTCTGCCCCAAACAACATTTCTTGACTTACAATTCTATTGCCGTCATTTTTTGACGGGTAAGTCGCTAGTAGATAATAATATGCTGCAATGCAATACTCGTATACATTGCTTGAACTGTACACTTGTAAAATTCTCTGATCATTTTTAATTCATCCACACAACATTTAATGTTTATACTAACAACATTTTGATTGTGATCTATTTTTTTTGTTTTTCTTAAATAAACTTTATCTAAAAATCAACTCAACTACCAATGTATTCAATAATGGAGAGTAAAAAAGGCTAATAAATAAACATTATATAAATAGACATTAATAATGTCAAGCCTGTCTGGGTGAAACCCTTCAAGTCTAAAGAAACAAGTCGAAATGCACCAGCAAAGGAATGGTCATGCAAATCAAAGATCAGGGGCCGGCAGAATCCAACCAGGTCAGCAACAATCTGGGTGATCAGCAAAGACCAGTCCAAAATGGAACAATAACTGCTGAAAAGGCACAAGCGCAACCAGAAGTACTCCCAGTCACCACAACCTACAACAGGCAATGAGAAGAAGCTTGGGCAGCAATAAGATGAGGTGTGATTGGCTAGTAGAAAGACTGGGGCTTAACAGCAACCAATCGGGAGAACAGCACCAAAAGCTAGGAGAGGAACTTCTGACTGATCTGCCTCTAGAACACATAACTTTGCCAAGCCACGAGACCTACCATGAGATCAAACCCAGGAGTGGACCCTAACAAATAACAAATCTCTCTATAAAATATGAAGAATAGTTTCCATACCTTTACAGCACCCAACTAGAGTCCTGATCAAATGTACACTCATAGATTAGGTACAGTGATTCTCAAAGCTCTCCTCAAGACCCACAGACAGGTTATGATTTCGGTTTCACACTGTTTGAATACAGATGATGAATTAGAGTCTTTTGAATGCTAATTGCTCTGCATTTGTTCACACAGTGTCACGCTGAAATTTGGTGGGTCTTGAGGAGGGGGTTCAGGAACTGCTGTTTTAGGAGATTGGAAACAAATCTCCCAATTTGGCTTTGGACAAGCCTGACTTCACAAAAGTGTATGTGCTTGAGTTATACAGATTTAAAAAAAGTGATGCCTGGGGGTGTCCCCATCAATACCTGCCGAGTTTACCAATATGTGTGTTTGAATGGAGAGTATATTTTCTATGTAGTAGCTGGCTGTAGTGTATTAATGTAAGGATTTCCTTTGATCTATAATTTATTGTTTAAGTGTGATCTCCTGTGAGCTCATAGAGAATTACATTTATTCATCATCTGTAATTTATTTATTATTTTATTTGTCTTAATCTCTAAAATGCATCTGAAATATGCAAACACTTGAGCAGTTAACAGATTTCAGAACAGTTTTCAGAAGATTCACTCATCTGTCTTCTCTTCCGTCAGTGCTAAAGGACCACTGCACAATAAAAACTAAGGGTAAACCGAAATGGAAAAAGGCATATGGGTTGTTTTTTTATTAGAAAAAAATAACTATTGATATTGTTGTTGGCATATCTGGAGAGTAATGGTTGCATTTCCTGAAGCAAGGAGACTACTTCTGGGCTAGTGAGGGGAAAGGGATGTGGTGTCAATTTCAGTATAATTCAAATATCTTAACAAAGGGTCTCTATCCCCTGCTACCCCACCTTTCCACTGATAGCTACAAAACACAACCTCATAATCCAGTTGTGAGGAAGTGATGTAACAAACATCAAATGGATTCCTAAAATTATAAATAGAGACTTAAAAAAATCAGATTTTCCCATATATACAGTATATTGTTAGTTGGTCACAAACACATCAGTATGGAAACTGCTGCAGTACTTAATAGACATTAGTTCTAGCTTAGCACCAGGCAAGTCAAGGGGATCCACAACAGAGAAGCATGATCATCTAAAAGGGACAGCTTCTCATATGGCCATCCAAGCAATGAGTTATGTATAAGTGTAGTTATGTGATTTTGGGCCATATTAAATTCCAAGCCAGTAACTCCAACATGAAGCTTGCAATGGCGGGAGGCTTGAAGTTTGGCCGAGTTACGGTACTATTAAATTAGAAAGCCTGCGAGCTACGAGCTGGGGACATAAAACCGTAAACCATTTGTCGGCCGTTGGATTTGCAGGTTAGAACGTAATCAATTAAGCAAACCCGTAGTTCCGGGTTTAGTTGGAGCCAATGGAAACAGAGATCGACAACAATGTGTCACAGAGACATGGAGGATGGATTTCAAAGTTTTACGGGGTTCAATTACGAGTTACGATCAAACCCACATTCCAGTCATAATGCTATATTAATAGGGCCGCAAATATGTTATTCTATCACATGCGAGTTATAGTATATGTATTAACACACTGATTGCTGGGATCGATATAACACAAAAATTATACATGAAATCAAGTATTTTTGTGGACCGATTTGCAGGCTTGAGAATGTTGTGCTATTAATTCTAAGACCTAACATCACTTTCATATTAGTACAGTAGTGTGTTTTTATTAGCTTGCCAAGTGCTATGTATTGGACTTTACCCCCCTTGCAGGTCCTCTTGAGCAAACATTAGCCTTTGGGCTCAATTTGCATGTTACGGGCTTGCTCGCTAGTGACTTTGTTGCAATGTAATAGCTAAATTGAAAACGTAGCGGTTACGGCTTGACGGATCAAATGATTTACGTCTGAGAAGTTCGACGTTGCTCCACCCGTAGGCTTTTTTCAGCCCTGCTGCGCCTTCACCATCAAGTCGTCTGTGGGCTGCGTTACCGGGCTAATTTAAAAGCCAGAAGTCCTAAAGTCCTGTTAATTCTTCCTGATGCCAAATTTCACACCAAGCCAACAGTGTCAGTATAGATATTTGAAATTGTTTCTGTTGATGATATCACATTTCAGCACACCAGGTCAGCAAAGACAGAACAGTGATTTTACATTTTTTGCATGACTAGTGCCAGATCTCTATGTGACATCATGTTCCCTCTTAATACAGTTACAGCGCCAGTAGGCAATAATTTTGGTGTGGGTTATTTTGTGAATGTTCACAAAAAATATTTCATTTTACAAGTTATTTTACAAATCTTGTCATTATATGTGATATAATAAATGGGTGACTCATAATTAAAGTTTTTTCTAAAACGTGACTACAAAATAAAAAGAAGAAACATAAATAGACCAGAAATATAATTATCCTAAAAGGAATTGACACCAGCATAGTCTTTTAGTCAACTTGGTGTAGGCCAACAGTGTATATCAAATTATACAAAGAAGAATACTCCCACATTAAGTAATGGAAAAAGACCAACAATGTGACATGAAACTTGTAGTTTATTCTCTCCATTTAAATTAAGAATTTGGAGCATGAAGACAAACATATGGAAAGCTAGCCTCCATTGTGACTGGTAACAGTGTGAGGAATTTTGTGGTCAAGCTCAGTACATTTGTTAGTAGAAGAATTTTAATATTTGTTTTTCTGCACCAATGGTCTGGAATACATATATAACCATTATAACGACTGTTTATAAGCTGTAATTAGCAAATGTTATTGTTGGACTCATAGCCTTGACATGTCACATATTCTAGCATGCTATATCAGGGCTTATAATACCCGTAGTATGTAAATATACAGTGCCTTGCAAAAGTATTCACCCCCCTTGGCATTTTTCGTGTTTTGTTGCATTACAACCTGTAATTAACATGGATTGTTTGAGGATTTACATAATTTAATGTACAGAACATGCCCACAACTTTGAAGATGTTTTTTTTATTCTTATTGTGAAGCAATTAACAAATAGGACAAAATAAGAAAAAAAAGTCAATGTGCATAATTACTCACCCCCCTAAAGTCAATACTTTGTAGAGCCACTTTTTGTGGCAATCACAGCTCCAAGTCGCTTTGAATAAGTCTCTATGAGCTTGCCACATCTTACCACATCTTACCACTGGGATTTTTGCCCATTCCTCCTTGCAAAACTGCTCCAGCTCCTTCAAGTTGGATGGTTTGCACTTGTGAACAGCAATCTTTAAGTCTGACCACAGATTTTCTATTGGATTTAACTAGGCCATTCCAACACAATTACATGTTTCCCATAAAAAACTCAAGTGTTGCTTTAGCAGTGTGTTTGGGGTCATTGTCCTGCTGGAAGGTGTACCTCCGTCCTAGCCTCAAATCACGCACAGAGTGATACAGGGTTTGCTCAAGAAAATCCCTGTATTTAGCACCATCCATCTTTCCCTCAACTCTGACCAGTTTCCCAGTCCCGGCTGCTGAAAAACATTCCCCACAGCATGATGCTGCCACCACCATGTTTCACTGTGGGGATGGTGTTCTTTGGGTGATGTGTTGGGTTTACACCAGACATAGCGTTTTCTTTGATGGACGAAAAGTTTAATTTTAGTCTCATCAGACCAGAGAACCTTCCTCCATAAATTTTGGGAGTCTCCCACGTGCCATTTTGTTTTTTGCTGAAAGTAATAACTTTCTTCTGGTCCCTCTGCCATAAAGCCCAACTCTATGGAGCGTATGGCTTATTGCCGTCCTATGTACAGATACGCCAGTCTCTGCTGTGAAACTCTGCAGCTCCTCCAGGGTTACCTTAGGTCTCTGTGCTGCCCCTCTGATTACTGCCCTTGGTGGGCGGCCGTCTCTTGGCAGGTTTGCTGTTGTGCCATGTTCTTTCCATTTGGTTATGATAGATTTGATGGTGCTCCTGGGGATCATCAAAGATTTTGATATTTTTTTTCTAACCTAGCCCTGACTTGTACTTCTCAACAACATTGTCCCTTACTTGTTTGGAGATTTCCTTGGTCTTCATGGCAGTGTTTGGATAGTAGTGCCTCTTTCTTAGGTGTTGCAGCCTTTGGGGTTTTTCAAAAAAGGTGTGTATATGTAATGACAGATCATGTGACACTTAGATTGCACACAGGTGGCCATAATTTCACTAATTATGTGACTTCTGAAGGTAATTGGTTGAATCAGAGCTTTTTATGGAATTCATAACAAAGGGGGTGAATATATAGGCACATGCTAATTTTCTGTTTTCTATTTCTAAAAAATAGTTTTATGTATATATTTTTCTCATTTCACTTCACCAACTTAGACTATGGGGTTCTAATCCATCACATAGAATTCAGATTAACAAAACATTGAATTTAAGGCTGTAATGTAACAAAATAGGTAAAAAGTCAAGGGAGGTTAATACTTTTGCAAGGCACTGTATAGTGAAAAGAATACCATCCCCACTGTGAAGCATGGTGGTGGCTCACTGATGGGGTTTGTTTTTTGTGGGGGAGGGGGGAGCTCTAAAGGCACGGGGAATTTTGTGAAAATTGATGGCAAGATGAATGAAGCATGTTATCAGAAAATACTGGCAGACAATTTGCATTCTTCTGCATGAAGGCTGCGCATGGGACGTTCTTGGACTTTCTAGCATGACAATGACCCTAAGCACAAGGCCAAGTTGACCCTCCAATGGTTACAGCAGAAAAAGGTGAAGGTTGTGGAGTGGCCATCATAGTCTCCTGACCTTAATATCACTGAGCCACTCTGGGTAGATCTCAAACGTGCGGTCCATGCAAGACAACCAAAGACCTTGCCAGATATGGAGGCATTTTGCCTAGACGAATGGGCAGCTATACCACCTGCAAGAATTAGGGGCCTCATAGACAACTATTACAAAAGACTGTACACTGTCATTAATGCTAAAGAGGGCAATACACAGTATTAAGAACTAGGGGTATGCAAACTTTTGAACAGGGCCATTTTATTTTTTTCTTTGTTGCCATGTTTTGTTTAATGATTATGCCATTCTGTTATAACCTATAGTTGAATATGAATCCCCTAAGAAATAAAATAAATGTGTTTAGCCTGCTCACTTATGTTTTCTTTAAAAATGGTACATATATTACCAATTCGCAAAGGGTATGCAAACTTTTGAGCACAACTGTATATTGTTCTTTCATCAATAGCATGTAGAAGCATAGTCTGGAGGTTTGAGCAACTGTCTAAGAAATTAAAGTTTTGGGTTTGATTTTTTTAGTTTGGTGGCAAAATAAAACAGAAAATATATATATAAACTGTAAAATGGTAGCATGAGACAAATGTGGTTGTTGTAATGCTTTTAAACTATTTTTAAATACATTTCCTGAATTTGTTCTGTATTAGTTATATGGTTTCCTTACCCATAATGTGTTTAAAATATTGATTTAAATAAAATAATTAAATTATTATTGTATAAAAAACTTAAGAAGAAGAATTTAAACTCAAAACCTACAGTTCCAAAGGAGTTCCATTTAATCAATGTACAATGTCTCTGTATGATAAACAGTTCACATAGGAATAAATAAAGCTAAAACATAATCAGTTTAACAGTCACAATCAGAATCTTATTTATGCACTTGTGGGACTGCAAACAATAACTCTAAGTTATTTCTTGATCAGATATTAAACACGTTTTTGGACCCTCTGATGGTGACTTTACTGTGTCTTTTTTCTGACCATTTTTTCTATTAATGTGTATCTGCGAAATAGCATTACAACTGAAAGCACCTCAAAATATCAAATATATTCCACTGATGCAATTATGGGGCCTTCTATTTTATTTTAATAGTCTTCCAATAAAAAACACCAGTACATAATGTGACTTCCCACAAGTTGGACATCAATTTTTATTTCTCTTCCTTAATTGAGGCCAACTTGTTCCCATCCTATTCGAAAATACAATTTCAAACTCAGACTGAAATGATAACGTCATATTCTGAAGTTGAGACAACTTATTATTTAACAACTATAATATTTGACAATGTGTTCACCACAAAATATTTTATATAAATAAAGTATTTACATTTTCACATAAAAATCTTGAAATGAAAATTTAAGCTGAGAGCTTTCATATATGTGATAAACTGAAAGTATAAAATAAATGTTAATTTTTAAAATGTTCTAACCTTAAAAGAAAACCATAATGCATAACTTAAAGAACAATTGCATTTTATTGCAAAAACATTCCAGGAAACTAGCTACAATATTTAGGGAAAATATAATTTTTTAAGACAATGGTCTCCATGTAAATCAAGTGCTCTAAGTTATGGCACTGCCGTAAATTGGCTACATGATAATGTAAATCTTTTGCTCCTCCAGGTATAGGGAGCAGCCAAACCAAGATTTACAGATGAGACACGGCACTAGGAGCCAATAGGAAATGTGGATGTCAGGAATATTATAATGAGTGAGAAGTGCCATAACTGCTGGGCAAGTAAACATTAGAGATCTATATATAGAAATTGTTTTTTATTTATTAATAAAAATGTGACGATTGTATTTATTGCTTCAATATATAAAAATGTGTTTATTTTCTGTTAAAATAGGATATATTTATAGACAATGCATTAGAGTGTTTGTTCCTAGTCGATGTAGTTTTATGATGTGTATTAACCTCTTGAGTACTGTTTTGTATTTTACCCTAGATTTTGTATCATAAAACAGTCTTAATACTAACATATCATATATTTTAATTACACATACGTTGTTATTGGATTGTTAAGTATCAATTAATGTTGAAATCATGTCATCATTTTGTAGTGCTTTTTGTGCTATAGTATCCCTTTAAATGCTTCTGGGGGGCTCAGCAATGGTTTGAAAACCATTTGCGAGGTGCACGTAAATCTTCCTTCTGCTTTTTGCAGTTACAGCAGTGCCCTGATTTGCAAATGATCTGTAAAATCTTATTAGCATAGAGTTTGGGTGTCAGAGTGCCAGGGAGCAACTCATAATTTATTGTCAGTGCAAAAATCAATGGAGATTGTTGCCTTGCTTTTCGTCTTTGTCGTGCAGTTCACTCGTAACAGTGACTTGTAGCTGTTCTCTTGTAATGTTTTATGGGTGAGGGATTAACATAGCTACATAGGATTTACTGTGCTGTTATGGCATTTGTAATTGATTTTGCCGTGATTAGCATAAGGGCCTATGTTTGTGTATACAATGATTCCATCTTTTCTGACTTGAGCACTTCCTAATAGATCTTATCTACTGAGGACTGAACAAAGAAATGTTAAATTTCCAATATTAGCTCTAAATGAGTTATATTAATCTTTTCCTCAATAGCATGTAGAAGCATAGTCTGGTGGATAAATCAACCTTTTGATTTATTTTTAATAAACTATTTTTTACTTTGGTTACACGATAAAATAGAAAATAAATACAGAGTTTTGAGAGTACATCACCCTTCATCTCCTTCCATTTTTCCCTTTTTTAAATTAATATTTTTATTCAGATTATATACTTATTTCAACAGTATTATAGCACCCATATTTGTTTAATACCAACCCTCATACCACTCCTGGTTTATAAATATTTTCTTGTTAATCTTGTAATAAGTGAAATTTGCTGTAAAAAAAAAAGGGGATAGGTTTCAACTCAAAACTACGATATGATTTTATCATAAGCTATGCCTGTACATGAATTACAGTGGGTAATAAAGAACAATATAATTCATGTAGAACTTATAGAGGGAATTTTTGTGTAAAAAAATATTTTAAAAGCATTACAGAACAAAAATTTGGTTGATACCACCACTTTAAAGTCTATATATTTTCTGTTTTGTCATGTAACCAAAATAAAACTTATTTTAAAAAAAGCAATGGAATTCAATACCGCTATTTCATAGACAGGTGACAGGAAATTTGGGTTAGGAAGGAGATGGATTGAGGCTTTGTTAAATCATTGATATTTTTGTATTTGATAACTACCCCCTTCCCCCAAGGGTTTGTGAAATGGTCTCTGGAGCCTCATTTGGTAAAAAAATGGATACATTGCAGCTCCTTGCCTCTTTTTATCCTTATTTCACTGAAGTGAGTACCTCAACCATCTGAAGTGTCTCCACAGCCTTTACATTTTATTAAAGGGGGTATCATTTTAGCTATAACTTTGAAAAATCGCCATCAACATCAGTTTCACATGGCTGTTTTAAACAGTATATTATAACGAACCTATTCTTCATAGAGATATACTTAGAAAGCACCTTATTACAGAGTACTATGTTGTTTTTCCCCCTCTGCTAATATCAAGTAGTCACATCAAATTCTTCCAGCAAACTTTGACCAAAATTAGAAAAGAATCCATGTGCTGCAAAGTGGTTTGATAAGACATTAGGTGGCTTCTTTTATTAATTTTCCATGTAAAACAGCTTATCAAATTGAGTGAAAACCCTGTAAAGATTGACGAATAATGGCCTTTGTACTTTTACTCCTCTGAAGAACTTTACAATCAAACATGAGTATATAAGAAAAATCCTATACAGTACATGACAGCACAGCTTTCTAAGACAAAAAGTGTTACTACAGTGCCTTGCAGTATTCACCCCCTTGACTTTTTACCTATTTTGTCACATTTCAGCCTTAAGTTCAATATTTTGTTAATCTGAATTTTATGTGATGGATCAGAACACAATAGTCTAAGTTGGTGAAGTGAATGAGAAAAATATATACATAAAACTATTTTTTAGAAAACAAAAAAGAAAATTGGCATGTGCGTATGTATTCACCCCCTTTGTTATGAAGCCCATAAAAAGCTCTGGTGCAACCAATTACCTTCAGAAGTCACATAATTAGTGAAATTATGTCCACCTGTGTGCAATCTAAGTGTCACATGATCTGCCATTACATATACACACCTTTTTTGAAAGGCCCCAGAGGCTGCAACACCTAAGAAAGAGGCACTACTAGCCAAACACTGCCATGAAGACCAAGGAACTCTCCAAACAAGTAAGGGACAATGTTGTTGAGAAGTACAAGTCAGGGCTAGGTTAGGAAAAAAATATCCAAATCTTTGATTATTCCCAGGAGCACCATCAAATCTATCATAACCAAATGGAAAGAACATGGCACAACAGCAAACCTGCCAAGAGACGGCCGGCCACCAAAACTTACGGACCGGGCAAGGAGGGCAGTAATCAGAGATGCAGCACAGAGACCTACAGTAACCCTGGAGGAGCTGCAGAGTTTAACAGCAGATACTGGCGTATCTGTACATAGGACAACAATAAGCCGTATGCTCCATAGAGTTGGGCTTTATGGCAGAAGAAGTGGCCAGAAGAAAGCCATTACTTTCAGCAAAAAACAAAATGGTACGTTTTGAGTTTGTGAAAAGGCATGTGGGAGTGAGGGATACTCCCAAAATGTATGGAGGAAGGTGCTCTGGTCTGATGAGACTAAAATTGAACTTTTCGGCCATAAAAGAAAATGTCTGGTGCAAACCCAACACATAACATCACCCAAAGAACACCATCCCCACAGTGAAACATGGTGGTGGCAGCATCATGCTGTGGGGATGTTTTTCAGCAGCCAGGACCAGGAAACTAGTCAGAGTTGAGGGAAAGATGGATGGTGCTAAATACAGGGATATTCTTGAGCAAAACTTGTATCACTCTGTGCGTGATTTGAGGCTAGGACGGAGGTTCACCTTCCAACAGGTCAATGACCCCAAACACACTGCTAAAGCAACACTTGAGTAGTTTAAGGGGAAACATGTAAATGTGTTGGAATGGTCTAGTCAAAGCCCAAACCTCGATCCAATAGAAAATCTGTGGTCAGACTTAAAGATTGCTGTTCACAAGCGCAAACCATCCAACTTGAAGGAGCTAGAGCAGTTTTGCAAGGAGAAATGGGCAAAAATCCCAGTGGTAAGATGTGGCAAGCTCATAGAGACTTATCCAAAGCGACTTGGAGCTGTGATTTCTACAAAAGGTGGCTCTACAAAGTATTGACTTTAGGGGGGTGAATAGGTATTCACATTGACTTTTTCCATTATTTTGTCCTATTTGTTGTTTGCTTCACACACACACAAAAAACACATCTTCAAAGTTGTAGGCATGTTCTGTAAATTACATGATGTAAATCCTCAAACAATCCATGTTAATTCCAGGTTGTGAGGCAACAAAACACGAAAAATGCCAAGGGGGGTGAATACTTTTGCAAGGCACTGTACATGGGTGAGGGTGCTTGATCATAACCCAAGAAACTGGGGACCTCTTTGTGAGACATTATCCATCTCATCTCATCAGTGATGAAAGATTGGAGGCCAGTAACCCCCCCCAAAAAAACTTTACAGGAATAGCATGTGCTCCCCAACCAAGAACCACAGCCAAAGCCTTTAGGCCAAAATACAATCATGTTTATTATTATACCCCCGACACATCCACCTGGATCATTTAGAAATATTCCAAACACCAATGAAGTGAGAGTCCTTGAATGTCCTCTGGCTCATGGGCTGACTAATAAAATAATAAAATATTCAAATAAAATAACAAATACATATAACCTGTAAAATAAAATAAATAATGACAATCCAGTGATCCTGGTCCCCAATCTTCTGCGCTGGCTATCATTTTAATTGGAGAAATTCTTCTTCAATCTTGACTGAAGCCCTCGTTCTCATTGTCTGGGTCAGGAAAGGGCTCATTGTCTGGGTCAGGAAAAACTAACTTACTTACTGTATAAACCCCCATGGTGTACATGGCTTAATAGGGATATCCTGGGGTCTTTTAAGGACCCTCATGGTATGGGTAATTTTTATTGACAAGGAAGTCCTTAAAATACCTCCGTGCCATCGAGGTTTAACCATATGTGCGAAGGGGGTTTGTTAAGGACCCCGTTGTGGGGGTTAACATTTAGGAGCCACGGGTAACATATTTTAGTTGCCCTGCGGATATTAATGGACTCCCATGGTTATGTTAATCGGCGAAGAGGTGTGACCAAGAAAGGGGGAGATCGGGTGTGCCTGGGGAAGGGGAAAGCAGCCTTAAAGGCATTTTTATGCTTTTACGTGTGCTATTTAGTACTCAGAATTATTTTAGCCAAAATCAGCGATATTACAAGTTGCAAGTAATATGTAATTGTGAGTAATTTGCAATTGGATTGCTATTTTATGTAAAAGCAACTGGTAATATTACTGATGTGACAAAATCAATGGGGAAGCAAGGTGTAATATTGTATTACAGAATTAAGCAAAATGAATGGAGCCCTAGCTTCCACTTTACCTGGTGCTATGCCCATCTAGAAAATTATGCCCGTATTTCATTTAAAAAAACAGAATATTGTAAATAGAGGACTATGTTGCTCTCCTTAGTTTTTTTTTAAGACTATGGCAATATTGATTTGTAACATGTAACTAGCAACAATATCCTGAGGAAAAGCAATATCCCTTTAAATTAATTCACTTGACAATTTTTGTTTGCTTTTTTCAGCAAGATCACATAATCACCTAGATCACATTTGTCAATGTTGTCAAGCATTACTGAATTCACTAATTACCCGCTCGTCACACAATGACAGCTTGTGCCAGGTTTCCATGATTCACACATCAGTTAAATAGTACTGGGGTTTAGCAGTGTACGCCAGCAGCTGTAATTATGGAATGGCGCCAAGAAAGCGTGTTGGATGCATATGGCTAAGTACAAAGAGTGTTAAATTATAATACAGTCAATTATATTCACAATGCTTAAAATAATGAGTTATGTTTGTAAGAAAAACATTGCAGCATTCTTCCCAGCAAACATTTGTTACTGTCTTCTGTAAAAGTGATGTATGCATGATCTTTTGACACAAAAGACATAAAATGATCATGATAGTACAGTGATAATTCACCATATGGACAATGCCTGACACAAGCCCCTGTAGCATTGCCAAAATGCAATAACAAGCTTAACAGTAACAATATAACACATTAGCAGAGCTGCCTTTAAAAGTATGTGTATTTTATTCTTCTTTAGAAAGGAAATTTCCCTTTAACAGTTATATGAAAGAGACCACTTATATATGTGTAAAAGTTACACTAGCCATTAATTACAACGAGAAAAACAAAGGAAAAAAATACAGTGTTAAAAATACAGATGAAGCCTGATAGCCTCTTGAACTTTTGACCAAAAACATTCTAAGTGTCAGTGACAAAAATGGAACTTCTAATGGCGGTTTCTGCTCTCCACTAATATAAAGGAGTAACTGGCAAACCAGGTAGGTTTTAAAACATTCATATGGTCTGTTAATCTTCTGCTAGATGTGCTAGTTAATGTAAAAAGAACGTAATTTAAGTGGAACCTGTTCTTATTTTATTTTATATTTTATTTTTTATTTTCTATTGCTATAGTATATTTAAATATATTAAAAGTACATATTTCATGTCTGGCTATAAACCTTCATCGTAGGTCTTGTTGGTGGTTGTTCAAACAGTATGATTTCTCTGGTCTTTTTCTTTAGGATTGTAATCATTTATATAAATCTTTTCCATCTGTTTCTATAGTCCATGGAGGTCAGACAGTAAGCTTATCAAGAGTGTCCTCATCTCTATTGGCAGGACTTCTCACAGAATAGCAACATTATACCGTTGGGATCCCTGTTGTGGGGGTTAACATTTAGGTGCCGCATTTTAAATGTGTTAAGATGTTTTGTCTGATAGCTGGTCCAATATCAACATAAGGGTCCGATCTCTTTAAGATTGTTGATTCAGTGTTCTTTATCTTATGTGAATCCCATCCAGTCCATATGGAGTAGAAATTGCAGTCTAGTAGATCATTTTTATTTTGGAGGATTGGATGGTTGCTAATTTTGCTCATATTAGCTTTTTGATGGCTGCAGCCATAAGTCTCTCAGTTATGATGGGTCCCCTAAAAGGTGAATAACAACCTGTGGATTAATATATAAAATGATTGACTCATTTATAAGTGCCCCATGATATGGAAAAGGTCATCTAAAATATTGTTGTTGTTTAGTCATGTCTGACTGACCCTAGCATGCCAGACACATGTGAAGCCAACAGCCTTCTTTATGGTTCAACTCTCACATCCATATGTTACTACTGGTAATATCATAGTTCTGTGTGGATTTTTGTTGAAATGTGTAATATCTTTACTTTTTAATAGTTTGCCCAGACTTGCCATAGCTTACCCCCCCAGAAGCAAACTTTGTTTAATTTTATGGCTGCAGTCACCATCTAAAGAGATCTTGGATCCCAAGAAAATAAAACCACTGTTGCGGTCTCCATTTCTTTCCCATTTATTTGCCAGGAACTGAGATTGCTGATGGCCATGGTCTTCGTCTTTTTAACATTGAGCAGCAGGCCAGGTTTTGCACTTTGTATCATCAGCGTATCTGAGGTTGTTGATATCTCTCCCAGCAATATTAATTCCGGCTTGAGCTCCTTCCAGCCCGGCCTTACGCATACTCTGCATAAAAGTTGAATAAATAAGGTGACAATATACAACCTTGTCGCACTCCTTTCCTGAACTTGAAGCATTCTGTTGCTCCATGTTCGGTTCTGATCGTGGCTTCTTGGTCCACATACTTTCCTTAGGAGGTGGATGAGATGATCTGGTACTCTCATCTCTTTAATAACATGCCACATTTTGTTGTGATCCACGCAGTCATAGGCTTTAGAATAGTATATGAAACAAAGGTAAAAAAATATAACCTGATTTCCAAGAAGGAGTGTAAGCTACTGTATATTGAATTTATCTTGTGGTATTAGTCTATTTGGAATTTTAGAATATTATGCTATATTATGTTACAGTTGAATTGCTATTAATATGTTTGATGGATGTTAGAAGGACAGTATTTCCCTCTGCAGATGTGGTATATTGTTTTAAATCTGTATTGTTAATATACTGTATTTTATAACAAGAGGTATCGCTCTATTATTTTGTACATTTTTTTTCTTTTTATATTTTTCATTTATTAAACTATTTTATTTAGTCAGCTACTTCTTTTCATCATCTTATTAGAGTGGTGAATATTTTCCTCCATAGTTTCTTGTTTTACAAATTTACATATAAGGTATATTCCTTATAAACATAACATAGAAGCATACATTTGTCTATTATATATAATTAAAATGCTTGGCTTTATTAATTCTCAGTATTGCATAATGCTTATCACAGATATACTGTACTATCAGGAACCCTTATACTAGCCATTTTCTCTAAAGTGAATCATTCTGAGATATTCAGCACTGTGTGTGCTGTTACTATGCTTATTTGCTGCTCATTTTGTTTCGTATAATGAAGGGAGGAGATCTAACTGAATAATAACACTGCTTGTTTATGTATATTGCTTAATATGGATCCTATCCTGGCAAAATCAATTATGAGTGCCCCCATCCCTAAAACATTATGAGAGAGATCCTATGGGTCACTGCTACTAGTGAACTTAACGACAAAGTAGAAAAGCGAGGCATAAATCGTCATTGATTTTTGCACTGACAATAAATTACAAGTTAATTATTGACACTTTGACACCCAAAACCTATGCTAATAAGACTTTACGGATCACTTGCAAATCAGGTCACTGCCATAACTGCAAAAAGCAGAAGATAGATTTACGGGTACCAAAGACCACTCCCAAGCAATTTTCAAACCCTTGCGGAGTCCCCAGAAGCATTTAAAGTGACAGTATAACACAAAAAGCACTACAAAAGGATTTCAACATTATTTACACTTAACAATCCAATATCAACATATGGGTAAATAAATAATATGATATGTTAGTATTAAGCCCGTTTTATGATAAAAAAAAATCCAGGGTAACACACAACAATATTCAAAGGATTAATACACATCACAAAACCACATTGCCTTGGAACAAATGCTCTAATTAAAGGTCTATAAACATATCATATTTTAACACAAAATAAACACATCTTTATTTAGTGAAACTATAAATACAATTGCCAGATGTTTTTAATATCAAAATATATTAATAAATAACACAATTATAAGAGGTTTTTAAACTTGTTTTAGACATTCAAATGTGAAAACGAATGTACTATTTATATACTGTACGGTGGAGGTCTTCTATTGCTCTTTTCCCCACCATATATTTAATGATTGTTGTGGTGAACTACCTACTCATAAGGATCACAACACAAGCTGGGATCCCTCACCATGCTGATTATAGGCAGTAACCTTGAAACAGCTGTTACTGCACTTCCCACTCATTATAATATTCATGACATTCGTATTTCCTATTGGCTCCTATAGCCCTGCCTCATCCGTAAAACGTGGTTTGGCTACTCACTACACAGAAATCTGTTGCTTCTAAGGCAGGATTTACGGCCTTGGGCTGAGTGCCCTAACTTGTGAGAGCAAAAGATTTACATTAGTGTAGAACTAAGGGGGGAAAAAGCTCCTGCAGCCAATTTACAGTAGTGCCCTAACTTGATTTACATGGAAGCCTATGTCAGAAATAATTACTTCTAGAACAAATGGATAGTACAATGCAGCCTTCTTAAAAATAACTGCCGAAAAACACTTGGTTTGCGGGTCACAGAGACCCTTTCTGTACTTTTTAGATGCTTGCCTTTTAAGACAAATATCAAAATCCTTGACAGAGTTCAGTAGTTCATAATGAGATTAATTTGGGGAAAGAAGAGACCAAGAATTTGCAGGTTCACTTTACTAAAACCTGTAAATTAAGGGTACCATACATTAAAGGCATATGTACGTTTCCCTGTTTTTACTTATTTTCCACACCCCCGGAGCTGCTTATAATAGGCACAGTGTCCCTACCAATAGAAACACTGCATTTAGGTATAGATTTTACCCCTATAGTAACCTTCAATCTAACAGCAGCACAATGCAGAAATTCACACAGTACTGGTGAGCTGCATCATTCAAACGAGGAGACAGAGGAAACAAGACTATAACCCCCATTATACATTGATGAAGAGTTGTATCTGCCTGTGATTGGCCAAAACAAATTATGCCTTTTATGTTAACCTAACACGGTTTTACAGGGTGTTTAATCTCGAAATTAACTGTTAGCAAACTTTAGGGTAAGTTAATAATGTTTATTTTGGTACGTTATGTTTTAAGACTAAACAAGTCAGTTAAAAGCTAACTAATCGCATCAATAGTGCAGCATGGTGAAGTGATTTGGTGCCATACATAGCCCAATTAAAAAAAAGATTAGTTATGTATGCAATGTGGAAAAGATAAGTTTAAATTTCCATAATAACCATGAGAGATTTCTTGTAGTTTGGCACCTGTGGATCTTGACCCGAGAGACAACTTCTTAGATACTAACTTACGGTTGTTGTTCAGTCGTGTCCGGCTTGTGTACTTAAATGAAACTTAAATGAAACTGTGAGTTAAACCATGTAGGGTCACTCAAGATGGGCAGATCATAGCAGAGTGGTCAGACACATCGCTGTCCACTGGAGAAGGAACTGGCAAGCCACTCCAGTAACTTTGCCAAGAAAACCATATGGATAAGCATGACCAGTCACACAGACAGATGTGCCTGGTGTGCTGTGTCCATTTGGTCAGACAAGGACTGAACTACAACAACTATGTCATCAACCAATCTACCCCATCTCCTAAATATAATTTATCATGTGCATTACCATTCCAAATTTGGCAATTGGATTTCAGAGTTCTACCAGCACGTAAATGCTTGCCTAGATGCATTATATATGTGCAATATTAAGTTATTGACATGCTTATCTAACGGTAACTTGGTGTGCTCTAACAATGTCCATATTGGTCAGGACAATGGTTCAACAATCACTAAAAACTGGTTCACATGAGTAATATCTACTCAAGGATCAGAGGATAGCCTCTTAATTTACCCCATATGAAGTTAAAAGAATTATTGACACACAAATAATTGTAGATAAGAATTCTAAAATTATGCTTTTGCAATTTCGACAGTAAGAATTTGGTTTCTCTAGATTGTTTGGATTATCTTGCTAAATAGTACATAATATTCCCATTGCTTAAAATCTTTATTAATTAATCACTGTTTTCTTGGAAACATTTAATTAATGATTTGTTGTATTTTCAACACTTCGCCCACAGTGTGCTAGATAGAGAGCATGTGCCATTTTATATACTATACATATAGTTTTCCTCAAAAAATAAAATACTATGATCTTATGGAAATTTTTGTATTTGGCCCATGTGTTACAATCATACTGCTGACATTTCTATGCAATGCTATAATTAATTTTTCAGTATTTTGTCAATGTCATCATATTTGGCAACTTTAATAATTATATTCTATTTCGAAATGCTGATGTTAAGGCAATTAATCACAGTAATGGGTTCATCCTACGGTAAAGACAGCACAACAGACTGAAATGAGTTTGAGTTGTGGAGAAATAGCATCATATCAGACAGTATTTAGGCAAACAATCTAGTATAAGTATTCTGGGAAGCACAGAATAATTAACAGAGCTATGTGGTTAGATGTTTAAAAAATACTATATTGAAGAACAGCATTTACTAATTTGCAAAAAGGTTTTTCAAATGTAAAATAAAATGTTGTCTCTAATATAGTACCTTCGAAATGCAATTATGTTGCCAATTTGGTTTCAGGTTAATAATTTCCTTAGGTGGGAGGCCCCTTCTGGATCGCTACATTGTGGTGGTAAAAGGGCTGTGAGCTATACCATGTAGGGTCACTATTTTGCACACTCATTTTCTATAAAAGGTACAAAGACTGTGTTTATTTGTTCTACTTTCTATAAACAAAGAGTGGCTTCTGGGGAGCTGGAGCACAAGATGGTTGAATGTGTTTTGAGCTCTTACAGCAGTGGCCAGCAACTTATTTCACTTGAAGAGCCACAGGCTTTATAGGAAACCCCTGAGTCCTTCAAAGGGCCTCACGGTGCTTTAAAACTTCATTCTGTACACATACAAATTTATTTTAGTTAAAAATAAACTTGTTTTCCACACCCCCAGAGCTGCTTACATAGGCACAGTGTGCCTCCCAATAGAAACACTGCATTTGGGTACAGACTTTAACCCTTTACTAACCTTCAAGACAGCAGTAGCTCAATGCAGAGATCTACAGATCAGTGTCTGGCTCCTCCTGCTTCCTTCTACAGGGAGCCTACACATCCCATGATACCTTCCTGCACAAACAAACCATAACTGATTATTACAATGTATTAAAATGTGTTAGCTGCTTGTGATTGGTCAAAGCGAATGATGAATTTTATGCTAATTTTAGCAGAGATATCAAGAGGTGTTAACTAGCAAAAGTAACTGTTTGCAAACCCAAGAGATTTAGCAAACATCAGGGTGAGTTTATTATTGTTTATTGTGGTATTTTTTTCTCATGCAAACAATTATTTTCATACACTACTGATGCATTCCTAATCCAGGAAATTTAGATATGCCTTTAAGGATTGACGCTGGGTCCTATTTGATAGTTTTAGAGAGATATAATGGACTTTGTTGTGCTTCTATCTCATTCCTGAGAACATTCTTGTGGGAGGCATGGAAAGTGCCTCATGAGGACAATGGACCGCTTGTTACTCCCTTACTCTCTTAAGGAGTAGTGGATAGAATCCAACTCCATTCCCAGATTATCACTATCTGTGGATACTCAAAGTATCCTGTCTCACAGAGAAAGACCCGATCTACCAAAAATTAGGGGAAGGGGCCAGGGGTGTGAGAGTCAAAATAATTCTGAGGTGGAAAGGGAATAGAGCCCATTGTATATGCATGCCAAAAAACAGCTTATATACAAATACATACAGTACACACTAATCCCACAGTTCCTACACCCATGGGAGGGGCAAAGTGCTATAGATGCCTTCTTACTATAAAGTTTTGACATTTTAATTTTATTTTATTAGAACACGAAAGTTTTGTACTTTGGGGAAAACATTTGACTAATAAATAATTAGTTTTTCTTTCTTTTTCAAACATGCAAAAATACAAAATTTATATAAATAAATGCAAAAATGTAAAAATACAAATGGGGCTCCCATACTGTCACCATACAAAGGATAATTTAGAATAGATGAAATGCCATGAAATGGCATGAAACATTACTATTAAAAAACACTCACACAATATAATTGCCATTTAGGGCATATTACCCATATTCAAAACAGAGGAAAATGTAAATATAAGGAAATCCGGATCAAAGGATTCAAGTCCACTGCATTACGGGGCTAATTTAATAGCCGTAACCCATAAAATTGGAGTTACGGGCTACATTTTAAAGTGTAGCCCGAATTTAATGGGGCTGCTAATCAGTAGAGGTTTTAATTTGCAAAGATGCAAAGTGAAATATTTCATTAAGTTGGCATAAAAGAAGAAGTTAAAGCAAAATTAAAGAGACAATGAAAATATTAATATGAATGCTAAAATAATTAAATTTAAAAAATGCATTAATAAAACAAAAATTGATGTAATAATATTTTTATGTCTCTCTTATCTGTGTGCAGAACAAATGTAGACTTGTGTGGAGGAAAAAGTTTATATTACCAGAATATACATTGTTGTCAACTGTTGTTGTCTCTGTTGTCAACAACTATCAAAATAGAGGTGGAAATTACATTTCTCATGGATTTTGGATAATTTAGGTAGAACCTGTGATGCACAGGCGGCCATATTATAACAAGTCAGATGGGGCCCTTTTTTCACCTCCTGTGGAATCCTACGTCAACCAAGCTTGCTCAGGTTAAACAAATTTTAATAAAGTTGATAATTTTTTATTCTATTTTTGCCGCCCCATTAAGTTGCCGCCAGGGGCAAGTGCCCCAGTGTGCCCCATAGATCAGACGTCTAGATGTCACAGTGTGCTTATTTCTATAAAGCTTTTAGTCACAATTTGTTGTAGACAAAAGTGATGCATCCATTGCATCACATTTAAATATTTTGGGTGCAAAGAAGGATATGTACGGTATGTTTGAAAAATTGGAGTCCAACTAAGAGCATAACTAGGCAGTAAAAAAATTACTAATGCAAGTTTTAATTACAAAAAAAGTTGTTTTGATGACTATGCTTATTTGTCAGGAGATACTCAAATGAGAATAGTCAAAGAAAGCCATTACTTGCCAGGTTATACTTTAAATAATGGGAAGGAGGCTGAGTACAGAACTTCTATTTTATTGGCGCTGCAGGTGTATATCTGACCTTGGCTACATCAGCCTTCCTCATTCCAAAGGTCAGCCACACAGCAGTGGTGGTCCACATGGAGCCAAATATTTTGCCACCCGAAGGTATGCAAATCAACACTCTGTATGAGAGTATTATAAATTACTTACTATAAATATCACTATTGTAAATTCAGTTTGATATCACTGTTTGCAGCTAAATAAAGGGACGAGCAATTTGACTCACAACAGATATACACTGCAGTACAGTACCAGGCACCTGATAAAGAATGTAGAGAATTATGCACATTTGTCTGTTTAATAATAGATTAGACTTTATATTTAGAATGTGGTTGATCTGATTCACAGATCATTTTTCTCATTGGTTCTGCCTAAATTCATGGGATAGTTAACATGATTATCCAAGTTTGGCATAAAGAATATTTTTTATCTAATACAGATTTTTTTTTTTTTTGGCTGCTAAGTGAACCTACAAAAGAATGTTGTGCATATTTATCCCTTTGGCTAAAATGTTTTATTTTTTATGCAAAAGTCTTCAGGAACTGCAATAAATACATTTTTTGCACTTTAAAATTATATACATCAGTCTCATTCTACATTTTAATTATGCATGGTAATGTTAAAATAAGTATTTTATATTTAATTAAATCTTAATGAAGCTCATTCTTGCATTCCATCTGCAAAGTCAAATAAGCCTTAATGCCATATCCAGTTCTTAAGAAAAATTATGGTCATTAAATTTTAGCTGTACAATATAAATATATAGCGCACAGCCTTGAATAGTTACATCAAAGCAGCCTACACATTTTTCAATGTGACTTTTCTTTTTGTAACTATTGTTTTTATTAAGTCTAGCACAAATGTCACCCAGCATGGAACATGTTATAATGAGATAGTGCATGTGCTTTTTTTCTAGTAACTTAAAGTTAAAACAATATGCAATGCAAAATCCAAATTCACATTTCAATGGTTTGAAGCTAAAGTTTTATACGTTATTTATTATTTTAAATAACGAGCAGGGAATTGTCCAAGGTGTAAAAATAGAAATGCTACCAAGAACAGTTAGCAATTGTTTTTCAAAAGTTTTAGATAAAGCAGTTCTGTAGATTGTTGAAGACACCCCACATTCTCAAATGTACACTGAAAGATTAATATAAAAAAAACAGTAACTATAAACACTGATGATGACTCCCTAATTAAAATAAATCACTTAAAGGGGTAATTTACATTTTTTGCTTTATTTAAATATTCTAACTAAGTGACTTAATTAATGTTATGTTACTCAATCATGCAATTAACTCTTCACTTATTTTTCAGAAGCTTTGAGAGTAACAGATTCTCGCCTTCTATAACTGCCATTTTCTTCCTGTTCTCTCACATGTAGGGTGCCATTTTGTCCTCCAGGACCCTCATGACACAAAGTCTAAGCACTACATTATTAACCCTAACTACACCCCATTAACCTAATCCTATTTAACCCTAACTGTACCTATTTAATCCTATCTGGACCCAATAACCCTATATAGGCCTATCTAAGCCTAACTGGGCCTCTTTAACCCTAACTGTACCTATTTAACCCTATCTGACAGACCCCCATAAGCCTCAGTTAACACCATTAGTCCCATAAGGGTCTATAAAGACTCTCATGGCACCATTAGAACCCTTACATCAACCCCATAAGTGCCACGAGGGTCCTCCAGGACCCTTATGACACTAAGTACAAACACTACACTACACTATCCCCCACAATAAACCACTAAATCTAAACTAACCCCCTTCTACCCTAACCTATTAACACCTAGTCTACCTACCTAACCGCCTATTAACCCTGCCACCCCACTACTTACAAAAAATGATAAAAACTATGATGATGACTCCCTAATTAAAATAAATCACTTAAAGGGGTAATTTACATTTTTTGCTTTATTTAAATATTTTAACTAAGTGAATTAATTAATGTTATGTTACTCAATCATGCAATTAACTCTTCACTTATTTTTCAGAAGCTTTGAGAGTAACAGATTCTCGCCTTCTATAACTGCCATTTTCTGCCTGTTCTCTCACATGTAGGGTGCCATTTTGTCCTCCAGGACCCTCATGACACAAAGTCTAAGCACTACATTATTAATCCTAACTACACCCCATTAACCTAATCCTATTTAACCCTAACTGTACCTATGTAATCCTATCTGGACCCAATAACCCTATATAGGCTTATCTAAGCCTAACTGGGCCTCTTTAACCCTAACTGTACCTATTTAACCCTATCTGACAGACCCCCATAAGCCTCAGTTAACCCCATTAGTCCCAAAGGGTCTATAAAGACTCTCATGGCACCATTAGAACCCTTACATCAACCCCATAAGTGCCATGAGGGTCCTCCAGCCTTCTGAAGAAGACTAGGAGGACGGGGACATCGCCAAAAGGTAAGTTTAATATATAGTATGTTTAGTTTATTATGTTGTGTTTATATTTTGACTAATGTGATGTTTATTTTTTTCCAGGGGCCCAGCCAGAGAAGACAAGGTTAAGATAAAACTGTATTTAGATAGGGGTTTAATGTATGTAGTTAGGTTAATACTGTATTTAGATAGGTGTTTAATGTATGTAGTTAGCGGTTTATAGTATTTAGTTAGGGGTTAATAGTATGTAGTTAGGGGTATATTTGAACTGTATTTATTGTGTATATTACTGTATTATATTGTGTATTTATTGTAATGTGATGTGATATTTGTGCATGTATTTTCTTTTTAGGTGAGTAATTCTTTTTTTATTTTCTGTAGTGATGGAATGTTTCTATTTTTCTGTATAGAGCCCCACTAGGGACAGGGTTAATTAGGGACTTAACTATTTGTGTGCCGCGGGCCCTTTAAGGACCCGCAGCAAGGAATTTGAGCATTTTAAATGCAGTGGGTGTCCCGATCGTTACCCCCACTGCAAGGGGTTAATGTGGGGACCGTCCGGGGGTCCCAATGGGGACCCCCAGCATGGGGTTAAAGTATGTAGTTAGGGGTATATTTGAACTATATTTATTGTGTATATTACTGTATTATATTGTGATGTGTTATTTGTGAATGTATTTTCTTTTTAGGTGAGTAATTCTTTTTTTTATTTTCTGTAACCTAGTTTTTTATTTTCTGTAACCTAGCTTTTTTATTTTGTGTAACTTAGTTTTTTTTTATTTTGTGTAATTAGTGGGGTGGGGAGGTTAATAGGTGGTTAGGTAGGTAGTGTAGGTATTAATAGGTTTGGGTAGAGGGGGTTAGTTTAGATGTAGTGGTTTATTGGGGGAGTAGCGTAGTGTAGTGTTTGTACTTAGTGTCATGAGTGTCCTGAAGGACAGTCATGGCCCTTATGGGGTTAATGTTAGGGTTATAATAGTCCCATGAGGGATAGATAGGGGTTTAATGTATGTAGTTAGGTTAATACTGTATTTAGATAGGTGTTTAATGTATGTAGTTAGTGGTTTATAGTATTTAGTTAGGGGTTAATAGTATGTAGTTAGGGGTATATTTGTACTGTATTTATTGTGTATATTACTGTATTATATTGTGTATTTATTGTAATGTGATGTGTTATTTGTGCATGTATTTTCTTTTTAGGTGAGTAATTCTTTTTTTATTTTCTGTAGTGATGGAATGTTTTTATTTTTCTGTAAAGAGCCCCACTAGGGACAGGGTTAATTAGGGACTTAACTATTTGTGTGCTGCGGGCCCTTTAAGGACCCGCAGCAAGGAATTTGAGCATTTTAAATGCAGTGGGTTAGGGATAGATAGGCCTAGTTAGGATTAAATAGGTCTATATAGGGTTATTGAGTCCAGATAAAGTTAAATCGGTACAGTTAGGGTTAAATAGGCCAGGATTGGGTTAATGGGGTATAGTTACGGTTAATAGAATACTGCTTAGACTTTGTGTCATGAGGGTCCTGGAGTTATTATAGGGGTTAATTAGTGTACTATAGGGGTCTAGATAGAGCCCTATTGGACTGATGGAGTTAAATAGAGGCTTATGGGTGTCTGTATAGACCCCCATAAAAGGGTTAATTAGGGGCTCATGTGGCTCTGTATAGAGCCCCATGAGTGACAGGGTTAAATAGAGGCTTATGGGGGTGTGTATAAACTCCCATAAGTGATGGGGTTAATTAGGGGCTCATGGGGCTCTGTATAAATCCCCATGAGGGAAGGGGTTAAATAGAGGCTTATGGGGGTCTGTATAGAGCCCCATGAGTGATAGGGTTAATTAAGTGCTCATGGAGCTCTGTATAGAGCCCCATGAGTGATGGGGTTAAATAGAGGCTTATGGGGGTCTGTATAGATCCCCATAAGTGATGGGGGTCAATTAGGGCTCATGGGGCTCTGTATAGAGCCTAATGAGTGATGGGGTTAAATAGAGGCTTATGGGGGTCTGTATAGACCCCCATAAGTGATGGGGTTAATTATTGGCTCATGGGGCTCTGTATAGAGCCCCATGAGTGATAGGGATAATATATATTTAGCGCAGGTCCTTTAAGGATTGATTTTAAATGCAGTGGGGGTCCCGATCATGACCCCCACTGCTAGGATGGGGACCCCCAGCATTTGGGGGGTTAATTTTAGGTGCTGCATTGGTCCCGATCGGGACCCCCGCAGTGTGGCCCCGCTGCCAGCCTTAACTATTTGTGTACCACGCACCATTTAAGGACCGGCGGCAAGGAATTTAAATATTTTAAATGCAATAGGGGTCCTGATCGTTACCCCCACTGCAAGGGTTAATGTGGGGACCCTTCAGGGATCCCGATGGGGACCCCCAGCATGGGGTTAATATGTGCACACTGCGGGGGTCCCAATTGGGACCAACACAGCAAGGGGTTAATGTGGGGACCCTGCGGGAGTCCCGATCGGGCCCCTGCAGTATTGGGGTCTCATGTAGGAGTGTGGGGGGGGGGGGTGTTAGGTGCACTGGGGACTTGTCGGGGGCCATACGTAAGGGCTTCTAAAGCCCTTGAAGGTCCTCCTGAGCAAACGCAGGACTTTGTCCTGCATTTGCGCTTTGCGAGCTGATACTTTTTTGGAGTGGGAGGTATCGGGCAACTGAAGAGGGATTTGTGTTTTCAGCCCTGCGAAAGTGACAGATGAAAGGCTTCAGGGTGGTGTAAGCTCCGAGTTGCAGGTCGGCCATTTTCGCAGGGCCGTCACTAGGAACCTGATCCGAGGTCACAAAATGGAGGCAATTGAATAGGGAATTTGCCTGCATTTCCACTTGCAACCTCCGATCTCAAAAACGGAGCAATTCAATGAGGCTGAAGATCAGTGAGGAGTGCTAGGTAATAAATAGCACACTTTGAGCATACACCATTTCTATTGTTTATTGTCACCCAGTTCATACAGGGTCATCATAAACCAATGTAGCATGATTAGTAGTGTCAGTAGTAATAGGTTAATTTTTTTCCCAATCTTCAAGTTGCGTCAACATGTTGAAGATCCAGGTGGCACTGTTAATATTTCAATGATCATATGAGAAAGCGCAAGATGAAGAAAGTTGACAGTCTTCAGTGACTAGATGAGTAAGACCAATAGGACAGCCTTCAATGACCAGAAAAGAAAGAGCAAGATGAGAAACTGGAGGCTCTGGAAACGACTGATAAAGCATTGCTGAGCAGCAGAAGTGGGAAAACAAGATTTGTCAGGGGTGAAAGTGAAGTACAATCATATATATCAGTTATTAGCTGAGGCTTATATGAAATGTATGAAATATGTAGAAGACAGTAAAAATGTAAAAATCAATTCTCCCATGGATGGAGAACATGCATCTGAAAGCTTAAAGAGAACTGCAGAAACTTCACTAACATATTAAAGTTCACTATTATGAGAATTTATAATTCACATATAACAAGGTTTATTTATTTATTTATTTTTATTTATTTATTTATTTCATGAGCAGCTATAAAACCAGTATTTTAAGAATAACAATTGAATTTACCTTTCGGTAATTACAATAACATTTTAGGGTTTCAGACTTAGCAGAAATAGTCCTCTCCAACCTTTACCTGGTGTTTCAGGGGATGGGAGAGAATCTCCAGTGTTGGCTGCCCTGTTGTCTACCTCGATCCCTGCAGTGAAACCTAAACTAGTCAAAAATACATTTCCTCTTCCCCTCCCTGTATGCCTCATAAGGAGTGGAGAGCAGTGTAACATGTTTTAGAGTCCATAGTGGAATGCCAGGTCTGAAATATGATAATATACTGAAATACTTATTTTGCCCTAAAATTGGGAACTAGGTTATCAGCCTTATTAAGTTGCAATTCAGCTAATTTAAAAGGGCTCTATTTAAGCACACAGCATATTTTTTTACAAAAGTTTTTAGTGAACTTCTATCTAAAAGCAAGTTCTTCACTAACTAAAAACTTCTGTAAAAAAATATGCTATGTGCTTAAATAGAGCCCTTTTAAATTTGCCGAATCGCAATTTATTAAGGTTGTATATGTTTAGGCCCATGAATTTGAGGCTTACAATTATTAGCACCAAAGACTTTTGATGTACATCTAGAATATGTATAAAGAGACAGTACTGCTGCCAGAACAGATAGGAGAGCCTTGAGAGAAAAAAAAATGGTTTTACAATGGCGTTTTCCAATGTCTGAAATTCTCCTATAAGCTGTAGGTCCTATGCCATCTCAAAAGTTATTGCTTCATTTGTGGTTAATAATCCAACAATGTCTCCCAGAGAGGCTTGCAGGGCTCTTTTGACTCTCATACTTGTTTATATTTTTAAAGAATGCCATTTCTAAAATGTTGAGAATCAATTTATCAAAATCCCTAAAGTTATAAACATTTTGATAATCTGGCGCCATAGAAAAATATATAAAGTCATAAAAAACCGTCATGGAGAAACTTGTACATGTTGGACATGGGTGTAGGAGCCAAAATTATTCTGAGGCGGATACAGATCATTGTATACAAACATCAAACCATTAAATGCATCAAAACATCTGGTGGGGATATGTCCCCTTCGTCCCCCCCAGTTCCTACGCCCCTGATGTTGGAAGATATAATAGTTATTTTGTAGAAGTTAACATGAAAGAACAGCTCCTGACCTTTGTGCTGAGATACATGAGAGTGCTCAACGATGGAACTTCAGCTATTGAAACTCTACCCAGCTTATGTGTCTGAAAAAAGTCAGTGTGAAGATGTTTATGGCCTGGAAGACAATAGCCACACCCTAACCTGATACCTGTATATGTAACTTAGCATATCCACTGAAAACCCGGCAATATTTGACAATGTTTTATGATTGCTTTATGAATATAATAATGTTGCATTTTGAACACTATACCATCAGTTTTCACCCTCTACTTCATATTTGTCTGCTGGTGGCCACGTGAACTGGATATGTTACCACCAATATAGAACCTGAAGCAGTAAGTGGGTTGTTTTTTGGATTCCCCTGGACTATATAAACCATTACTTGCAATCTTCAAGGAGTATTCTTCCTAGAGATTCTGACTTTTTTGTGCTTGACCCTGGATTGTGACCATCCCTTCTTTAGTTGACTGCATGCTATGATGTATTGCCTGTGCTCACAACCCTACAGATTGCCCTTAGCCTATGACCCAGATTACAAAGATTGTTGCCCACCCCAGAACTTGGAACTGTCTGCCACTACTCTTCTGCCAAATGGACTTGGGCCCAGTTTCTTGGGTTGTTGTATACTCAAACTCAGTTCAACGGGTCTGTTTCGTGTTGTGTAACCATTAAAATGTTTTATTATCAAATTGATTCATAGAATAAATTTTCCCCTGTCTAGATAGAATTCAGTATTTCTTTGCATAACTATTTGTTCTGTAATATTTGAGTGCAATGGGTACACATATGAAATAAACTATTATGAGTCTTGATCCATGTAACCAAGCATAGAAATTAAGAAAAACCAGGGGCATTAATAAAAATGAAAAGTAATATACTTGACCTTGCTTGGGTGTCTGCTGTAACTGTAATTGTGTTTTTATCATTATAATTGTAGCTATGGCCCAGCATCAAGCAATATCATTAAGCATGCTTTATAAAAGCACCCTCAACTCTCCTTCAAAGGCTGACCTAATTTAGTTTAATTGATTTTGTGTGTTAGCCTGTATCCCAGATGAAACTTTACATTTATCAGAATAAAACCTTATCTGCTATTTACCTGCCAAACCTTTCAATCTAAGTCCTGCTGACAAATTACATCCTGATCTGATTTTACAACCTTAAATAATTTAGTGTCATCAGATGGAAACAAAGACTTCCAAGACTCTTTCAAGGTTAAGAATGAGCAAGTTACAAAGAAATTGTCTAAAAAACCTTGACTTGATCCATTTTTCATATAACACGGATGCACGTTTTCTTGCATTTTGTCTTTAAAAGGCATACCTTGATTAACAATGATTAACAATATGACATTTACAAATCTATGTATAGTTCCCCTTATATTAAATTGTGTTATAACAGTGGTCAGGACCATTAACTGGGGGAGAGTGGGTACTTTTGTGAGGGGGCATTCTGGAAGGGGGCCCCATGCTGGCAGGCATTTGTATTATGCGCTAAGTTGCCTTCATCAGGGTACAAAAGAACAGAGCTGCTTATACTGACATTTGCATTTCCGGCTCCTCCAAATTCTGAGGTGGCAGACCGGTTGCAGCAGGTGAAAAACAGAGTGAGTCAGAGCAGAAACCTGAAGCAATATCAAAGGAACATCCAAAGACAGCACATAATTAAAATATGGTGCTATGGGTATGGGTGTGTTTAGGGGGTTCTATGCTTTAGGCGCCCCAAGTCTAGATGCAACAGCTAACATTAAAGAAAAAAATTAGATTCTCATAGGCTGGTGAGTTATTTCTGCAGTACAGCAGCATGTGGCTTGTGGGAGCCCTATTGTACTCAGCAAGGAGCAAGAGATGTTAAGTACAGGTGCTCCAGTAGCTGCAGAGCCTTTAGATATCTATCACTAACAATGTGCAATGTACTTAAATATATATATATATATATATATATATATATATATATATATTAATTTAGTAATTATTAATCCATATAAATATAGATTAATAATGAGTATTGCAATATAATTTGATACCTTTTGTATTGGACAAACGTTATATTTATAATGACGAGCTTTCGAGAGGCTAAGCCTCCCTTTATCAAGTCTCAAGCAATACTACATGAGATGGAACCCTCAGCTTGAATAATAACAGCAGATGCAGAGAGAGTGGAAACAGCATCTGACATTATCAGGTAAATTCAAATATGGGGAATAAACACAACATAGCAAAGGAAACATATATACACATATTAAATACACATATACATCAATATATACATGAAAAAGCAGAGCACTGTAGTCCACAGTGATATCTTTCCTGTTGGACAAACACCTCACTAAGAGTGCTAAGTCTGTTATTTTAGAAAAAGAAAAAAAATCACATGAAATTCTGATGATGTGTTAGAAAGCCCAAATCTATATTAAGTCCTGTGTTTTTAGAGTTGAAGAATGTGATCATCTTTATTTCAAATGCTTTTCTCTCTTGGATGCTTTTAAATTTTCCTCTGAGTATTTTGACTTTTAAGTTTTGGATGGAGTGATCATTCTGGCTAAAATGGTGTCCTACTGGGCTACAATAACTGTCTTCATTATGTTTTCTTATTGAATGCCTGTGTAAATTCATCCTTAAATGCATTTTTTGGCCAGTTTCTCCAATGTAACAGCCTGTGTCACATAAAGTGCATTGTATCATATAAACCACATTTGACGATGTACATGAATATGATCCTTTGATGTTATAGGTTTTGTTGTTATGTGTGGCTGTATCATCATTACAAATGTGTTGGCATAATTTACAGGCACGTTTGTTACAAGGTTTAGTTCCATTTTTTGTATTCAGTTGTTCATTGGCCAATTTTCTGCTGACAAGTTTTTGTTTCAGGTTTGGTGGTTGTTTAAATGCAAGGATGGGAGGTTTTGGGAATATATTTTTTAATTCAGTATCTTCAATTAGTAATGGTTGTAAATCCTTAATTATTTTCCGAATTTTCTCTAAAATTGGATGGTATGTGGTCACTAGAGGTATACGTGAAGTAGTTTCTTTTGTTTTGTAGTTTAATAGTTGTTCTCGGGGTATTTTGATGGCAGTTGATATTTTTTGGGTAATAATACAGGGTTTGTAACCCTTTTGTTTGAAAGATTCAGACAGAGTTTTTAAATTTTTATCACGGTCTCCAGTGTTTGAGCAAATCCGATGGTATCTAATAGCTTGACTATGGATGATGGCTTGTTTGGTGTGGGAGGGATGGAAACTGGAGCTGTGTAGGTAATTACATCTGTCTGTAGGTTTCCTATATATAGATGAGTGGAGAGTGCCATTGGTGATGGATATAGTAGTGTCTAGAAAGTTTACCTGTTTTGTGGAGAAATCCATTTTAAGTTTTATAGATGAATGGAAGGCGTTGAATATATATATCATTATTCCTAGAACAATCACTGCACACCACACATACATTTCTGGGCAAATGCACACACTATTCCATATCAGTATAATGACATATTTAGGCAGCTTGTAAATGTGCTGCCCTACGCCTGGGCGTATGGATACAAACGCCACAGTCTTACATCAACTCAACCTGCACTAACACTGTAATCTAACTACAAAAATACACCTGCCATTCTAAAAGTAGCATGACCTGTTCACTGTACCTTCCCTAAAACTATCAGTATTTTTTTATTGTTTAGTTGTTCAGTTATGTCTGACTCTCTGTGATCCTATGGACTGCAGCATGCCAGGCACATCTGTCAGCCACTGCCCCCCTGAGCTCCATCATGTCCTCCTCTGCCATCCCCTTCTTTGTGTGCCTTCAATCTTTCTCATGATATGACCAAATATTTGACCTTCAGCCTCATGATAAAACCTTCCAGTAAACAGTTTGTCTTGGATTGATTTGATCTTCTTGCAGTTCAAGGAACTCTTAGCAGTTTTCTGCATTACCAAAATTCAAATGTGTCAATGCTCTGTCGCTCTGCCTTTTTTATGGGCCTGCTCACAGATACGTATTCTACTTCTACCTTTATCGATACACAAAATTATAACCATTCTCAAGTTTCAGAGAAATAACCAAAAAGGCTCAATGTCGTCCAAACAACAATGGCAGTTCTGCATAAATAATTGCAAATGGCATAAAAATATGCATTAGGTCTGTCATTTGCATTATAATGTGGCTCTAATGTTAGTTATGATTAACAGAAAAGGCAATGCTATAGCAAAGGCAATGTGGTTGATCTTATTATAATGAGGGAATTTTGTTAGTGTTCCTGGCTTTGTTTTCCTAGGAAAATCAGTTTATACATTTTCTTTCTAATATGATATAACTTAGAATAATTTTAAGACTTTAACAAGTAAAAGACTATTAGTAGTTATAGAACTGGGCATGACCTTCTTTTTTATTACTCCCCACTGTGAGTGATAAATAATAGGCCTAAAGAAAGAGAGAGGTTTTCACTCCACTCCAGCATTTAACTTAGATGGGGGAGAGGGAAGGGGGATGGGAGGAGAGAAGGAGATTGAGGAGAGGAAAGGAAAGCATAGAGGATGAAAGTGGGGAGAGAGATGGATGGGGAAAGAGAGTGAAAGGGAGAGACAACCAATTCCAGTTATATTTATTTATATGTATATTGATTTCTGAAATAAGTGGAATCTTTGTTGTGTAACTTAAAGTAAAGTGTGGACATCTGGTGGGCAGACATCTTGCTTTGACCTGGTTTCTCTAGTGTGCCAGTCCTCTCCCAATCTTACTCCAATCCACCGTCCAGTGACTCCTTACAAGCTCAGTAATGAGTTCAGGCCTAGCGGCACCAAAGCCTGGATTCTTGACCATGGTATAAGGGGACCTTCCACACGCTTCACAGTGCCACCCGATAGCACAACTTCTACCCATTAAGAGCACCAGAACATTTTAGAGAATAATAAACAGCTAACTCCCTCCTCACTATGCCTTTCTATATATATACTGATCCATGTACCTCATTGTACTATCGCCAACACTCTTCCATCAGTGCAAACGTCCATAAGCTGTATTGCCCTCTCACTATGGACTCTAGAGCAGGCTACCCCTCTCGATATCTGAAGGCCCCCGATGGCATACAGTGATTTCGGTCTCCCTTTTAAGGAACATTTGAGAAAAAAAGTGTTATTGTTACTTGAGCAATATATTCAAATGTCACCTTGTCTTTTATATCTGTCTGTGATATGTTTAATGAAAATAATTAAAAATCTTTTAAATAAGTTTCTTTTTACATGCAAATATAAAATTATTTTGATATATATGCACATTTCATGGATCAAATTCAACATGGAAACCCTTTCAGATGTTGTATTGAATTGACTAAATGGTTTTCTATACATTAGTTAGTCATAATATTATATAGAAAGATAAAGAGAACTGTAATAAGCCTGTATATGTATCTGTCACATCTCTGACATTTATCAGTAAGCTGTGAATAACATGATATACCCTGGCTGCTTTTACTTACGTCAGGTGAGTCATCACACAGTCCCTATCCAATATGCTAAGTGCACTTGCATGAACACTTTCTGTAATATTTCATGATGTCAATTAAAGGCTCACAAACTTTTAAGAATAGACAAATGTTTTGTATAGCACAGATTATGATATATAACAGTCTCTGATCATGTAGATATTTTGGCAGTGATATCATAATGGTGCATAAAGCTCATATCCATATAGTGTCAGGAGCATGTTATGGCTAAGAACCAAAAGTGACATTCTGTCTGCTGAAGTTGGCTTCCTTAAACTTTAAGAAAGCCTTATGCTTGTAGGAGATATGCTCAGAGTTCCACTTTAGTGCTGGTGGAAAGAGAAGGTGAAGAGAGGGAGAGAAAGGCAGAGCGATAGGGAAAGGGGAGATACAGAAGGGAAGGGGGCGAGATTCAAAGGGGGAGGGAAGGGATAGGGAAGATTAAGGTAGGGATGAAGATAGAGGATGAAATTTACTGGATTGGTAGGGGGAGGGCAGGGAGAAGGACAGGATGGATTTTGAAGAACGATATAGGTGAGGGGGAGGAGAGAGATGGAGGACGGAGAGATGGGGAAGAAAGAGGAACACAAAAGAAAGAGATGGGTAGATAGAAAGGGAAGGCAAGAGAAAAGAGAAAGATACAGGGAAAGTGTGAGATAACAGGGAAAGGCATTTCGGGAGTGAGAGTGAATGGAAAAAAAGAGAGGAGGGGGAGAAAAGGGGACTGGGGAAAGGAAAGAACCGAGAAGGAGAAAGAGGAGGGAGTAGAGAGGTGGATGGGGAGAGAGATTGAAAGGGAGGACAGAGAGAGAATGGGTAGAGAGGGATGAGGGGCATGGGGCTCAGAAGACAATGGAGGAGAATAAGGGAAATGGTTGAAGGGGAAAGAAGGAAGTCAGGAATACACTATTGTTTTTTATTCACAGGGTGTGTACAATGTGCTTATCAAAACATGAAAAGCCTTTTGTGCTCTTTTCGTTTAATGATCTGTCTAGGTCATTAATAAATGTAATGTTCCTTAAATTTGTTATCACTGTACTCAGGAGATCATGGGCATTGGTTATTAGCTAACATTTAACTGATTGTATTGGCTTTAGTAAAAGTACATCAAATCAAATATATTTTTTTATTAATTGGAAATTCTATCTGTTTTTTTGTCTGGTTTACATGCAATTGCATTAACAAACGTATCAATAGAAAAATGAACTGCTATTGAAAAAAAAAAAATATATATATATAGATTTCCATATCTCAAAATTAATGAATCCGTAGCACTGGAAAGGTTAAGCAACTTCCATATATCTACTATTATTTCTATGATGTAGTACTCATGAGACCTGGCTATCAGAATTATCCTGACAGCGAAAGACACAAGAGGTGAGGGGGAGGGAGAGGAAGACATGCTGAGGGGGAGTTGTGATCTCTCTCCTACTGCTGCTAGACACCAGGGATTAGATACCTAACTTCTATACAATATATTGGAGGTGGGTATGGTAGTAAATATATATACAGAAAAGAATGACATGCATATGACCACTCACACTGATGAGAGGCATCGACCTCAAATATGATATGTTTAAAAGGAGCCATGTATAAAATTGTGTTTTGGAATTAAGAGTCAGATATATTATGTCCTTATTTGCATGTCCCCATCCAGTCTCTCAGAGTTCAGTACAATTACTGTGTTTCTGGGAAACCTGAGCAAAAAATATGTTTTTTAACTTATTTTTAGACTTTCAAATGGGATTACAAATGTATTATTCATCTTCTGTAGTCTGTACGTGGAGAGCTTCTCTTACTCTTTTGCTCACCATTTACTGTATATATACACACATGCATATATATATATATATATATATATATATATATATATATATATACTCTATATGTACTTTAGCTTCCCCCAAAAATGTTTTTGATTCCTGCACCCTTGACTCTATTCCGTAGTAATATTTCAGCTACTGCCTGCTAACTATACTAACCAGCCTCTACAGAGAAACTGGTGTATCACAAGGGAAAGCAGTTATCGTCCACAAGTGATTCCTCACTGATTAAGTACAATTAGCAGGATATAGACCATCACATAGAATTCTAGTTGTCCGTTTAGATTTGAAGTCTCCTACCAGCAGCTAAATAGATCATGGGGAGGGCATTGAGCTCAGAGCTGCTCAAGTAACCCACCAATCAAGTGAATGGAGTTGGGTAAGAAAAGAGGCAACATTGCCCTAGTGCCAGCAGAGCAGCAGCAGAGCTTTATGTATGTCTCTCATCCTCTGCAGGATATGATGCACAAACATTTATCAGTGTGGCAGGCTTGTCATCATCAAGGCAATAGTAGATTAATACGCATAATTGATTATTATTATTATTATTATAATTGTTTATTTGTAATGCTCCAACATATTCCGTAGAGCGATACATAGGTGGTGATTAAGACAAAACAATATTAACACATTAAAAAGATGGAGGGCCCTGCCTTTGAGCTATTGATCATGTTACAGCTCTGCAGGAGAAAACTGATGTTTTGCAATGACCAATAAGTGGTTTAAATGGTGATACTCTAAGTGTGGAAAGAAGGAGAATGAGTGACCGTGACTATCAAAGCACTACAGAGCCTGTTGGTCTGTTGCAACCATGACTTACAATTTATATTGTTATCTGTTTTATCTTTTGAACTTCATTAAAAACAAGAACATACCTGTTTTGAACCAGCAATCACTATAGACTAATATTCTGCCACTGAGCTATATCTCCACATGACTGAGAATTTGTTACAGCTATAAATCTATCACTTGGTTATACAAGTCAGATTCCAATGCCCCAGTTGGAAAAGACTCATCAAATACACAACAATTACATGGAAGGATTCAAACACTGTGCATTCCAACACTACCTCTAGCTCCATAAATCTAGCAGCAATTAGAAGACAGAAAGCACTTTTTCCAGATGCCGTTCAACCTTCTTATCTGATAGTGAGCTGCATAAAGGAAGATTTTGGGCTCAGAGATCCACAATAAACATACTATCAAGAGACTAAAAGGAGGTTGGATTTATAGTTATGGACACCCTAGGAGAGGTTTCTTGAGGTTAACCTCTGATGCCACTTCTGTCGAATGAGTATAAAGAGAGATTATATCTCCTTCCCAACCAAGGGTAGCCTTTGATTTGCTACGCTGGACATATTTTTTCCAGGAGCTATATTATGAGACAATTAGAAGATGATTGAGGAGCTCCAACAGGTGACCAGACAGACACGTGTCCCTTTGAGTGGATAGCCTAGGCAGCCCTTGACAAAACAGAAATTATTATGGGCTTGCGATCCTATTAACCATTCTATAAAGGGAACCTATTATACAGGAAATCTGTACATTACTAGTCCTAATATCAAGCGTAACACAAATTCACATACTTACTAGTCAGTGGCTACAGTGGGATATAAGTCGTTCACTTCAATAAGCTTAACATTGTGTAAATAAAAATATACATTTGAGAGCAATTCACATTTAAGTGTGGCCTGGGCTATTCTTTCTGTACGTCTATGACCTGTAGATGGAAAATCTCTTTCCATACCAGAAAGATGATGATTTTTGTTGGCTCTGTTTATTCTGTTTTGCTGTAAGAAGGGAAATAAAGACTAATGTAAATCCCAACACAGCAAAACACTCATTAAAAAACTATCCCACAGCTCTCAATCCTAAAATAGGAGTGGAACAAGATAAAAGAGAAATAACTCCACGTATTTTCAGTACCGAAGAGTAAAAGATGAATTGTTAGAAAACAAATTATTCTGTTATTTTAGATGAGAGTTTTAAAAGTCCAAGGTTATGAGCAATAGCTGTGTTCTCACTTAATAAGGTGTTAACTGACGTATGTTCTCTTTGGAGAGTTACAATATTCATGTGGGTTAATAGTTTCTGGCTTGTTGCCCTCTATAAATATTTTTTTTCATGGTAAGCAACTAGTTACTGTACTTTCTCAACATATTTGTCTGCAAAAGATTTCTTTCTTTTTTTTTATTTTAATTTGAACTGAAACAGCCTTGCTCAGCTCCCCACAGAGCACAATGAGAATTTAGATGAGATGGTTGGAACGCTCATACACCCAGTTGTTGGCATTGAAAAAGCTTGGATTTTCCTCATAAGTCCCCTAGTGCATGACCTAATACAAGGGTTCTGCATTCAGCTAGTGTATCTGTGTGTTTAAGCACCAATCACCAAGCCAGAACTGGGGGTCTTTAATTCAGCAAGGGAAAAATGGAAGACAGCAGCTGCTCTGGCTAAGGCAATAGTAGAAGATTTTACAACACTCTTGTTCTCATTGCTAGTCCCATAGGTATAAGCAGGTTTTTGACTGACATGTCTCAGATGGGCTTGAAAAAAAAATCTAGTTTCTAGGGTGTTGCAGATAAATTAAAGTCTACTTGTATGTAATAGCAACACCTTACCACTAGATGGCAGACAGTGCATTTACAAACTAGACCCAATAAAGTTCTAACATACTGCTGGGAAACCCTTACTAAGGGATATAAGAAACTCAAATGCCAAAAAGTACATGTTACTAAATCAACATTTAGCATAGCAAGAAAGAGTAACAAAGTGTTAATGAACAATATAATTTATGTTGCAGAAAAAAATGATTAACCCCATGATGTGTAGAAAAATATAGTCATTTATTTATATTGATGTTATTCATATTATTATTTACCATTTATAAATTAAAAAATAACATAAATAAAAAAAACACATAGCTATAACACAACAAGTATGATTTACATATTTTATGTATAGACAAATGAATTATTATGGATATTATATTATCTTACACAAGGTTCCTTATTGCACTGACCTAAGGAACTGCTTCACTGAAGGCTATATCTATAAACTATGGAGGAATAATATATGAAAATACCACCAGAGTCCTCAAAGGTGATGCTTTGTGAATCTAGACAATGGATCAGCTATTTTGTGTTAAGTAGTCCCTGCAGAGACTGTGGTTTTGGTGATACACAAAGAATTAAATAAGTGTCAAGTGAAAGTCTAAGAAGGTTCACACTTCTAATATACAAGTCACAGTTAAACCTGTTGAGGAGTTTCTAATCTGGATACACATGTATCAAGGTAGGGTTCAGTCCTTCATTGCATTGTTATGACTGTATTGTACCCTACACATTCCAATTTACATGTATTACTATTAACAAAAGTCCCCCCAAGCCCAAAAGCCATACACATCATGACTTTTTGTTATGGCAACAAAGAAACTGTGGATTGTTCCAGGTGTCTGGTAGAAATGATATGTGAGCAAGTTGTCAAAAGCTCCATAATGGCCACCAGTGATGTCATGCTCACTACACTTGTGGTGGATAGTCTTGCACTTTGTAATAGACCCAGAGAATCCATCAAGCTGCCTGTTTTAATGCTGCAGTTTCAATAACCAGTTCCCCAGCCAAGCTCCAGCCTGTGACTGCTCCCTGATCACTGCAAACTGTATTAATCAAGAAGACTTTTCAGAGAATACTTTTCTGCAGCAATTATTTGGATCCTCTATGATAATGATAATGGACCTGTCTACAAATTATAATGTTGTTTCCCTCTTCCTGTTTTCTTATCCATGGATCATAAAAAAAGACCTTTTCCAATGTTATTTTTTTCTCTTTTTTTCTACTTTGGCACAACCACTTCCCACCCCTTGTCAAAGTCGTGTACTTTTTTTTCTTTTTTTCTTTTTTTTTTTTTTAAAGATGATTCATCCCTTATGTTAGAAATTTGAACTTTTGTTTTTATTTCACTGGTCTGGACCAGGAATGACGAACTGCCTTCAACAGATTCAAGATATTTTCAAGTGATTTCTGCTCTGTATTAACTTTTCTCTCTCTTTTCTTAATACACTCCATCTTTCACTTGAGTTTTTTTACTATTTCTTAGTAACCACTTGGAGAAGGCTAATTTGGCTTTTAGGATTATTTTATTATTTGTGTTCCTGCTAATTGTATTCTAATCCATCTCTCACTTTATTTTAAATAACTTCTTCTGTCTTGAAGAAAGCTATTGCAGCTTGTTCTATATTTTTGGGATTACTTTATTATTATAGTTTGCTGATTGTATTGTAAACCATCTCTCACTTTATTTCTTGAAAAAAGCTTTTTCTATATTTTTGGGGTTACTTTATTAATATATTTTGCTGATTGTATTGTAATCCATCTCCCACTATATTTCTGGAAGCAAGATTTTTCTATATTTTTGGGATTACTTTATTATTATATTTTGCTGATTGTATTGTACCCAATCTCTCCCTTTATTTTCAATAACAAAGCTAATTTAGCTTTTTCTATGTTTTTTGATTAATTTCTTTTTATATTTTTTTCTGCTGATTGTTTTGTTCTAATTTTTTCATCTTTTTTACATAACCTGTATTCTTTAAGAAAGATCATTTAGCTTTTGGATTACTTTATTACTTGTTTTGAGAGTACTTTTGTCTGCTGATTGTATTATAATCCATATTTTTCTTTATTGATTTCTTAAAAAAAGCTACTAATTATTATTTTGTCTGCTTTTTGTGTCATATTCCACTTTAATGCTAGCAACTTCTTGAAGAAGGCGGGTTTGGGTTGTTTTCTGTTTATTTGTTGGTGGTGTATTTATTATTTTGTATTGGTGGTCCATTGATGAGCAAGGGTGTAAGGTAAACTCAGTGACCTCTAAAGGACCTACATCCATCAGGGGACCTGTGAGCCACATCCTGTCATGCTCCTACTGAAATAACCTTTTTTAAACACTAGGGAAGAGGATACATAATAAAAAGGGGAAGGCATCACAAGTCCAGATCACAGGGCAAATGCCATCATAACCTTAAACCAATATTAGTTCTGCTGCATTGAAAGCACTTGCCAAGCTCTTTGCAGGGAATTCCTTCTCTCAGGGCTGGGTCTGCTGGATTGTATTTACTGATGATCGGAAGTTACTGTCATTAGCAAAGCACCTTCATCTCTCTAAAGGAGGGGAGTGAGCTAGAGAGAGAGAGGAGGAGAGACAGAAAGAGCCAGCAAGAGGAGAGCTGATGCATGAGAGTCACTCTGAACAAAGCATCTGGACTTATCACCTCTGTTTATCAGGGGATCCCTGGGAATCTACTGGATTACCTTAACTGGATCTCTCTCGTGTTGGATTTAAAACCCCTTTGGATACCAAAAAAGAAAATAAATAAATAACAATATCAACTTGATGTGATTTGTAACAACTGCTTGGTTCAGCAATGTATCCAGTGCTATCAGCCTGCACTTGCCTGTAAGGATGATTTCAACTTCTATTTTATAAGATAGCCACTTATTTCACATAATTGTGCATCTTTTCATATTATATTGCTTTTTTCCCTTCCCTTCTCCAGATGTTTACACTTCCTGCTGCTGTGCTTTCGAGTACAGGTATGTGCATTTTTATATTATATGTCATTTGTTTCATTATTGAATGTTAATATTTCTGTTAATTATATGTTATCACATATATATTTCCATTTATTTAATTTATCATGTTTATTTATTTATATATTTTTTTTATCATGTGTCTCATTGCTGATTTTTTTAAAATTCTAAGCCATATTGTTTTATTTTATTATTTATTTAATTTTATCATGTTTATTTATTTATATCATTTTTTAGCATGTGTCTCATTGCTGAAAAAGTAATATTTTTTTATTTTATCATATATTTCATTTTTTTTTATCCTGTTTAATTTTTATGTTATTATGTTTCCTTTTTAATTTGATCACTTTTTTTTTTTATTGTATCATGTTTTCATTTTTATTGTTTCTTTTATATTTGTAAATGTTTCTAAACATTTATTATGGCTACTGTGTTGTAAAAAACAAACCAAACAGCTGACTTACTACTGTAACTGCACATGGAATATGGGTTATTGTTTAAAGTGATTGATTAATCAGTCTAGGCTGTATTTGATTTTAATTGGCTACCAAGAATCCGGATATGGCTTCTTATCTGTGTATTAGTGAGATTGTATTGTGTTCATTAGTATGTGTACAGATAGCATCCTCTATGACTACTGCTTTTGTACATGTTGATTGATACCCTGGGTATTTAAATAGCTGCCACCTTTTCTGCTTCCTAAGGAACTTGCTTTAAAAAAAAAATGACTACTCCCTTTCCTATTTTTTCGAGGTTTTCCTTTAAATTGATTTTAATTATGTGACCACAAAAAAAAAAACTTTCAATCCAGATGAAAAAAAAGTCAGCAAGTCCAGGAAAACGTGTAAAAAAATCAAATTTATTTATAGTGTAGGAGCATTCCAGAGAAGTAAAAAAAAATACCCAAATGTTTTAAAGATATTGTTGGCATAAGTTGGGAATTTTTTGAGTCTTTACTGCTACACGTGAAGCTTTACATGACACACCCTCAATGTGAACTGCTGAATGTTGGCAAAGCAGGTAAAAGGCATTAAATGTTTTCCCTGGCATTAATTGGTGTACAGTGGTAGTGGATGCCATGCCCTGCCTGGCAGCAGCAGCTTACACCTGTTATGGTGAGGCCATTACTCTTATCTCTCACCTCTTAATGTTGTCATGTCCCCAGAGAGACTTAAATCTGAAATGTAACTACCCACATTGTTTGAGATTTGGGAGTTATAGTGTAATATGTTATTTAAGTGTGGGGTTTATTTGCATGAGTAAGACTACATATGACATTTACCAGATCACTGGTGTAAAATGTGACATAGTATATTTCCCAAGAGCAAATCTGTAATATACTCATTAAGACACTGAGTGACACTTAACAGGCTTTGGATATGATAGTACAAGCACTACAGTAAATAGGATAATTTATAGTGTCCCAAAAATTAGATGAGGTCAGTTTTTTTTTTTTATACATTTTTGTTAGACATGATGAATTAAACGGATATAGCAGAGGTATATATGGTATAATTTAGTCATTCAGTCATGTCTGATTCTCGGTGACCCTACAGATCGCAGCATGCCAGGCACATCTGGTTGTGCTTATCCATAAGGTTTACTTGGCAAGATACTGGAGTGGGTTGCCAGTTCCTTCTCTAGTGGAACGTGATTTGTCTACTATGACCTGCCCATCTTGAGTGAGCCTATATGGCATGTTTATATAGTGGGAATACATGTGGGGAAAATAAGGCATAAGTCAGGGTAAGCAGGGTAATTGTAGGTAAAACAAAAAATATCTTCACTTGTACCCCAGGACCTCTCTGCTATGATCTGCCCATCTTGGGTGATCCTACATGGTATAGCTCACAGCTTTATTGAGGCACACAAGCCCTTTACCACGACAAGGTAGTGATCCAGAAGGGGATTTCAAAACTAAAAGTTCTTTATCTCCCCTTCTGTATCGCTACCTTGTCATGATGAAGGGGCTTATGAACCTCAATTAAAGCTGTGAGTCATAGCAGAGAGGTCAGACAAATTATTGTCCACTGGAGATGGAACTGGCAACCCTCTGAGAACCATATGGATAAGCACAACCAGACCCAAGATATGCCTCACGTGTTACGGTCCATATGGTGACAGAGAGTTGGACACAACTGAACGACTAACAGCAAAGTTCTTTACCAGTTAAATGTTATTTAATAATATTGGATTTTCATACAATAAACGTATGTTGACATTTGCAATTTGTAGCTGCCAGTCTTACTATATCCCTACTATATCTCTTGCTAATGATAGATCATATTCAATAATTGCTATGGTTCTGATCTTGGTCTATGAATCAATGTAAGTTATATGAAAAGCAAAAGTCAGGGCATGCTCAGACCCTAAGGAGTAATACATTTATTGCACTCTGTAGCCAATGGATTGAGTGCCACAAAGGGTAATCAGCAATTATCAGTTACGATCGGTTAGTAGCAGGTGATACAAAGAGACTTTAGTAGGTGGATAAGAAATGTTGACAAATACAAAATGCAAACTTCACTATAAGTTAAAATATATATTTTAATATCATTCAATAGATAAAATACTTGGTATTGCCTATAGTTTTAAATGATACTATATATGTGCAACCTCCGCTATGCAATGCATTAAGTGGCGGATCGATGGATGCTACTTCTACCCAAAGATACCCCTTTTGATCATATGGAAAGTGAAGTTAATCAAGGCTTTCTTTTTTCTTGTTGCTTTCAGTGAATCAGCCCATAGTTGGCAGTCTGCCTGGAAAGCACTTGCTAGAATCCGATCTCCTAGTTCAGCAGCTTTAAAACTTTGGAAGTTATTGGCATTTATACAGTTGGAACTTCCAGACTTCCAAAGCAATAAAATAATGAAAAAAAGTCCTGTGCTTGGTTACTATTAGAACCATACTTTTTAGATTTTTTTTGCTGATTTCGCAGCATTTGCAAGAAGATCTGAGATTAGAATTTTTTTGGAGTGCAAAGCAAAGGGTGTCCTCTGTATTACATTTCTCTGCTAAAGTGAACACATTTGGTGTCGGTCTGAACATTGTGGGGCAGACGTACTAAGGAGAGTTCAAGAAGTGGCGTGAAAAAAAAAAACTGGTGTTCAGTCCAATTTCTGTGTTCTTCTAGGATGAGTAGGTTGGACACCTTTTTGAGCATGTTTGGGAAATGGGGGAAAATGTGAGACACTTAGGCCAAGATTCACTAAAAAGGAAGGCAAAGCAGTTTGCTGAAGCCCGCAATGTCCATTTTATATGATGAGTATGAAGCACTACAAAGTCCCTGCAATGCTAATGGGAATATATCTTGTGATGTATAGGCTCCAAGGAGTTGAGTTTTATATATATATATATATATATATATATATATATATATATATAGTTGAATCATCAGAGTATTGCAGTGAATAGTGATACCTTTTTTATTAGACAAACGTATTCATAATAAAGTGACGAGCTTGCGAGAGATAATGCCTCTTTTTATCTATCTATCTATCTATCTATCTATCTATCTCAAGCTCTATCTATCTATCTATCTATCTATCTATCTATCTATCAATCTATCTTTCTATCTATCTATCAATATATCTATCTATCTGTCTGTCTGTCCGTACGTCCATCTATCCATCCATCCATCCATCTATCTATCTATATATCTATCTATCTATCTATCTGTCTGTTTATCTATCTATATAAATATATTGAGTCAGGACAAAAACAAAAAAAACAACCTACATTTTCTATGTATTCTGTTTAGCAAACAGAGTTAAAGTAAATCCCTGCTTGATAGATGTGTCACATAGATAATACAGTGGAGATATTTATGTGTTATATCCAATTACCCTGCTCACCTCTTATGCCTTTTTTTCCCCAACATGTATCCCCAGTTGATAAACATATCCCATATAAGCTCACCCAAAACTGGCAGGTCATAGCAGGGATGACAGACAAATCGTGGTCTACTGGAGAAGGAGCTGGCAACCCACTCCAGTATCTTTGCCATGAAAACCTTATGGATAAGCACAACCAGACACAATGACTGGCATGTTGTGGCCTATAGGATCACAGAGAGTCGGACACAGCTGAACATGATTTCTCACTGGGATACGTGTTCTATAGGGTGGAGTGAGCTTTGGAGCACCTCTCCATTCCTATGTTATTCTCCCAGCCACGTGCACCAAGATATAGTATCTCCAATAAATCTATAAACACTTCACCCTTTAGTGAATATGTCCTATTGCATGGATTACATATGCTATAGAGTAGATATAATTCAACAAAAAACAGTTAAATTAGATCCTGTTTGTTAAATAAGCTCTATAAAATAACATATGAATTGTTGTTGTTCAGTAATTCAGTCGTGTCCGACTCTCCATGACCCTATGGACCACAGCATGCCAGGCACATCTATCATTATGTCTTTGGTCATGCTTATCCATAAGATTATCTTGGCATATATAGTGGAGTGTGTTACTAGTTCCTTTTCCAGTGGACTACAATTTGTCTGACCTCTCTACTATGACCTGCCCATCTTGGGTGACTGTACATGGTATAGCTCACAGCTTCACAGAGGTACACAAGCCCCTTCACCACGACAAGGTATCGATCCTGAAGGAGTACCTAGAAATGATCTCCATTTTTGCTCCCTCTTTTACTCACTTTAATAAGCAGACCCCAAATGCTCTTTATTAGTCATGCTGTTTAATTAATTAAAGCTTTCAAAATAATGAATCCTACTCCTTACAAAGCTTTTTTTGCAAAGTAGCAAAGCGTTTGTTTTTCTAGGTCCAGTAAGTACGATTACTGCCATATTCTCCATAGGAAATAATGGTTTAATCATTTTGATTCAATGCATATGAACTCCAAGAGCAATATATATTACAGACATGGCAGTTTTTTGGACACACCAAAAAGGGAGACAAATGACAGTCTGAGAAGAAAAACGTAGTTTGTTCCTATTAAATATGTGCTGAGTACACAAATTGCTTCATAACTGCTATAATGCAATATATTCCAGGTGCCTTGGCTATTGGCTGCATTTGTATGTCAAAATTGGGTAGTGTGATACCAGGACAGATGTACTAAAGGCTGATGGGATGTATCAAAAAAACACTGAAAACCAAGTAAAAATGTTTTATTGAATACAGTTAATTCTCAGACTATCCTGCCTCTAAGCTGTCTAGAGGTTCTTCAACTAGTAGGGTTCTGAAAGGACCAAAAGTAACAAGCACCATGTAAATGGTAATTCATTCTGTTAGTCAGCTTTTTTCCTTTTTGTTTCTTCAGATATTTGTGTTTGCATTGTTCACCCGTGCCCTTTGCTCTGTGACCTTATGGACTGTAACACACCAGGCTGATCCACTTGGAGTGGGTTGCCAGTTCCTTCTCCAGTGGCCACAGCATGCAGCTCCTGGCATTCCTATGTGGTCAACCATCCAAGTACTGACCAGGCCCAACCCTGCTTGGCTTCAGGGTGGTGTGACCACTTGGTTCTCTGACTGGAATCGAACCCAGGTCACAGCAGTGAAAGCACTGAATCGTAACCACTGGACCACCAGGGAACCCCTAAAAATAAGCTACCTAAGTGTTTATTTGCATATCTAAACATAATTTAATTAACAAGTGCTTAACAGATCTGTGTTTACTGAAATCTTCCAAACATTACATGCAAAAGTCTGCCCCCTGTAGCTCATGCAGACAATGTTTCTTTGGTACGTGATGTACTAACCAATGACAAACTGTGTTTCTGCATCAGGTTGCTGAGTTGCTGCCGAGTCAAAGTATGTGATTGACTAGGACATCTCATACCATAGAAACCTTGTCTGCATGAGCTATGGAGCAGACCCTTGTAGCGACTGTTAATGAAATGACGTTTAGATATGCAAATAAACACTTAGGTAGCTTATTTTCAGGGGGTTACCTGGTAGTCCAGTGGTTAGGATTCGGTGCTTTCACTGCTGTGACCTGGGTTCGATTCCCGTCAGGGAATCAGGAGGTCACACCACCCTGAAGCCAAGTAGTGTTGGACCTGGTCAGTACTTGGTTGGGAGACCACTTAGGAATACCAGGAGCTGTGTGCTGTGGCCCACTGGAGAAGGAACTTGCAACCCACTCCAGTATCTCAGCCATGAAAACCAAGTGGATCAGCATGACCATGGACATAAAGATATGCCTTGCCATGAGGTCACAGAGAGCCAGAAACGACTGAAGAACGCAAAAAAAATAAAAATAATAATAATAATATTAAAATAGAGAACCCATTTCCCTTTAAGGTTTTGCATGTCTAGCAGTCATTTAAAAAAATGTTTTTAATATATGTGCTTCATAATGACACATGTTTAAGCCCTTTGCATTTTATTTATTCCACTTTTTATATATATATTTTTTAATTAATGCTTAATTATAAATCCGCATCATAAATCCATTGAACAACAATATTGTTTAACCAATAGAATCATGTTTTTACATTTATTGTTTTACAAATGTTTTTTTCTTGTGTTTAAATTATTATTTTTAACAAAGAATACCATAAAAAAGCAATGCAGTCATGGGTGGTGTCGTCACCCACAGAGTTAATTTGCCATTTCCTATAATAAGGGACATAATAAAATATCCACTAACAATTGCTTATTGTAAAATATTATATAGTATTTTTGTAATGTGAATTATTAATATTCTGTTATAAAATGTGGGTTCTCTATGACAATCATTCATGAAATACAATTTCTATCTATTTTATTATTTTAGTAGGAGGCTTGTAGATTAAAAGTACAGTAGGAAGTTACACCATCATTACATGCATTCTAGTAAAAATGACGATTTGCTTGCTAAACAAAATCACTTGGGTCCATGTCACCTGGTGCTTTTTTTAAACAAATACCCAGAGCTACCAGACCTCTTGGGGTCTAATTTACAGCCCACATCAGCAAGAAGCTGCTCCCGTGTAAAAATGGTGATGCGGCTTTTGTTTTAATTGCACAGACAACAGATGGATAGTTTAATTTGCTGGAAAACCTACCTCTGCATAATTCAAAAAAATATATTTTTTAGTTGTTGTTAAAAGCCTAAATTATATTTAAAAACGTACCCACTCTACCAATGTGTTTATCTTATGTGATTAATTATCTCTGACAGCGGAGGTTAATTAGCCAGATGAGCATATAGATCAATATAGATAGATCAAAATAATGATAATACCTTAAAGGGTTTTTTACCTTACTGTAATTGCTCTTCATGGTGTGAAAGAGTACAAGATTATATGTTAAAATTATCTATTATTATTGAAATTACAGCTAATAAATCTAAAGTTTTAGGTCCGATTACAAGTACAGTGTGTCCTGCCTACTGACTGTTCCATGATTAATAACAAATGTTGAACCATACGGTGAAGACAAAGATTTATAGCAGTTTTCCCTGAACTCAAGAATGCAGCGAGCAGTTAACCCACACCTGATATGTATTACATACTCTGCACAGATGAGTATGTGAAGGGTTAATTCTACTTGTTCTTTTGCTCACTGCACAGAGCTGTTGCTGTGGGCCATTATTGGGTCTTGCCAGAGACTCATGTAAACACAGATTTATAGCAGTTTTTCCCTGAATTTAAGAATGCAGTAAGCAGTTAACTCAAAATAGATAGGTTCAGGTGATTCAAGTATTACATGCTCTACACAGATTAACTCTGTTTGTTCTTTTGCTCACTACACAGAGCTGTTGCTGTGGGTCTGTATGGGGGCATACCAGTGACTCATGTAAAGACAGATTTAGGTTATTCATTTCTAAGTGAAAAATGCGTGTATTTTAAAAATTTAAAAAGTATTTCAACGCAATTTTAGGGGATTTTTTAATGTGATGTGGTCCAAATTGCGCAAATTAAGTAGCCCGTCAATGCTCTTGTATTATAAGACGTTATCATGAATCTGATCTATAGATTTATAAACTGGGCATGTGGTTTATTGCAAGACATAGTTAAAGCAACATAGAAGGATTCTGGATTTCTCTAGAAATATAATATACATATGTACCTCTTCACTTTTGAGTTCCTTATTTTATTCAGAGGTGCTTAAAGCTCTTTTTTCTGCCTAAAATCTTACAAATAGTTTCTAACTGGTTTCTCTCATCTACAGCTCATGAAGAGTATTTCTAAGTAGAGGGGTTGCACTGTCTCATAGTAACTAATCAGTGGCAACATTCTGCAACCTTATACTTGAGAGAGGTCACTGACAGGCTAATTTAAAGCACTGCTCTTCACACTGTGCATTCATGATCTGCGAGAGCTACAGAGGGCAGACTCAAATAGGTCGAAATTGTTTGATTTAAGTAGAAACTAGCTTTTTAGCACTGAATAAATTAAGTACATTAACGTAAATAGATACATAACTATTTTTATCTTCCATGTCCCTTTAATCACACAAGTTAAGGGACTTTTTCATGAAATGTATTCATACAATTCCTAACTTTCCAACTCACTTATCTAACTTATTCACTGAAAATACTTAATAGCAACCTTATAATTTGTATAAAATCTTCTTGAAACAATTAAATCCACTATTGGTCATATACAAGGTAATAAGTGTCTGTGAAATATGTGCACTGTTAATTCTCAATACTTTGTCACCCAAAGGTCAATGTCAGATGAATCAATGGGAATTAACTGGGGGGGATCAATTCTAACACCCACACAAAGCTTTGAAGCAAAGGACCACTAAAGCCTGTTAGGAATTATTTGCATACAGGTCATGTACATGTGACTGACAGCAAGGGTAGTGATGACAATGCCGGGCTACATTCTGTTGTTCTGGATACATGTGTCACTCTCTCTCTCTCTCTCTCTCTCTCTCTCTCTCTCTCTCTCTCTCTCTCTCTCTCTCTCTCTCTCTCTCTCTATATATATATATATATATATATATATATACAATGTCAGAATATTACTTGGAGCCTGAGAGGAAGCCTTTCATACTTTCATAGAGATATATTATACTTCAGAAAAATATTTTGATATCAGAAGAACAAATAATTACAGGAGAATACCTGGAACTGTGTGAGTGTGGCGTAGGCTTTGTTCTTCCTTGCTCCTCTTTCTATTAGATCTCTTCAACTGACATTTGTTGTATTAAACTGCTTCCCTTTAAACTCAATTGCCCACATACCACTGTTTTTTTTCTCAGGCTTCATCTTCATATTGTTGTTGTTCATGCTGCCTGATTCTGTCTAACCTTCTCAACTCAGTTTGGTGCCTTATTATAATCATACTAGTCATTTGCCCGTCATAAATGACGGTATAATATGGGATCTGTCTCTTCCTCCCCCCTCCCTCCCCTGTGTTTATTCCCCCCTCTCCCTCCTCTGTGTATTTCTCGCCCCTCTCCCTCCTTTGTGTCGCTTCCCTCCCCTGTGTTTCTTTCCCCTGTGTCTCTTCCCCCATCTCCATCCCCTGAGTCTCTCCCCCCTCCCTCCCCTGTGTCCCTCTTCCCCCTCTCCCTACCCTGAGTCTCTTCCCCCTCTCCCTCCTCTGTGTCTCTTCCCCCTCTCCCTCCTCTGTGTCTCTTCCCCCCTCTCCCTCCTCTGTGTCAGTTCCCCCTCTCCCTCCCCATGTGTCTCTACCCCCTGTCTCTTCCCCGCTCCATCCCCTATGTCTCATCCCCCCGCACCTCCTCAGTGTCTCTTTCTCCCTACCCCTCCTCTGTGTCTCTTCCCCCCTCTCCCTCTCCCCTGTGTCTCTTCCCCCTGTCTCTTCCCCCCTCTCCCTCTCCTGTGTCTCCCCCCTGTGTTTCTCCCTCCTTTGTGTCTGTTCCCCCTCTCCCTCCCCTGTGTCTCTCCCCCCTGTCTCTTCCCCCCTCTCCATCTCCTGTGTCTCTCATCAGTGTCTCTTCCCCCCTCCCACTCCTCTGTGTCTCTTCCCCTCTCTCCCTGCCTCCTGTATCACTTCCCCCGTCTCTTCCCTGTTTCTCTTACCCCTGTCTCTTCCCCACCCTCTCCCTCCCCTGTGTCTCTTCCCCCATGTCTCTTCCCCCTCTCCCTCCCCTGTGTCTCTTCCCCCACCCATGTTTCTTTCCCCCTGTCTCCTTCCCCCCCCCCCCCTTGGCTATGTGCGGCTTCTCTCTCTCTCCTTCCCTCCTTCTGTGTCCTCTCCCTCTTCTCCCCTCTCCTTTGCTCTCCTCTCTGCGAGCCTCGCGATGAGGGCCTTCACCTCATTGCGAGCCTCTCCATGTGCTGTGCACATGCGCAACTTGCAACTTTGCTAGGGTTACACACAAACTCGCAGTACAACAACTATATTAGTGATTATAAGACAACCCTGCTGTAAGTTTTGAAAATATATGAGTGGTGTAATTGGGAGGTAGTACAGTGCAGGTTTGCACCATGAGTATGTACAAGTATATGTTAGACCTTGCAGTCTATAGGTTCACCTACACTTCCCTCCTACAACATGGTAGATTGCAAAGTATGTGTGCATTATGCCAGGAGCTGTCCTAATAAGCTAGAGCGGTCTCATCCAAAGTTAGCCTTCAGTAGCCCAATCTAGGCCACATTTTCAAGATATCTTGTTTGAGTATAGGTAGATCAATCAGTTTCTAAGTCATTTTGATTAAATTATCTGTGCTAAAACAAGAATACCCTGATGTGGCCTGATACCAACCCCCAAAGAAAAAGCTGGCTTCCAGGAAATTATAATTTACAAGAATACATATTTATTTTGTGTTGTCATATTCCCTTTAATTATATATATTTATTATGTAATATTTCATGGCTGAATAAGTGAATGTATTAAGCGGACTTCATGGAATGTTACCACATTCTGTTACTGAAGATGCCATGTTCAGTATTTTTATGGCTCATTATATGGGCAACACATCTTTTATATCTTCCTACTGCAAACATTGAAAAACTCCATTGCAGGTATATCAACATAAAAAAAATCAATTTGGCTGTGTACAGTCATATTTTGATGTATATTTTACACTATTTATATTCATTTGTTTTAACCAGCAGAATTAGAAAATGGCAATTTACAGACAAATAAAATGAGCTATGGTTGGAGAATGTCTCCAGTTCCATGTTATACTCTTGATTATATGTACTAAGATTTGACATCTACAAGGGTTCTCCAAAGTCTGGCCCACTGTATCTGCTGGTAAGATGTTAATGGACTTTCACAGAATTGTGTCAGCAAAATATATTTAAAGTATATACTGGATCTATGTGTGAGGCTAGTAGAGTAAGCATAAATTATGTATGGAAATTGAATATATCAATGTCTTGACAGGATAATAAACACATTATATATGTGCTGGCTTAATAATTCATTATTCCTCTTTTTACATAAAGAATATATGTTCTAACTGTGAACTTGCAGCAAAATGGACAAATAAATTAATTATTGCTTGTACTAATAAGAAATAATTTATGGTATGTATTATTGAAACTGTCTGCGTATTTGTACTGGTCCATGAGTCTCATGGTCCTCAGTGTAAAAGAAGAATTAGCAGTGTTGCATGGGTGTAGGAACTCAGGGGGACAAGGGGGCCAAGGGGGACAAATCCCCCCAGATTTTCCAATGTGTGTGTGTTTTTGTGTTAAGAATCAGTTGTGTGCTATTTTTACCCCCAGATTTTCTTTGGCTCCTACACTTATGGCAGTGCACTAAGAAATAAGCATAAATTGTGAAATATGTATGACAACTGGGATATGAATGAGGGATGTGGATCATTTTGAGAAGGGGGATTAGGAACTGTGTATGATAACAAGGGATGAGGAGTTGGGTGAGAAAGAGAGACAAGACTGGGTGACAAATAGTAAGGAGCAGAGTAAGAAAGAGGGGTGTTTATCAGGGTAAGAAAGGGATGACTGGGGTGAGAAAGGGGATTAGGAGTAACATGAAAAGGAGGAATGAGGAGTGGACCTTGAAAGAGGGATTAGGAATGGGGTAACTAGATGTTGGTGTGAAAGAAGGATAAGAATTGGGAGGAAAAAGAGGAAATTGCTAAAAAAAAAAAGAGGGATGAGAAGTAAGTTGAAAAATAGTAACTGGGTGAGAAAAGTGGTTGAGAAATATTGAGTAACTGAGAAAAAATCGAGTAACTGAGAAAAATTACAGTAACTGAGAAAAATTAGATGAAAAAAAATCATAAGGAAGAGGGGGAGAAAGAGTGGTGAGGAGTGGGGCGAGAAAGAGATATGATGTTTGGTGAGAAAAAGGGTGAGGAATGGGATGGTAAAAGGGTAAGAATGAGGAATGAGTGGGTGATAAAGAGGGATGAGGATCAGTTTAAGAAGTTAAAAGACAAAATAATTAGATGAGAACAATGGATGAGGAAGGGGTGCAAAAGAGGGATAAGTAATGGTGAGAAAGCTGGATGAGGATAAAGATGGAAAAAAAAGCCATGAGAAATATGGTGAGAAAGAGTGGTGTTCGAAAAGGAGATAAGGAGTGGGGAGAGGAAAATGTTTTAGTAATGGTGAGATATATGGATGAGGGGAAAAAAAGGGATGTGGCGATGGAGGGAGAAAGTTTGAGTAGAAAAGAATAGGTCTGATAAAGGGTAAAAAGGATGATTGTACAGTGGGTTAAGAAACTTCAATCAGTGTTGATGTGAGACAGTGATTGTAGCCTATTTTTTACTTTATTCTACTTTTACCCTAATACAATCTCTACCGACTTTTTATTTCAGTCAATTAGTGTGAGGTACAACACTTCTCCAATAGATATAGACCTTGATGGATTTGGTCCTTTGCTGCTAAGATATTAGGAATAGTTAAATTGAATTAAACTGGGAATGGTATGGGAAGTAAATATCACCTTTCACATAAAGTCAAGATGTTTCTTAATAGTACTTATAGTTAGTCATTGATTGCAATATTTTGAATAGTTATATTATAGTAGATATTTCATTTTAAAGTGATACAGAGAACCCACCCAACTGAGAGTTATTAGAATAATTGGCAATATGGTTTAAACATGTTTTAAAAATACATGATTTAATTAGTTAAGTAAGTATTGCAGGACAGTTCAGTTAATGTGGGGTAATTTCCAGCTCACATTGCTGGCTGTTGGATTTGCTAGATGCTGATACCTGCTGATATCTGTTTAAACTCCCAGCATGCATTTCTCTATATTGCTATTGTGGTAGAGGAAGGCATGAGTTATTGATATCTGGTTAGATAGCAAAGCACTTGAACATATTGCTAAGTGATCAGCATAAGTGGAGAGCTACACACTCATGGACCTACACTAAATACGCAAGAGCATTAGATCTTGTGTTCATTGTTTAACCATTTTGTATAAATATAGTATATCAGTGACCATTTAAGAGTTACAATATAGTGAGACAGTGTGTTTTTGAAAAGTACACCAACCCAAAAGCAAAGTGGGAATATGAAACCAAATACTTAAAATGAATATAAAACACTAGATTCCCAAAAGCTCTTATTTTGGGAATCTAATTTTGGATATGGGGGCTCAAACAATTATAATATTATTGGAGTCTTGCAAAAATGACTTCTGACATCATAGCTTGTAACTAATACCACCTAACATCATCTAAACACTTCTGGAGGAACAACAGCCATAACATGGCAGGATGCCTGTCTTGTAAATTAGTAGGGGCTCAGAAGGGATAGTCACTGCATAAAATAAATTTGGCAAACTAGACATTGGCCTAACAGGGATACTTCACATTCAGTTTTCTCTATGATTAAGCAGATGCAAAGGACTGGAATAAAATAGAGATATTTTATACTTTTATGTGAAGTATCACATGCATTTCATGATACAGGAATTGTATTCTTAACATGAGCTTTATAGTATTAGGCAACCTATATATTTTTATTGTAGTTGCAATTTTCCCTTAACTGGAACTTTTTTCTAAGGGCTTTTGAATGGTAGTCGTTAATACTCTGTATCTTACCTTGAAACAGAATTAATGAACATGATGTGAAGAACTGTTAAAAATGATTGCAAATTTAATTTTTAAAGCTCTGTGATGAAATATTATGGTCTATTTATAGGCTACACAACTCTAACTCTCCTACATTTTAGCTTTTAACTCCTTGAATCCAAAAATAAGTTTTTTTAGAGTAATTTCCTTGACTCTTCTTGTTTCAGCTGACCAAACATGGACACACATTAAAGGTATATTTAAGTTTCCAGGGTTTCAAATGTTTGGTAAGAAACAGGCAGTGATTATCAGAAAAATATGTGTTATAAAGCAAAAGTTAAATGTACTTACAAAGTTATAGACAGGAAAGTAAAATCCAGCTTTGCACACCCACAGGGAGCTTACATAACCAAGTACACGGAGGAAAGGCAGCCAGGTACAGAGTTTGAACCTTTTAAAGGAAGTACTTGCTGTAGGATGGAATCACATGGTTTGGTGGGATCTGAGCTCACAGCTGACTGAGAGCATAAGGAGAGAGATATAGACTACATATCCTATGCTGCTTTGCAAACAGGAACCCCAGCATATGATACAAATGTATCAGCTAGCATCTGCTGTCTCTTGATTGGCCAAATGAATTATTAATTTTATGATAATCTTAGCAGGGATCTTCAGGGGTGTCAACGAACAAAAGCTGCAGCATGAAAAGAACATCAGGGCTAGTTTGCAAATTTTTATTTTGGTATTTTTTCATGCAAAAAAATATTCGCATACACTACTGATTCTCTGTGCCAATTTCAATCTTATCCAGTCATCTTACAAATGCAATGAGTTTCTGCCTGATCCCTCCCCCCACAGTCCTCTCTCCATTGATAACTACAAAAATAGTCCTCCACCATCCAGCTCTAAGGAAGTGATGTAATAAACTCAAAATGGATTCCTGTACTCATATACAGAGTCAAATTCAGATTTTCCCTCAAAATGTTTTATGTTTGTGACACAGCTGCTAATATTGTTATTTTGGCAGATACTTGACAAACAAGTGCATTTTTTCTTAAACTGCAGTTGTCCTTTAATATTTAAACAGTACAATGCTTAGAGTGCAATACTGTGATCTTGAAACACGTGACACAGATCATATTATTTTAGGCATGGCAGAGGAAGCTAACCATAAGAGGTCATTTGTAGAGCATAAAGGGTAAATTGTGAATGTTTGGAGATATAACTATTTTAAGAGAAAAGATAATTGTGAATGGCATTGTCATAATTTTAAATATAGTTAGTTATAACCAGGCCTGGTATTTCCATAGTGGAGGAGCAGATGAGAACAGACATAGATAAATATAAATTTGTTTTTTCTGTGAATAAAATTGTGGGAAAGGAAGTAATAAAAGAGCATACTACGCACATGTGTGACAAGTGCTGTTGTGGACTCCAGGATCACATTCCCTTGCTTGACCTTGCTAAGTATATTAACATTCAAAAATAGGTAAAACAAATTCCTGCTTTCAACACAAAAGCAACATCCCAAATATTTCCATTGTAATCCAGAAATTCTAGGCAGGGACATACAAGTGAGAACATTATGTGTCATCACTTACACATCCAGACCTTTCCTGACCAGTACAGTAGACCAGTGATTCCCACACCTTTTTTCCCATAGCCACTTGAAAATTGCTGAGTGTGAATTAATAAGCTTGTTTTCCTGCTGTTTCACAATTGTAATGCTCTATTCTATATTTAAGTTTAGCATATGCACTTACAAACAATAAATATAGCTTCTTCGAACCATTGTACTAGGTTTATGCTTATGTTATTTGGCTCTGCCATTTTTGTAATCACACTTATTCTATGGCAGACACATTGAAATCTAGGGACCACATGGGATAAGCTAAACCAGGGATAGTCAATAAGTAGACCTGGGTCTGAATCAGGACCTCAAGAGATTGGAGCAGAAAGGTTTATTCTCTGTTATACCACGGGGGCAGATTTACTAATAATCTCAATGGCCTCAAATAGGCTCCTACCCACTTCAACAGAGAACACACTCAGAACAGTTTCTGTCCCAATATGTTTTCTGTATTCCTCTGAAAATATAATGGCACAAGCAGGGGCGTATGTAGGGTCTATCTTGTCCTAGATCTATTCAGATGTGTGCCCCTCCCATGCCTCTTGTTACTATGCCTCCTTTCCTCTTGCTGTAGTCCAGATTACAACACACAACAACACAAAATCATGTGTGTTTATATATGTATATATATACAGTATGACAGAAAGTGCCAGATACAATTCTCTCTGTAAGTGTATCTTCATACAGATATTTCTTTCAACTACATTGGCAACTTCAGGCAGCCTGCTGCCTCCTGATACTGTGCTGCCTTAGGCCTGGGCATCTTGAGTTTAGGCAGAAAAACACCGAAGCCATCATGTATTAAAAACACCATGATTAAACACTATAAAATGGAAACACAAGTGATCTGAAGTCTAAACGATATTAATTGTACCTCTCAGCACAAATATTCACAACTACATCCATCTTCAATAGGAAGCTTTTTTTTCAGAACTCTGTCTAACCAATCGGGATCTGAATATGGCTGACAGTATTGATAGAAAAGTGGGTTTTAAAAGAAAAAAAACAACTTCTGAAATAATATTTTAATTGAATTATATAAAATGTAGTACTCTAAGTCTATCTAAGAGTTAAGAACAACACATGTTTAGCCTGGAGCTACTTAATGGTAACCTTGTACCCACACACCTGAACATACATTATATGTTACATATACAAGGGATTACTGTATATACTGAGATATAACTGGGTTCGAGCAGCAAACAGACTTAATGCTGAAAAGAAGTACAAATTGCCCTGGAGCTCAGAGAGATATTCATTTTCACATAAAATGCTGTTAAAAGTTTAACACATACAGAAATTCCTTTTTAAGTCAAATCAATGGATGCAGGCATCAACTAAAGGGTATTACTGTTTCTGTTTAAGGTGCTGTATGGAAATGTATTAAGAGTCCCAATTTGTTTATCTGTCTATTAGTTTACCAAGATGGTGGCACATCCAAAGTGTTGGCATAGACACAGCTAATGGAGGAGAGCTTTTGTACAAAATAATTTGCACCAACTCCGTTGTCTCCATTTTATTTTATTTTTTTCCCATTATCTACATTTTTTTTGTTGGATTCCTGCACACATATATAAATAAGCATAAATGTATGTTTCTTTATTTCTATCTGTAGCACATCAGAAAGTGTCATGCATACTTGAAATACTCATCCATGATTGCTACCTCCCAACATATTAAAATACAAAAGAAGCGTACTTGTATTTTAGATAAATGTTGCATTATTACGTAGTGTTACCGTCGTTTTGTGCAATGTGTAAATGCTTAATATATATTGTTGTTGTTGTTCAGACCGTCTGTCGTGTACGACTCTTTGTGACCCTATGGACCGCAACACACCAGGAACATCTTGTGGCTTGTTGTGCCAATCCATAAGGTTTTCATGGCAAAGATACAGGAGTGTTTTACCAGTTCTTTCTCCAGTGGAGCGCGATTTGTCTGGCTTCTGTGATGTGGCCTGTCTATCTTGGCTGGCCCTAGTTTCATTGGGGTACACAAGCCCTTTCACCACAAGGTAGCCATCCTGAAGGGGGCTTAATATGTATACAATGATTCATATACAGATACTGTATATTATGTAGAACTGATACTCCAGGCTTCTATCTTTCTTGTAGACATTGCGAGAAAATAATGTAATTTGGTAGAATTCAGGGATTTGCCCTTAATTGTGGGCTTCCCTTCAAAAGATGGAATTGGGAAGGCTAGGAGGGGCAGGGGACTTCCCCTGAAAAGATTGACTGTCCCTCTAAAAGAGGGTCATTTGGAAGCTATGCTCCTTGTAGGATTCATCCAACTAACTTGCTCTGATATTTAGGTCCATTGTCAAGTGCAAATTTAAAGTGACAGGCTGTCAAGAGAACTGAATAGGGCAGTTATACCTAGGAACAAAGGCATAGTGTGCCATTAAAGTAAACTTGAATACAGTAGTTAAAAAAAATAAAAGCTGTACATTTGCATATTATCAAGTCAGTTCTTCATAAGAGCTTACTATAAATATGAAACTACATTGGCCCTTTAATTAAAAATATAAAAGTTTTAATACCTTCATGTTTTGTTTCCTGTGATGTAACAGAACATTCTTTAGACACCTGCATTAAATTGTAAGATGTATATGGGAAAGAGTAATAAGGTCTGTAAAATATATGTGTATACCTTACTGACTATAATATTAAATGACAAGTAATTAAAGAAAAATGTGTTTTGAAAAATCCAAGATACATGGGGGTAAAACATTGGAAGATAAAGTTTCAACATTTTGCTTTTCAGCTCATAATGTTTGGAGTTTTATTATTTTTCATTCAGATTCTCTCCTGCTTGGCAGTATCTTTGCTGGCAAAATGTTTAAAAATGATATCATACAATTTAAACTCAAACAGTCTGTTTAGTGATAATGTAGCCTTGCCAGAAATTCAAATAAAAAAAGACAAAGTGGAAGAGATGCATTATAGTTAATTGAGTAACTAAAACACATAATTATGTTTCCCTATGATGAGTTTTGCTTTATTTCATAGAGCACTGATTAAGATTTGATTGATGTATTTTTAAAACCATATGTTTTAAATATAGTATAATTTAAAACTATAGGTAGTAACAGATGCTTTATCAATTCAATGCAATTTAAAGGGCCTCTGTGGTAAACTTTTTAATATATGTTGTTTTGAATGGCTAAAATGTTTTTTTGTTTTTATTAAAGAACAAGTGAAATAAAATGTAATTTAACTTATAGTTTTAACATTTAGATGCATGATACCTAAAATTAACCTTTAACCTTTAACAAACCTTTAAACTTAATCCGCTAATTATCTTGGGGGGGGGGGGGGGTTTATATAAACCCCAATGGCATACTAAACTTAACCCCCTAACTACCATGTGTGTTTATAGACCCCTATGGTATACTATATGTTACCCTTAATGTACCATGGGGTCCTCAAGAACTCCCATTGTACCCTGTGTAAAAAATAAACAATTCATAAAAATAAAAAAAACACCACACAATTTAAAATAAATACAAATCTAAAAAACTACAAAAACTAATAAAATCTGTTACAAAAAATAAAAAATGAATAAATAAAAAAAAAAAACATGAAATCCCCCAAATAAAAAAAACATTACATAAAATAATAAAAACAGAATTACAGTAAAATAAAAAGAAAATAAATAAATACAAAAAAATAAAAGAAAAAATAATTAAAATCTGTATGGGATAAAATCTATACTTATAGTTAATGCCCGTCCAATGATGATCAGCGATGCCCTGTTCCTCAATCTTCTGCCATGGATCAAGCGGGCTATCCACGTTGATTGAAGAATCACATCCTCTTCTATCTTGAATGAAGTCATGGAATCCTCATGTTCTAGGCCTTTGAAATAACCCATTGTCGAAAAAAACAGATGCTCTATAAAATAAAATAAAATTAACCTAATGGAGCTCCTAAATGGCTTTTGCCACACTTTTGTAGTACTTTTGCGGCTTATATCCAATTTTTTCTTGTCAATCTGAGCATTCTGATTGGTTAAAATAAATACCACATGCAAAAAGAGCAGTATGACATCTCAAAATCAATTCTGAATGGCTGAAATATATTTGAACATATATTGAACATATTTCAGCAAATCAGAACACAGAAAAAATTGTATTTAAGCTGCAAAAGCCATTTGTGGTGGAGGAGCTCCCTGTAGGAGGAGTTCTGTTGGGTAAAACTATTTTTTTATAGAGCTTCTGGCTTTTTAGGCAGAGGGCCATAACAGCCCGGGTGCATGGTCCCCAGTTAACAGTGATGTTTATAGGAGTTTGGATTGGTATTGCCACGTAGCTTGCAGAAAAAATGCTCTCACAGTTATGATAGAGCCTTTTTGCACAGCTATGCAGTTAGTTGGAATGGGGCTCTGGTCACTACCTATAGTTTAAATTATACGATTTGTTGTGGCGTCGTTAGTTGTTTCCAACTTTCTGTGACCTCATGGTCATGTTGATCCACTTAGTATTCATGGCAGACATACTCTAGTGGGTTGTCAGTTCCTTTTCCAGTGGGCCACAGCATAAAGCTCCTGGTCTCCCATACAAGTACTGACCAGGCACAACCCTGCTTCAGGGTAGTGTGAGCTCTTGGTTCTCTGACTGGAATCGAACCAAAATCGCAGTGGTGAAAGCACTGAATCCTAATCACCGGACTTCCAGGGAACCCCAAATTATACAATATTTTGGATCATATAACTGAAACCAAACAAACAACTGGCTGCACCATGGAGGCACCGTGCATTTTGAGGAGCACAATAACAGGTCAAGGTTAGAGAGGTTAGGTTGGAAAGTAGAAGTACTAATTTACACAAAGGGTGGCAGATTAGAGCAACGGCCTTCCAGGGAGGGCAATACAGCAAGTTTGCCTGCGGTTTGCTTTAAAGCATGATTAATGAAGTCATAGCCTTTACTTACATAAAAATTCTGGCATTGATTCTTGATTCTTATTTGCCATCACAATCTCTGTTTGTAATGTATTTCTGACAATGCAGATCAGTCTCCCAGTCTTTCTATGGGGAATCTCAGTCAGCTCTAACAGGTAGTACGATGTTGATCCTGTTATAAACTTCTGCACATCGTGAAATTCCATGGTGTGTATTCAAAATCAGTATGGTTTACCTGAAGCCATATTGTTTTGTCAGAATTGAGCAATCTAGAACTCATCATAACTGCTTTTCATCTATAAGGCCTATTTTGCACTGTGTGAACTATGGGAGAATTCCAGATATACCCTTTACTCTACTAATATATGAAAAGTTTCATATCTCTATAAAATGTCAGCTCTGTTGCTCTGCTGAGACAGCTTCCCTCCATTTTTAAACAAGCTGCTGGAAAAAATACATTAGTTAGATAGAGGAATTGAGAGAAGGAGAGGGTGGAGGTGTTGAATGAGTAGACGAAAGACAGAAGAGATAGGTAAAGCATGAGAGAGGGAGGGGTGATAGTCATTGAAAGAGAGAAGGTTTAGTGGAAGAGGTGAAGGATGGAGTCAAGTAAGTGATAGAGAAAATATGGACAGAAAAAGGAGTTGAAATGGGAAATCAGGGGACAGAGATGGTTAATGTAATCTTATCTTTTCCCAAAGAAAATTTGTAACATCATTTGAAAGTGCCTCAATATCTTGTGTTATGTTACTGAAATATTTATTTTGAGGTACTCCCATATGGAGCAACCCAGTATATAAATTAAAGCTGAATGCAAATATAGGCAGTGTAACATGTTTCGATGTGCAGGCCAATATTAACCAAAAACTTCAGTAAATTATAATACGGTAATATATGTTAAGCGTAAATAACACTTCTAAAACAGGAAATTATAATACTAACTTTCATTCTTACCTTAGCTCATGGAAACTCCTAAAATAACACTTGTATCAGTTAAAATACAGGATATAATAGCATATCGTTTTCTCTTTATTTTATTTATTGCTTTACTTGATGCAGTTTCAGTAGACAATTGAAGTTGTTAAAGTCTGATGGTATGTTAGGTAGAGGCACAGCATCTTGACTTAAGTCTCCAATATTAACCACAATGTATAATATAATTGTTGTTCTTGTAGGCTGACCTTGCACAGTGCTACAGCCAAAGCTGCAATCTAAGTAGAGCCACGGTATCCATAAGGATAACTGCACATTGTTTAGCAGGTGTATGGAAAAGCAATGTGCACAGACATTAATTGGCATGCTTTTTAGCTACAAATGTATCAGAAAAAAATGTGGGAAAAACAAAGTGAGAGCTGTTTTATTAGTTATGCAGCCATATTTGTCCAGTGATTCAGATAAAAATGTA